>OY986435.1:139488866-139776366 GCA_963920525.1 Dichetophora obliterata
GAGACTATTCCACAACTTAACCGCGCGACTAAAGAACGAATTATCGCGGTAATGCGATGTTCTATTAGGCATCGATGCAATGGTAAAGGGGTGGGCTTGGACAGCTGCCCGAGTGGACCTGGGAAACACACGAGCTGGTGGCGTCAGGCCATGTATCTCCCTTGAACACTTCCCATGGTAATACCTATACAGAAGGCTTAGGCAACCTACATTGCGTCGATGCTCAAGAGAGTTGAGAGAGGATGAAAGACTTTCATCTCCTATCAAATATATCGCACGACGTTGAATTCGGTCCAGAAGCTCCAAGTAAGATCTTGAAGCCCCTGCCCAAATGGGCGAATAATGCTGAATATACGAGATTTAACTTTGTGCTGATCAAGTTCCGAGAACTTCTTATAAAAAATTTTTCTCAAAAGTTACAAAACTGTCCACTATTTCTTCCAAACTGCATGTGAGGTTTCAAAAACAGCATATGCTGCTCGTATTTCCAAATTTTCTGCTACTCATTTTTTCACCAATAATTAATTCATAATTTTTTTATAAAATACTATATTTCATTTTCTTTTTTCTAGTCATTGAAGTTAAAGTTTTAAAATAATTTAATTTGCCAATAATGTAATCCTTATATTTATTTCAAAAATTTATGTAAATAAATTTCTTTTTAATTCATTGAAGTTTAAGTTTTTATTATAACCTAGCTGGTATACCCGGTCTTACTCGAGAGTCATTTATATAAACATTTTAATATACACTTTTCTATTTAATGTTTTTTTAAATTCTGGAATAATGAAAAACATGTTGAATTTTATTTTTAAGCTACCGTTAGGAAGGTAATTGAACGAACTTTAATCCAAAAAGTTCTGGAAAATTTTTCTTCAAAATTAAAGGGGGTACCCTTGTTTTTTTGATGACAACAGTAAAATAATTTCGAAAGATCAAACTTTGATTTTCATGTCGTTTTTTTCTCATTCTTAGGCAACGATGTTTTATGAAAAAGTCGTTGTACTGAAAATTTCTCAAATTTTAATGATATGTGAGTGTTTTTGATGTCAAAATAACAGAAATTTTTTAGAAATAAATACACAAAAAACTCCGATAGTAAAAAGTTATAATAACAAAATTACCGTTAGTTGAAAAATGTCGGAGGGGGTGTGGCAAAAACTAAGTATGCAACATTTTTAGTTCGGATGCACTTAAAATGTATATTTAGTTTGAGCTAAATCCATAGAGCCGTTTAGATTTGTATAAAGGCCAAACAAACAAAGAAACAGAAAATTAGTTTTATTACTATAGATAAACATATTGAAGTTGAAGTTAGTTTTTATTATAAAAACTAGAGCTTAAGACTTTTATGACTTTTTCCAAAGAGTGTCTGAGGTAAGAGTCTTAACAAACTTTTTTTATATTCGAAAGTAAGGTTACTAAATAAGAGAATTTTTCGCAGTTTTTTTATCGTATATCTTTTATTAAGACTTTTATCAAATCAGTCTCAAAAGACTCTTAAAAATAAATTTTTAAAATAAAAGTCTACAAAATTTTAAGTTCCTAGACACTTGTACTTATACTTGTATTTGTACATAGTTTTACTGGTCTGATACATGTTAAATTTAATTTTTTATTTTTGCCATTTGAGTCTGCCTTGAGGAGATCAAAGATAATCTTTAAAAAGATCTCTGGTTGCAAATGCAGCTTGTGAAGCATTGCCACCTTGGCCTGGAATGTTTCTAAGCTCTCCTTGCGTTATTGTTGATGGATTTGTTGTTGTTGGATGTTCCACAGCCTGATCATTGGTGCGTATAAAATTATACAATACGCCAGTAGCCAAAATTATATTGTCGACATGTTGTGGTTGGGATTTTATTCGTCTGTTGTAAATTTGGAATTTTTGAGAAAGAATTCCAAATGCATTCTCAACCACCCGTCTCGCCCGCGACAACCACTCATTGAAGTGACGTTTTCTGCCATCTTCCTGGAAACTTGCACCTGGATAGGGTCGCAATATATAGTTTTTAAGAGGGAATGCCTCGTCACCTACCACCACATGTGGCGCTTCAATATTGCTGCCTGGTAGAGCTTGAAAAGAGCTTGGTAGGTAAACCTCCTTGAAAATTTTCGAAACTGTCGAATGCCCTAGCCGATAGCTGAAGGAAATCGTCTGAAAGGAGTCACCTGTCGCCAGAAACCTAAAAAAATAATAATAAAAGTTTGAAGTATAAAAGTGGGGCTTATAATTTGTTTACCTCAAGCACACAGCCAACTTTTGTTTGGTGCATATGGCTTTTCGGAATTTTGTATCTTGCTTCTTGATCTTTGTTTTTAGTTTTTCATGCAAGCATTCAAATTGGGCAATGGTCATCCGGTAGCTATTGTAGAACTTGGTTTCATCGTCCAACAGGTTATCGTGCAGAATAAAATACTCTCCATCGATCGGTCGTTGTAAAAGCATTGGATGAATCCAAAATCTACGATTTGATTCATTTTCTGCGTCTTCTTCATCTAATAGCAAAGCTATTAAAGCTAATTGATTATTCGAAAATCCTGCGCTCATTTTCCAGATTGCTTTGTTTACTTATATTTTTTGCCGCCGTTTCGTTAAGTATGCATTGAACATTAAGTTGCCTTTTCGTCGCCGTTTTACAGTCGTTTCGTTACGTGCCGCAAGTGGGCAGAGACCTTAACGCGTGCAGACTTTCGTTTGTTATTTATAAACGCTTTAATAACTATGCACGGCTTGTGTCAAATTTTTGTTTACTCGTCAGTTTTGGCAAGTTACTCGCTATTTCAGACTTTGACAAATATTCCTTCGATAATATTTTCCACAGCATGAATTTTTGCAAAGCATGAAGCGTTCATTATATTTTCCCTTAGCTCCTCAATGGGATTATATCTTTTTTTTTATTATTTTTAGCACCCGTTGCGCTGTGTTTTCATCAAAATAATCTATGATTTCAATATCAAATCAAAAGGCATTTTATTTAACGCAATCAATTAACAGCAACTGTTTCAAGTTAATGAATGGAATAACACAAATAGTTTTTAAATAAGAAAATTTACATAATTAAGTTTGTTCAAAACAACACATTTTACAATAGAAGTGCCAAGAAATTCATGTTAAAGGTCCAACCAAAATAGACGTTTTGCTCCGTAACGAGTAAAAACGTAAGTGTTCGGTTAAATACATATTAATGTTATTACCCAAAATGAGCAAACGTAACTGAACGAAACTAAACGAAACAGTTTGACAAGACGTATTATGCCGTAAGAACCGAACTGCTAGCGTACCTGACCGAACAACAGCTGTGCAGAGTGCGTTTCTATTTTATTTTCATCAATTTGTTTCAACTTCGCCATTATTTCACTCATTTTTCCGAAATCTTTATTAAAAATTACAAAATGCAAAATATAAATAAATAAATAATACTCGATTGCCTACTGATCAGCTGTTTCAGACGAGTTGAGCAAATCGTTTCATTTTGGGTTAAATCCGTAACGACTGCAGACGTTCGTCAAAATGCTATCGTCTCGTTTCGTCTACTTTGGTTGGGCCTTAAGTTGAAGCAGCCTTTAAACGCCAATTTCAGCGTTTAAGTTACGCAGGCTTTGAACAACTGTAAAAATTTTTTATAAATCACGTTTTTGTGTTTAAGTGATGTTTAAAGTAAAACACACACTAAAATGTGTTTATAAATAAGACTGTTAATTTAAATCTCTAGCAAATTACTTTTAAAATATTTAACAAAGCATACAGAGATAACTAAAAATATTTATTAATTCATATAAAAATGTAACTAAAAATGTATATTAAGGTGCCTTGAAAAAAAGTTTCATTTATTCCCGTAATCGGTTTAAAGATAATGCAATTTTTCATACATATTTTTTATATTTTATTTCCTTATAAAAACTGTTAAAATTCAAATAACTCAATAACTTTTATTTTTATATTTAATTCTTTACAATATATTTTTAGTAGATGCTTATTTTTTATTTCAAATTTTATCTTTATTTAGTATACATTTTCAGACCAGGAATCAATGCAAGCACCCAAAACCTTTCCAACAATATCGTGAAACTGTGGATCGCATTAGAAATCACGATGTTTTTTAATTTCAGTGAAAGTAGCTTTAAAAAAATTCACGAAAAACAACATTATCTTTTATCCTATTGCAAAACTTTAAAATTTTTTGATGAAGATTGGAAGAGTGTTTCCCGATCCTTAAACTCTAGCAGTTTATTGTATTTAGAACTATAACACCAGCTAATATATTTACGAATTTATGATTTTTTTGAGGTTTTTGCATAATGGTTTAGAGCTATTAAAAACAGAAACAGCTGTTTTGAGTTCTATGCCACTTAAAATCGTCGGCGTAAAATGTAACAGCGCTGTGTTTTAATGGAAAACGGCCAACTTAGCGGCATAAACAAAATAATTTTTAGATTTTGCGGGAAAACAAAACTTTAAAAAAATGGCAGCAGGAGAATCATATGGTAAGAATTAAAGAAAATCTTGGTAAATTTAGTAAATGTATAAATGCAATTTTCCGGTTTTTCAGTTATTCAGGAAGATCCCAGTGCAAAGAGTGCGCTGCAGCTTGTGAGCCCAGAGAATAGCAACATGATGCTGCAATTGTATTTTGTACGTAAAAAAAAGTTTCGCGATCCCAAGTTCAAGAAGAAAGCTTGCCTGGGACTACACGATATATTGGACAAAAAGATGAGAAATATGAAAAAAAACCTATAGGAAAAATTAAAGACAACACTAATCCTGGCCAAGGTCGGGTATCCTGGGAGTATTTTGCAAGAATAGAAGAATTTTTTCTGACGACAGAGCCATCAACATTGGGCCTACTATTTCTTCATTTGGCATGCAAGAAGGTAGCGAAATATTGCATGAAAATCTGATTTCGGAAGACGCATGTGCTTTTCAACAGTCAACCAACTTGGGCAGTGTTGTGCTTGACAAAGAGTCAGTCGGTAGCTGTTCAATTTCTCGAAAAGAGAAAAAGGCTTCTATGGCCAAAGAAAGTTAAGCTGGATTCACTGATAGCCTTCAGCAAGTTTTTGTGTGAATTGAAATAATGTATCAAGTTGAAGAGCGTGCAGCAAGTTCTCTCTCTGAGAGGAAACTTCACATAAAAAAAACTTGCAAAACACGCTAAAGGTGATCAGTGAATCCGTCTTTACCATCAAAGAATAAAAAATTTTGAGATGGAGCAACAGCGGACAGAGGCTATTGGTGGTTTAAATGCCAGAATAGTTGAAGCAAACAAAATCTAAAAAGAACGAAACGATGTGCTTCATTGTGGTTAATTCTTTGACTTAAGACGGATTCACTGACCACCTTCAGCAAGTTTTTTGTGACAGCTTTCTTGCTCTCTCTGTGGGAATGTGCCGCAGGTCGATTCACTGACACGTAAAACTTTCAGCAAGTTTTCTGTTTTTCTTTGTCATATTCAATATTGCCAGACTCAATGCTTCTTTATTTTGAAGCTTCAATAATAAAATATGCCAATTTCAACTCAAGAAACTCCATTCTGGCAACACTACTCAAAAAGATTCAGCAAGAAAATTGAAATTAAGTTAATCAAGTCAAAGAGAGTGCAGTAAGTTTTTGTAACTCTCTCATTGAGTGTGGAGAGAGATAGAGAACAAAAATTTTCTAAACTTCATATAAAAAAACTTGCAAAACTTGCTGAAGGTGGTCAGTGAATCCGGCTTAAAAGAAGCTTTGTCCGTCCAGGGGTCTAACTACTGCATCTTTGAACGAGTGAAATCTATAAAATTTACGCTGTAAATCGGATAGATTTTACTCGATCAAGAATGTTTTAATTCTGCCCCAGTTTCTTAATAAATATCTGATTTCTGTTCAGTTCATACTTTTCATACTGAAAATGTAAGTACATATATTTATTTATTTGAATAAATTAAAATAAATTATAAATTAATATAAGTTGTTCATTATTTCATTTCTATTTCGCTAAAAACTAAATGAAATATTTAATTACATATTTAGTCTTTTCTTCAAAAAGATGACAAACAGAATCAACTGTATTTATGATGAGCGCAAGTAGCATTGAAATTGTTCGCTACCAAAAATGGCGAGCGCTCGCCGAACATGTTGCATGTACCAGCTCGTTCAGCAGACTTTTAGTCAACGGTTTTGTCTGCAGAGCGCGCCCAATGGGACAACGCACTGTGCGCTAGCTCAAAACCTACGGCTGTTACCGTGTCCACAAACGAACAAACAGATGGAAAACGTTGTGACAAAGTTAAAATATAGTAAAAAAATTTAACGTACAGCAGAATCTGGATATAGTAGGGCAGTTCACGATCTTGTTGCATCGTTGCAAGGGCAAAATATACAGCTTTTACAAAAACAAAAAGCATTGAAAAGCTTTTGCAACATATGCTCTTTGTTTTTGTAAAAGCTGTTTATTTTGCGTTTGCAACGATGCAACAAGAACGTGAACTGCCCTAGTGAATTAATTTTTTCAAGGCCTGTTCATTGTATACAGATTGTTCGCATTTTCAAGATTGATATTTTTGCTTAAAGCTTTTTTTATGTACTTTTTTGCTTATTCTTTGGTACGTTTGTTACTTCTTTGTTACTATTTGGAGTATTTCCCTATAGTAGTCCGTCGTAAATTTGTAAAAGTATGTACGCAAATTTATAGTTAGGAATCTTTGTTACTACTTACTTCTTTATTATTATTAAAAATAAATTATAAATTAAAAATTAATATTTTTCAAAATCGCATAAATTTAACTATAATTTATATACGAAACTTTAAAAAAATATATGACAATATTGCTAAAAAATATGACACAAAAAGTCCTCGAAATAAAAAAAATGATATTTCTATATAAAGGGTGTTTTTATAGAGTGATACAACTTTGAGTTGGCATCACTGCTTTATTTGACCATCCTTTTAACAGCTGATAGTTTTTTTTTGTTTAGTTTGCTTCGACATTTTATTATGGATCGACTTACACCAGAGCAATTCGTGCAAAATGTGGAAATTTTTAGTCAAAATAATGGTTCTGTTCGTCAAACTTATCGTGCACTTCGTCCATTTTATGGCGTACATAATCGACCTTCAGAGCTGCTAATTCGAAGAACAATAGATCGTTTTCGAACCACATTTACTGTTACTGATAATGTGCATCCCGTGAGACGCCGAACAGTGCGCACTGAAGAATCTGTTGCCGCTGTACAGCAAAGCATCAATCAATTCGTCGCCGTTCTCAGCAACTGGGGTTGTGTCCTTCCACTTTATGGAAGATTTTACGAAAAGATCTTGGCTTAAAACCTTTCAAGATTCAACTTGTGCAGGAATTAAATCCAAATGACCATCGTATGCGCCACCAATTCGGCGAATGGGCTGAAGCACAAATTGATATTGATTTTGAATTTCCATGGACAATTTTATTTTCCGATGAAGCCCATTTTTGGTTGACTGGGTACGTAAATAAACAGAATTGTCATATGTGGAGTGAGGAGAATCCACAAGCTTTTGTCGAAACACTATTACATCCACAGAAAATTACTGTTTGGTGCGCTTTATGGGCTGGCGGAGTCATTGTCCCATATGTCGTCAAAAACGATGATGGTCAGAATGTTACTGTCAATGGTGAACGGTATAGGAACATGATTCGAAGCTTTTTCGTACCTGAATTAGCTGGCATTAATCTTGCTGATATGTGGTTCCAACAGGACGGAGCCACATGCTACACAGCGGGTGCTACAATTGATTTACTCAAGGAAACTTTCGATAAACCACAAACAATTGAACACCTGGAAATCAACATTTGAAGAGTTATCGGCGAGATACGGCCGCAAATGCTGCGAAAAGTTTGTGAAAATTGGTGTTCCAGATTGTGCCTTGTACGCGCCAGCCGTGGTGGCCGAATCATGGCCGAAATCATATTTACACATTAATGTCATAAAATTTTCTATCCAATAAAGCCCGTTTTAAATATATTACTATGTTTTATTATGATTTAAACTTGTATCACTCTATAAAAAACAACCTTACAATTAAAAAATAGAACATTTTGTTTTTTTTTTTATTTTTAAGTATGTCTTAAAATATGTCTTTTTTAACACATTCCCTGATCTGAGACAAGGATCCAGAATAGAAGAATTTTAAGAGCACTTTTCCAAAGCATATTTTAACGAAAATGCGCAAACTTATATGAAAAAATAAATAATTTTTCAGAAAGTTTCAAACGCAATTAAAGGAAAACAAAATTTTTTTGAATATCTTTGCGTGTTTGGGCTGTTTTGGTCAATATGTTTTTAAATGATAAAAATTAAAAAAATTTTACATTGTTTTTCCCTATGTAACTACCCACGAAACGTTGGGAAAAACAATGTAAAATTTTTTTAATTTTTATCATTTAAAAAAATATTGACCAAAACAGCCCAAACACGCAAAGATATCGAAAGATTTAGAAAGAATTGGTCCACAGGTTATTTTAATTTTTTTAAATTTGTCTTAGGATTCCCAAAATTTGGTCAGCCGAGATTTTATGACCTTTTCAGTAGATCATATTTTGAAGAAAATGTGCAGATTTATATGAGAAAATAACACATTTTTCATATACTTTCAAGCGCAATAAAAAAAGGACATTTATGTTATTTTTTAGTTCTCAGTATGTGTTAAATTATGTATTTCTCCTAATATTGTATTTCATTTTACACATTCCCAAAATTTGGTCTCAGACTACTTTCAAATAAAGATTTTATGACCATGTTAGGCATGTTTTGATGAAAACATGTAACAATGCGTACAAAAAAATACATGCAAAGGTGACATTCCACATTTGAAACAAAAAAAGGCCTAATTTAAAACTTTATTGTGCAAAGGAGATACACTGCTTGGTGTTAAACACTTAATTAAAAACGCTGTCATTTTTAGCCATTAAGATCCCCGTAGGTGAGTATTGTAGCGAAGGTTTTATGGTTATGTATAAAAACATCATCAATTGTATTTTCTTAGAAGCTAGTCATAAAGAGATTAGAAAAATTTGCATAAATCATACCCATTTTTACTATTGAGAACTATCCTCATTCTCTTTCGTGGGTAAGTGTTTTCATCAGATCCTTTTATATCTTCTCGAAGAAAAATATTGGAAAAAAAAATTATGATAATGAAATCAATGAATGAATACGAATGAAGACACCATTTATTTAATTTCTGATCTCAATTTCTCTTACTTTGTGTCGAGTGACTACGAAATATTCTGATGATAGTCGATAATTTTCTGTTCTTTTCTCTCATTCTTAAGATTTATGTAAAATTTAAACAAACCTATGTATTAAGATAAAATATTTTTGAATTAATAAATTTCATTGAATATTGTGTGGGAGCGGGCGAAAGGGATGACCAATCTAAATAAAATATTTGTATGATAATTAAGTGAATAAATTTAAAAATAAACGAGTCAATTTTCTTTCACTTTTTACAATTCGAGACGTTGCAGTTTTATTCTTATGGGAAGTGTTATTGATTTTTTTCTTGATGAAATTTTTATATGATATTTATGTGATTCTAGTAAATAAAAAATGTGTTCTTTTTTTTTTCTTATACATTTCTTAAACATTTCTTCTTATACACTTTTATTATGCAACACCTACTTTTAATTTTGTATGTGAATCTATTAAATAAAAAATTAGATAATTTCGTTTCTTACACTTTCTACATTTCAAGATATTGCACTTTTATTGTTAATTTTGTATTGGAGGTGGAATAAGGGCGTCGTCAATCTTGATGAAAGTGTGTGGCATTTTATATTTATGAAATAATAACACTTGCTAAATTGCATGCACCTACGATGATTCCTTCTATTTTTGTGCCTCATCTCATAGACCTCGCCACACTGTGCGTAGTTATAACAATCTAAAGTTGGAGTGTATATCCAAATTTTTAAAATTATGTATATACACAAAAATTTTAGATTGTTTTTATTTACACTCTAAAATAACGGTTTAAATGTTAAAGAACTCCAACATTTTTTGATTAATTTTTCTAAGTATTAAATTATTATTATTTTACAATACATAAAAAAATTTAAATATACACCAAAATTCTACTAAATTTTTGTTGAAAATTCGTATGCTCTCCTTTTTTAAGGTGTTTACTTAAAAACTTAAGATATAATAACATTTTTGTAGGGTCTTGTATACACTTCTTCAATGAATAAAATACACACCTGTTTGGTTTAATAAATAAATGTTTTTAACATATAATTCCTAATATTTTTTTTATAAAATACACTGTTTATACTATGTATTAAAAACTTAATTTATTGATTTATTAATACAATCCTTATGCATGAAAACAAACCAACAAAATATTTAAGTACTTTTTCAAATACACCAAAAGTTAAAGAATACACCTTATTTCTACACGTTTCTCAAAATGCCCACAAAGCTAAGCTCAAACACCATCTAAGCCATTACTTTTTACTGTGTAGCTAATGGCAATCGTAGTTCAACCTTAAACTAAATCTTAGTCCCAAGCTCAACCTAAAGGCAGAAAATTTAACTTAATAAGGCCTCGTCGTGAAGTTTTAAGGAATCCTCTTAAACTTCATTGAAATTGGCAACAAGCAGTCAGTATGTCTGCTTGTCAGTCAACTACTTCGATCAGTTCGTCAAGATCGATACGATCCTCTGTTGCACACTTAAAATTTTCTTTTCTTTTTGCCGTATCTACCCAGATGAAAAACAAAGCAGGCCTGCCGATGGAAGGAATGTGGCAGCATATAATTAAAATGCTATGAGGTCTACTTTTTTTTAGTTTTAAATACTTCCTCTTTACTTTTAAGTGAGGTGCGTTTTGATTATTGTTATTACTCATAAAGATAAAGCATCAGTACAGTAAGAACTGAGTTATTTTATAGCACAACATAAATACATTCAATATATGTATAATAATAATTTGTCGGCCTTTGTAGTCTAGTGGAGAGTGCGCTAGACTATCTACCCAGAGGTCCCTGGTTCGAATCCGGGCTCGAGCATGGTTCTTTTCACTTTCTATGTTCTTTCCTATATTTAAGAATTATTGAAAACTAAAAATCCACAAATAAATTGTGGAAAATGTGGAATTAAAGGACAGGAACAACTTAGGGCTGGAAATGCTTGCCGAGGTTAAGGCATAACACTAGCCTCAGTTAAAGGCAATTAAAATTGTCTTTCACGGTTGTTTCGCCTAATCAATAATTCACGTAAGATTACAATCAATTCCTCTTAATAATTTATCTTTTTTCTTTCAGATCAAAGACCAAACCTTGTTTGTGTAAGGAGCATGCCTTGGTTCTTTGATCTTTTTTAAAAAAAACGACTGTATAATAATAAAGTATCATGTTTCCTAATGCAAAATTCCATTAATTTTAAGGGACAACTACTAAATATATTCATGATTTTTATAATTATCCGACACTTTGTGTTTTCGTCGAAGCACTTTTGATAGCATCAATGTTGTTATGTATATTATTTCGACAAAATCACTGAGCCAATAGCTCAGTTGACTAGGGGTTTAGTTTTTATTCATGTATTTTGGAATCTTGAGTAGTGGGCTCAAATCCCATCAGAGACATATTTATTTTTTTCTTAATAGCTTTTAGCTTTGTTTTGGTTTTTTTTTATTTTGTTCTGTTTTTTAGTGATTTTGTTCTGTATTTTGCACTAATTGCCTATAATAACAAAGCGAATGTTTTAATTTTCCCACTCTGTGCTCGTCGAATGGACAATGGTCGAATGGATAATGTAGCACTAAAACAATGACAACAATCGACCCTAAGGATTTTAAGATATAAGCAAAAATATGTGCTGGCGTAACGTTACAAAAAACGAATGTGATTTTTGAATTGGATTACAAAATTTGCAAAGTCTCTGAATTGGGAAAATTTTTTTTTGTATGCAACTTTTTTTAGAAGGGCTTAAAATAACATAAGTTTATTTTCCAAGTGATCAAATTTGAAAATCTTCTCTGTTTTTTTGTTAGGCTTTTTGATCTGGCGTTATGTTACTTAAATTTCCATTGTTGTTCAATTGGGTGATTAAGTAAATAGGTAGTTAAGTAATTATGTAATTTAGTACTTAAAAAACAAATTTAATATTTCCTACTTTTTTTGCACTAACCATTTTTCATTGTCTTTATCCAATGCCTTCCTTTTTTACTAAAACAAAATGGTTTACGAAACATTTACGAAAAATAAAAACTACATTTGAGAAACAGTGCAGACGATTTGATCATCATGGTTTATGAATTTATGTAGAAATTGCTTAAATTAATAAAATTAAAATGTTTCTCTTAGACAATATCATCAAATAATAAGTTTTTAACAAGTTTTCATTTTTTGGTCATGGTAGACTTTTCTGTGGAAATACTCATATGCTCTTACACTTACGCGGTCGAGGTTCAAGTCTCCGGAGAATGGTAATTTTTCAACAGCCGGCAATATTACATGGAAATTCAGCAAGCATGCTCGCCTCCATACCCGCTTATATCTTTTTTCTATTGGCATGTCCTAGGACGGCATGTCTGTCAAATGAACTTCCGCAGTAGCAATGCAGCATACATCTCATGGTATAAATGCAGCATTAATGCCGAGAGATGCATGCAGCATTGCTGCTACGGCAGTTCATTTAAAAGACATGTATACTTTATGCATTCAAACCATAAGATGCATGCTGCATTGCTGCTACGGCAGTTCATTTGGCAGACATGCCGGCCTAGGACATACCTATACAAAAAAGATATAAGCGGATATGGAGGCGAGCATGTCTCCTGTCCTTCCGAGGCATGTTGCCGGCAGACATACAGCAGGGTTCTTTTTCCAACTGGGTAGGTACAAGTCTGAGTGTGTGCATATTTCATGTGCATCTTATAGAACGCTTTCCTATAAGGAAGTGCAAGATGTTACAAGATGCAACGCTTTGTGTCTTCAGATTCTTCTTTAATGCTATATGCAAATCTCGTTGACTTTGTGCGACCTTTAAGAAGATTATGATTAAAGGAACGTGTAGTTTGAATCTTAAAAATTGTCAGAATGGTTCTCGTATGCATTAAAGCTGAATCAGGATAATTCAAATTATTTTGACTTCAAAAATAAATAACGTTGATTTAGAAAAGAGTTCATGAAGAAAATCGTTTATGGTTCTAAAAACGTTTCGACGAAAAGACTATTAGAGCAAGCAAAATAGGAAATAAGAACACGGTGAATAAGAAGAATTGTTAAGAGCTTAAATTTGAAAGAAAGGTTGAAAATGTGACTGAAAGGAAACTTTTTGTTATTAATTTGCATTTATTTCAGTTCTTTAATCTTTTAAAATTAAAAAAGTCATATATAAATATTTTCAAGAATTGTTATATTAATTTCTTATATAAGTCTTCATTTGATTACAGCAGCTGTTATAGATGAAGACGAAATGTCTAATTATAAAAATGCTAGCACCAGCTTTGAACTTTTGAACTCCACTTTAAACGTTGATAGATGTAGATGATGACTTATTAATGGATTCTAGCACAGCAAATGTAAAAAAACAATCGATATCTCAAATTTAAGTTTTGACTCAAAACACAGAATCAGTGCATAAATTTTAAGAAAAACAATGTATGGTGTTGATTATAACATTAAAACAACATCAATATGGAAAGCACAAAACAGCTGATTGTAACAGTGTCGAAATCTCTCGCTGCGCTAATTTCAATAACAAACATAGTATAAGGACAGAGGTAGCTGCAGCGCTGTGCTCTCTTTCCATTAGAGTTGGGTCGTTCCGGACCTGCATAGTTCATGGAACTATGTTCACTCTCGGACATAGTTCCAATCATTCCATCTGTACGATTTAAGCATGTCCAAACAGTTCCGATTGCAAAAACAAATTTTTAATTGAGCCACATCTCATTCGCACTTACATAACTTAATCGAATTGTTTGAGCGACTACATAAGCTGACATCTCATTCGCACTTACATAACTTAATCGAATTGTTTGAGCGACGACAAGTAAGCCAATTATGCATGTGAAAGAGAGTGAAAGAAATAATAGATAAAATACAAAATGATATATCATCATTCCAGTTGTGTGCATTGTTCAGCATTGCTGTTTATTTTGCTTTCAACCTATGAAACAAAACAATCACGAAATGACATTTAACATGCTTTTGTTACTTTCATTCTTATAAATAGAACTGCTGGAACTATATAGTTCCGTGAACATGCTTAAAGCTGATGAACTATATAGTTCCGCGAACATATGCAAGATGCAACTAAGTTTCGAGCTCATGAGGAACTGATTGCAAATTATTTTTGCTCGCTTTTCATTAACTTTATAAATTTACTTCGTGAACTTTATTTACTAAATGAAATTATTTTTTTTACTTTTGACGTAGAATTACGTCTTACAGCGTGGTTTGTATGGGGGTCATTTTCACGAATATTTTTAAAGTGATATTTGACACTTTGGGGTATACCTATAGCCTTTAATATTCATCGTACAAAGAAAAGAAAAATGCCAAAATATCAGTTTTAGTAGGAATAAAACGAATATCTAATAAAATAACAAAATTGAAGAAGATGAAAAATTCATATATTCGTATGAGTAATGCACAAGCTGCCTAGCTGCAGTAGCTGCTTATGCTGTTTTTAAGGTTGTTGTTGTTGTTGTGTTTGCTTGTGTGGTTCGTTATTACGTCGTTCGTTGTTGTGCTGCTTTTGTTGTTTGTTTTTATAAATATGTATGTAAAACATACATATATAAATACACATGAGTTGCTTTTTTTTTCCCAGATAGCCAATCGGCTTATTTGAAAACGGTGTGCACTTTTAAAAGCACTGAAGCGGACCGTTTCGTTGTCAGCAAACTATGCATTGTGTGTTTCATATAAGAGTGCCATTTATTAAGTTGTATATTAATGTTGATTTTCTATGATTTAAATACAAATTCTAAATGTTTGATAGTTTAAATCATTCTTGATTTTAAATACAAATTCTAGTTGTTTGATAATTTAAAATCGTTTATTGAGCTTTAGGTCAGGTTAGAACAATTAATTGCTCTAACGAATTTTTTTCAAAGAAACAACAGCAACAACACTTTCAATAAAAAAAGAAAAAAAACATCACTAGCTGATTAATTAGTTAGCTGATTGATTAACTAGTTTAACCTGACCTAAAGCTCAATAAACGATTTTAAACTATCACACAACTAGAATTTGTACTTAAAATAAAGAATGATTTAAACTATCAAACAATTAGAATTTATATTAAAATCATAGAAAATCAACATAAAAAATAACAAGGTCATATAGAAAACTTTAAGTTGCATATTAATTTTATTTGTTGTTAAAAGTTGTAACCTTTTCTTAAAATAGTTTTTATTGAGTTGCAACAATAAACTAAATAATAAATGGTAACTCAACTGCACTACCTTGATTTCAATACAAGGGTTAAAAAAAGGGAAAAAAGACAAGAACAAACGACACATCAAGCGAATATAACATCAATTTCAATTCGATTCTTGATAAATATAAAAAAGGACTTTACAATTATATAGAGAATGGTTTAAAGGTACAAAAACTTGTCATTTTCATACCAGCAAATTAGACGCTGCCGATTTAAGTACCGTTTAGCTGGCACAGTAATATTCATGGCTTGTTGGGTTGTAATGCAATAGAGAATACTGATGCCTGTAGCTAGAGAGCCAGTATGTGGCTACAAAAAAATGTACTGCTACTAGCCAAGGTTGCCAGTTAAAATTTAAAACAATTCCGACAAAAAGCTACTTTTTCACAATAACATAAATTATATACAACAAAAATTACCATTGCAAATATAAACAAAAAAGTTTCTACCGCAATAAAAAAATATCAAAAAAAATCTCACGATCATTAAATATTACCACAAAAATACCACGCTTTTTAAAAATGCCACCATAAATTTCATATGCATTTAAAATTGCCACAAAAATCTCATTCGCATTAAAAAATACCACAATATGTCCCATATGCACAAACCATTTTAAAAACATTTAGAAGTACCACAAAGAAACTTTGCTTACCAAAAAAGAAAAAAAAAATATAAGAAGAATATTACCAAGCTCACACAGAAATTTAAATAATACCCCGCTGAATTTCCACGCCAATTAAAAAATACCACGCTGAATTAAAAAATTAAATAGGAATTCCCAGAAACCAAAATTCCTTAGAGCAATTAAAAATTACCACGAATGGGATTTTTCCAACATAACTGGCAACGTTGCTACTAGCTGCTGGTATTGTTGTATTGGTTTTGCATGTGCTGCGCAGGGCCGTTTTTCACTCGGCAATTCTATGAGCAATAATTGCTTTCGCCGGAAGTAGTTTGTTAACTACTCGGTCTTAAAGGGGACTTTCGTAAGCCCCTTCATGCGGGCGAATAATCCACAAACTGCTTCCGGCAAAGGCAATTATTGCCGAGTGAAAAGCGGGACATAGTAAGCAAAGTTCTGTTTATTTTCTGTGGACGATTCGATTCATCCCCTCTAACGCTGCTCCACCGCTGTGATCTTGCTCTTTTCTGTGCGTTGTTGTTTTAGATTTGCTTGGTAATTGTTGTTGGTTCAGTTAGCTGAAATTTTTTTAGATGTTCTTAATTTTTACTCGACATGAACAGCTGTATTTGACAACTAGCTCGCTTTTCTCGGCTTTGAGTGCCATGAGTTGGAGTACGAATAAAACTAATGTTTATTTTCAGCATGTATGTATACTACTACGCAAATTTGCGCATGCGTTACTAAGCATGCGTTGTGCTTTAAAAACTACATTTATTTTTTAAATACCATAATAGGAATTGTTTTTATTATGCATTATATTCTTTCCATATTAATAATTTATTTTTTTAACTAAAATTTTAATTTTAAATTACTTTTAAAATATACATATATGTATAAGCTCTTTACTACAGGAAAAATAAATATTTCAAATTTACCCATATTTATTTCCATTAATTAAACATAACTTAATTGCATTTAGTTTTAACCAACAAATCAAATGCAAAAGGACAACAAATTCATCACCATAAATATCAAAAAAAAACTTTTTATAAAACAAAACAAATTTTTACATGAATTTAATTGTGAGCATTTTAGATCAGGTAAGTTTAAAGAAGGACAACAACAACAAATTTGTTTTTGAATAATTTTTATTTAGAAGATGAATTACTTTAAAAAAGTTTTGAAGAATATACATGAAAAAAACCAGAATTTTTCTCTATTACTGTATAAGAAGGAATTCTACGTCTATACTTACGATACTATCGAAACTGTGTCTTTTTTTTATATAAACTAAAGAAATGTTTTTCTTTAGATAAAAATATTGAAATAAAAGCAAAAAATTCTGTTCAATTTATTTAAGACTAGACGGATGTGTTGAAAATCTTCATGGACCTTTACACATTTTCTCCGCAGTTCAACAAGCACTTAATTCAAATGCTTCAAATAGTTCTACAGTTCAAATAAACAAAAGAACTAGATAGTTCCGCGGGCATGCTTCAAATTTTCTTTGTAGTTCAACAAGCAGACAGTCCAAATAGTCTATACAGTTTAAATAAGCAAAGGAACTAGATTGTTCCGCGGACATGTTTCCGTGAACTAGTTCCTTTCCTCAAAAGAATCGTTCCATGTCCGTTCCGTCTCTGGAACTGTTAAGCACAAGCCTACTTTCCATACTGCCATGTCTGCTGTGTGGCGAATGGAAACAATAGAAAAGAAATAAAAAATTTGCTTCGTTTTGACATTTCCGGCAGTATGCTCTCATCTGGTGCATCTATAAAATAGAGAAATCAAATAAAAGAGAGAATGTTGACAAAATACTCGAGCGTTCAATTTGGTTTCACTAAACCTAAAATACAAACTGAAATAATTGATAACAGTTCAACAATTTTTACCCCTCTACGTGGTGAACGAATAATGCAGGAACTTTCTCCACCCACATGTCCCCAGGCGAAGAATCCAATACCACGAATTACCTCCCAATATGGATGACAGATACGCTGTCTTAACCAGTACAGTACTGTTACAGTATAAACACAAAAGTACTGTTTTCTTAATAATGTACTGCATTTTTGTACTGCGTTTTTTCGTAGGTAACCAACCCGTCTAAATTGTTGATAAAAATTATTTTGTCCTAGTCGCCCGCTGAAATCACTCTATTTTAACGAAACTGGTATCTACACAGATCATGCTAACGGAAACTAAGGGTTAGAAAAAAGCGTTTTTGTCGAGTTAAAAAAGGCAACCCATATCTAATTGGTGAAGGATGTTTATGTCATGTAATAAATAAAGCTTTTTAAACGTCACTGAAACTTTAATTATTAGAAGTGGAAAGTATTGTGATTAAACAATTCACTGACCTCAGCTCATCGAAAAAATACAGTCAATCTGAAAAAGATTTATGAGTTTTGTGACTTGAATGGAGCGAGCTGCTTCGTCATGTGCCAACAAGTTAAACTTCTGCCATAGAAAGGCTTCTTAAGAACTTTGCAGCTATCAGAACTTAATGCTCGGGCGACCGAGCTTAGCCCGTCTTCCCACCAAAACTCATGTATTTATTTTTATTTCGTTTTGATTGTTTATCGATTAAATAATTTTATTTTTTTAAAGATACTGTAGTCAGGAATTTTCTGAACAACATTTTCACCACCACAAATTATTAGTCTGTAAAATAATAGAATAATTTTACTAAATAAAATAATTTTGGCTGCCTAAATCTATCAAATACCCCAACATGCTCTGCTAGTTTCATTCTGCACTACATTAAAGTACACGGAAAAATGAAACCATTATACGCAGCAAAAACACAAATAACAACATGTATACGCGACTGAGCTCATATTACAAAACAACAACATGCAAAAAGTTATGACTCACTTCTCGATACATAAGAAAAGCAAAATAAATTGGAAAGTAATAAAACACAGTAAAAATAAACAGTAAAAACTCAGTTTTGCGTGGAAACACGGAGAAAATTTAGTTTTTTGAGAAATGAGACCTAGTTTGACCCTATATCAAAATTTTCTTCGAAATCGATTTAGGATATAAATTTTTCTAATGCCCTAATTAGGGATGCCGGCAGTAATTCCAATCCCTGGATTTTTGGAATCGAGCATCGGATGTGAGCACTTTCTGGGATGGGATAGGGTATTTCACCGATTTGGCTGCCAATAGTCCATTTTATTTAAATAAAATTTGATAAAAAAATTTTTTTGCAATGTTGAGTAGTGTTAAATAAGTCCCAATGGTAGTATACGGTTAAAATGAAATAGCAGACTTGAATAGAAACTATTTTCCGAATAAAATAATTTTGGCAGCCTAAATCATTCAAATACCCCAATGTGCGTTGCTAAATGATTTCTTTTTTTTTAATGTTGAATAAGGCCCAGACGTAACGTAATGTAGTGAAATGTCACTGCAGCAGTGTGTTCTGTCACTTACTGTTTCAATCAATACTTTTCTTATACAAGTGATTATAATAGAAGTAACGTAATGTAACGGGACGTAAAGATCCGTTGGATTTCGATTTCTACGTTACTTTACATTACGTCTGTTCAAAGAACAACTAAAAATTGAGGTTAGATTCGATTATTGCGCTATTTTATATTGTTGAGCTACGCTTTTTGTTGAGTTTTCGTTATTAATGTGATAGTTTTATGTATCCACAGCTATGGATGTTGAAGATTTAATTGTATTTGTACAGGAACGTGTAATTATTTACGACAAACAACTGCTTGGCTACTGCCTATTATAATTGCTACAACGTTTTCTTACATTACGTCCCGTCACAGTTGACACAGTTGACACAGTTGACAGTTGACAACATTACGTTACTTTACATTACGTCTATTATAACTGGGCCTATAGTGTTAAATATGTCACAACGATCGTCAGGGCTTAAGTCAAGTAACAGACTTGAATTGAAACTCCTTAACAAATAAAATTATTTTGGCTGCCTAAATCGGTCAAATACCCACATGTACGCTGCTAAGCTAATTTTTTTTGCAATGTTGAATAGTGTTGAATATGTCCAAATGGTCGTACAGGGCTCAAATTAAATAAAAGACTTGAATAGAAGCTATGTACCGAATAAATAAATTTTGCTTGCCTAAATCGGTCAAATACCTCAATGTGCGCTGCTAAACGAAATTTCTCAAAATGAGACCTAGTTAGATCGATTTTTCAACCCCGTAAGCTTCTATACTAAAAATTTCATCGAAATCCCTCTGGCCGTTTTCGGGAACTCATTTACAAACAAGCAAACTAATGTTGCTCGTTTAATAGTATAAGATTTTCCCTTTGAAGATTGCCCGGCTTTTTTGAGCCAATTTTTCAAGCTTCAGACAGCTTAAGCCTGTTTCGCATTAATTCATTACAAAAGAATTACTTTATTATGCTTTATTTACAAAATAAAAGGAGAAAAACTTGATAATCGTGAACATGTTTCAACACAGAGAAAACAACATTTTCAAAAGTGGCAGAAAGAGCTACTTTTAAAAACGTTTAACCCACATTTTGCACTTCTAACGTTTATTTTCATTTTAAAAACGAACATTTTAAAATGAAATTGTAAAACATTTATTTTCATTTTAAAAACGAAAATTTTAAAATGAGATTTTAAAATTTTCGTTTGATTTTTAACAATGGACATTTTAAAATGCTGTAGTAAAACTTTGATTTTCATTTTAAAAACGAAAATTTTGAAATGAGATTCCAAAATGTACGTTTGATTTTTAACAATATATCTTCTCAAATGCAATAGTAAAACGTTTATTTTCATTTTAAAAACGAAAATTTTAAAATTAGATTCTAAAATGTTCGTTCGATTTGTTACAAGACACCTTTTTAAATGCAATGGTACAACAATTATTTATATTTTAAAAACGAAAATGTTCGATATTTCCCATTAACTAAAAAAATTTACAGAAATTCCCATTTTCTTTATTAATTAAAAACGTTTTATTGGTTTTTAAATCAAATTTTTATTTCAGTTATCTTATCATCAGCTATGTCCATCTCGTTAAAAATTTTTAGATGATGATAATGTTTCCCAGCGTCTATAAAAAAGTAGATTTTGTTAGATATTATTAATTTTATTTCAAATACTTACCTTTTAGGTGTGGCAGCAAATGCTCCAACTCAAACTCTTTAATTATTTTCTTGCAGGCAGTTTGAGTGATGAAATCGAGAATGAAAAATATTTTATTTTCTGAACAAATAACAAATATATAAGCCAATGAAACATATGTAACAAACAATTTGTTATTAACAAGTGTTTTGAAACAAAGTATGTATAACCAACACCCCCACTTGAATTGTATTTATATATTTGTATATTCATTTTACTATGTCATGGTAAAACGTTCGTAGTTGTATTAAAAACGTTAGGTTTTACTTTTCTATTTTAAAATGTGGGTTTTCATTTTTGTATGGCGTAAAATTTTTTTAAAATATTAATTTTATACTACTTTATCATAGTAAAATATTCGTAGTTGTTTTAAAAACGTTCCGTTTTACTTTTCTTTTTAAAAATGTGCATTTTAGTTTTTGTGTGACGTAAAATATTTTTAAAAATATTAATTATGTTGATTTTATATGATTTAAATACAAATTCTAAATGTTTGATAGTTCAAATCATACCTGGAAAATATTAATTTTACTAATCGTTTTTAAAATGTTTAGTAAAATTAAATGTGCATTTTTGATTTTTTGTTTTCTCAGTGAAGAATTTTGATTTTATTGAAGACAATTTTGATTTCTTAAGCAATAAATTGGAAAAGCTAAATGTCTTAACTTTAAATTCCAATATTGTTTATCAAAAATATTGATATGCATTTAATATTAATCCTGCTATGGATTTAGGTTTTATGAACTTGTAGTTTGAAACATTACAGCCAGATGGCGTATAATGAAGTAATGCCTCATTTACACGAGTGACATATTTGTCATTTTTTACATCATTTAGTGCCATTATCGTGTAAATGACGTTATTTTGTTTCAGTATTTTAGTCATAAAATAATGATTAAAATCAGATGTCATTAGTTTTGTCACTTAAATGACATCGTGTAAACGCCGTGTAAGCCTGTCTACTCTCATAGTGACCAACTTAAAGAAAAAATTAAAAAGTTCATTCTTTAATGACAGAGAGCGCTTAACTGTTTCTAGAAACTTAACTGTTTGCTTAAAAATGGACTGGTTAGCATAAATTTAAAGAGTTTAAAGAATATAATAATCATAATCAATATTTAATCTCATTTCTTTTTTAAGTGAACCCAGCCAGTATTTTTCAGAAGATGGAACGTTCTTCTCCAGCGTTTTTCTTCCTCCTCGTCATCTTCAATTAATAAATATGCTAAATAAGCAACAGCTTTTATTTTGTTGTCTTCCATTTCTAAAATATTTTTTTACTTCTTTGCTTTGTCAGTATTTGAGAATTATAAATTTTGTCATTCATGTAAACGCCTACTTTGCTGGTCAAATCATTATGAATGTGAAAGCTGCCAATATATAATGAAACGTAGTAACAAAGCTCTGGGCAAGTCACTTTTTTGTGCCGTCTAAATAGCAGCGTCATTATGATATGTCATCAAGTCATTATTAAAGTCAGTAAATGTCACTCGTGTAAATGAGGCATAAGTGATCGGAAAAAGCATTGGCCGCATTCAGCGCAGACAACTGTTGTGAACTGTAATGCAAGCGCTACCTTAGTTCATGATGTTTTTCTCTGAATGTGTTGCTACTCTACACGTCAGAAGTTAGATTCAATTTAATTTTTATGTAAATTTAATTAAATTGCAAAAGTTTTTCACTTAAATTTGCTGCGTTCTTTCTGCGTTTATTAACTTAACAGCGTCAGTAACAGCATCTGACAGTTAAGCAAACAGTTGTGTTCATGTAGCATAGAATTTGTTCGCTCGATTAAAAGGCGTTCGCTACTTTATCAGTTTTAGTTAGCGCTACCAAATTTGTACCATTCAGCGATTTTTTACAAAACAGTTGCCAACTGTTGTCTGCGCTGAATGCGGCCATTGTTAATATTCTCAGGGTTGAATTCAACGCCAACTAGTTGTCAAATACGTTTCATGAGCGGCAAATCATAATCCATATCCAAATTTGAATGTTGGAAAAAACACAGCTAGTATTCAGATTTATATTTTCTTATTGAAGAAAGCTAAAAAGTAGACTTTTATTACAAAACTAGATGAAACCCGGCGCGTTGCTGCCACGCTCGCTTGTTAATAGCCCATAAAATGTTTTCAGTAAAATTTCTGGTCGAATAATGAATTCCGGGCTGTGTGACCTATAACTTCAAAGCTATTCGATATCACAAATTGAGGTTGTATGGAAGATGTCACGCCTCCTTGGCCATGTGTACATTTAGGTCGAATACTGAATTAAGACACTGTGTGAACTATACCTCAAAGCTATAGCTAAAGGAGCTACCATTTCCCTCTGTCCTACGCCCATAAAATGTAATCAATGAAACTGCTTGTGTACATTGAGGTCGAATACTGAATTCTGCCGCTGTGCGACCTATAACTCCAAAGATATTCGATATCGAAAATTTGGGTTAAACGGGAGGTGCCACGCCCCCTAAAAGCTATCAGCAAAATTGCATATGTAAATTGAGGTAAAATTTTTAATTCCGAGGTTGTGTAACCAATAATTCCAAAGCCATTCGATATCAAAAATTTGGGTTGTATGGGAGATACCCCGTTGTCCAACGCTTATAAAATAAAATCAAGGTCGAATACTGACCAATGCTGGAACCTATAACTCCAGAGCTATTCGATATCACAAATTTTGGATTGTATGGGATATGCCACGCCCTCTTGATCAACGCTCATAAAATGTAATTAATGACACTGCATGTTTATATTGAGGTCGATTACTGAATTCCGACGCTGTGCGACCTATAACTCAAAAGCAACACGATAATAAAAATTGTATTGCACCTCCCATACGCCCCCTTAATAGAAGCCATAAAATGTTATCAGTGAAACTGCATGTGTAAGTTGTGTTCGAATACAGAATTCTGAAGCAGTCGACATATAACTTCAAAGCTATCCGATATCGAAAATTTGGGTGGCATGTGAGAAGCCACGAATACTTGTCCAACTTTCATAAAATGTTACCAATGCATGTGTAAACTTAGGTCAAATACGGAATTCTGACGCTGTGAGACCTATAACTCTAAAGCTATTCAAAACCGCAATTTTGGGTTGTATGGGAGGTGCAACTCCCCCTTGTCCAACTCCCATAAAATGTCATAATTGAAACGAAACGCGTAAATAATGGTCGAATACCCAATTTCGAGGCTGTGTGACCCTTAACTCCAAAGCTATTCGATATCGCAAATTTTTTATAGTTTTGGGTGATAAAAAGGGGTGTGGCAATTTTCTTTTAAAACCATCTTGCACTCGAAACAAATCCATTGCCAAAATTTGAGCTCGATCGAACCAGTAGTTGCGAAGACTTTTGATCTTTTCTTAATAGTACGCGTAGCTATAGTGTGACCACGCCCATTTTTAGTATAGTTACCGATAGTTATCATACAAACTTTAAAAGAAATCTAAAAAACGACACTTTTTTCCATACAATTTTTTCTTAGAATATTTGTTGCTTTTTGTGTCGATGACAAGAGAATATAAAATTAATAAAAATATTTCTTTGTTAGCAATGAGAATCGAACTCGTGCCCTTTCGATTGACAGTCCTATACTCTACCAACTGTTCCAAAAACCTTCGTTGACTATGAGAGTTTATTTAATATTAAGTATTAACTGAAGCTATGTTGCATAGATGACAAAAATCTATTAAAGGATTGTGCATAAGCTATCCCTCATTTGAATGCGTGAAGCTATGGTGCATATATGAAGCTAATAATATATATTATTAATCTATTATGTAAAAGGATTGTGTATTGGCTATCCAAACAACAAATTCAGCAAAAAATTTAACAAAACAAATGTTGCTTCTACTTACTACCATTGTCATAACCATCGGTTAGTACGTGTTTTCTTTTGTTGATGAGAATAGTCTGTTCCCGAACTTACTTCAAGAACTGCTGGAAGTTAAATTTTATGAATTGACCAAGTTATGCGGCAAAGTAATAAACAGTTTTCGTTATTGCTAACGAAGATTGGTGATGATAAAAAACTTGAGCAAAACAAGTTATATTTAATAGAGTCGATTTTTTACGAAGGAAACTGCCAGCCGCCTGTGTCCACATGGAATAAGATTATTTTTTAGAAATGCTTAATAAATATAAAACAATCACAGTTACAAGAAATCATTTTCCATGAATTCTATTCATAAGTTACTATTCATAAGTCATTGGGTGGACCATTCGCAGATTTTTTACGAATATGACAAAAAGCATTCCTTGCAATTACTCTACGTCGCTTTGTCTCATGTTACTAGTATTGACAGACTTTTTATCACAACCTTTGATGACAACCCTCAACAATTTATATTTCATCATGGAAGGCGAAATGATTTTCTAATGTTGATTTAATTCGAGAATTTTAAAGATTATCTCTTAACAAATTAGAAACTAAATATATTACTATGAAAAATTTGATAGAGAGCAAACAGTTCTCTTCTGTAATGACTTTAATGATTGTCAGAGTCTCCATGCGCATTCTCAAGATCTTACCGATTCTATAACTCAAATCTGTGACATTATATTGCTATCAGAAACAAAAATGCAAAGTGATGAAAATATCGATATCACTAATTTCGATTGTATATCTCAATTTCAGAGAAATAGTTGTCGTTCTGGAGGAGTTGCAATTTATCGTTATTATAATAAAGATAAGTACAATACAGTCACTGGGAATATTTCAATATATTTAAACAGACTTCAGCTACAAAATTTTTCTGCTGATACTTCAAAAATTGGGGAAGTATGCTCTATAGAAATGAAAGGTCCTAATGGACAACATATTTTGATGATTTCAATTTACATTTCAACTCAGAATACGACGGAAAAAAACAAAATCGATAACATAATAAAATTTATCCACAGATCTCTTTTATGTTATACACGAGCAGTTTCCATTGAACTCAGTGAAAATTATCACAAAATGCGAATTGTTTTTGATGGAGATTTTAATTGCGATTATAGATAAGAATCCTCAAAGGCACTTAAACAATTCCTTTTTGGTTAATTTAATTTACAAATAATAAGCGATCCAAATATTTGTACAACACTATTAGGAACAACTATTGATGCAGCATTTTCTAGATATATTGCCGACATAACATCCATAACATACGTTTGCTATTTCAGTTATCATAAACCCCTAAATTTCATTAATAAAATTCAATAATAATTGAAAAGATTTACAAAAATAATTCAAAATGGATGTAATATGTAATAAAATAAAATAATAATGATATGTAATAAAATCTACTGGTGTGATTATAACTTGTGTTTTTTTAATTAATTTGATGTTATTTTAAATTTTTGAATTTAAAAATTATTTTATTGTAAAGAACTAATAAATTACTACTTACTTACTTAGTTGGCGCTACAACCGTATGTCGGTCTTGGCCTCATCTAAGAATTTGCGCCAGCCATTTCTGTCTTTCGCTTGCTGGCGTCAGTTGGAAATTCTAAGCTTCGTCAGGTTGTCCTCTACTTGGTCTTTCCAACGAAGATGCGGTCGCCTCTTCTGCGTTGACCGCCGCTGGGTACCGAATCGAATGTTTTCTTCACTGGAGCATCGTCTTTCATGCGCTGAGCATGACCTAGCCAGCGAAGCCGCTCGATTTTAATGCGCTTGACTATGTCGATGTCAGCGTACAGCTCATACAGTTCATCATTCCACCGTATTCGGTACTCGCCATTGACGCAGATTGGTCCGTAGATCTTACGAAGAATCTTTCTCTCGAATGCTCCTAAAGTCTTTTCATCTGAACTGCTCAGCGTCCAGGTTTGTGATACATAAAGTAGGACGGGCATGATGAGCGATTTATAGAGCGTGATTTTCGTTCGTCGAGAGAGGGCTTTGCTTCTCAATTGCCTACTGAGCCCAAAGTAACACCTGTTGGCAAGAGTTATTCTTCGTTTGATCTCAATGCTGATGTCGTTGGTTGAGTTTATGCTGGATCCCAGATAAACGAAGTCCTTCACAATCCGAAGGAGGTATTGTCAACTGTAACGTGGGTTACAAGACGCTGGGACTGTTTGTTTGTTGACACCAAGTATTTCGTCTTATCTGCATTCACTGCCAGACCCATTCGACTTGACTCTCTTTCTAATCCGGAAAATGCTGCACTGACTTCGAGCGTATTATGGCCAATGATATCGATGTCATCAGCATACGCAAGCAGCATAACTCTCTTGTAGAATATTGTGCCACTACGTCTCAGATCAGCAGCTCGGATGATCTTTTCCATCATTAGGTTGAAAAAGTTGCACGATAAGATATCACCTTGTCTGAAACCTCGTTTGGTATAGTGGGGATAGGCCCTTCCCGATTTTAACTGCGCTGCTGGTGATACTCAGTGTCATCCTGCAAAGTCGTATTAGTTTTGCAGGAATACCAAATTCAGACATAATGGAGTACAGGTGCTTCCTTATTGGGCTGTCGAAACTGGGAAACAGAAGGCGAACCTTTACAATGTAACATGTCTGACTGTCTCAATCTGCCGAGACCAGCATAATCTTTGTGAAATCGCCTCAAGTCGACTCAAACCTCCACGTGGTGTTTCCTGGGCAACGTCAAAACTGACAACCGTTAGTTTGGCGGCTAATCTGAGCGGCGGGCCCCCCTAGGCTTAAAATAGGTTGTGCGTCGGGTTTGAAGCCCACCCGTAAAAACCCATTTCAATGAAAGTAAACTAATAAATTAACAAATCTATGAAACAGTGAAAAGCTTCGCTTCTCTCGTGTGTCCAACGACGCATCTATTTTTTTTAATTGAACTTTTTTTTTATTTTAAATCTTGCATCCCTACCTCATCGGTCCTTCACGTATCAACATCACACTGTCTACGCAAGAAATGAGCCGATAAAAAGGTGCTGTAGAGAATACAATAATATCAGCGAGTATTATTCACCCTCTCTGTCTAAATTAACTTTTAAGAAAAATCTTTTCTAATCTAAGCTAAACTCAAATTTATTTAAGATAACCTTGCTTGGGTTAATAAATAAATAAATACTAAATATTTGAAATCTTAATCTATAATTAAGCATGCCCTCTCCAAATCTTTTTACCCTACTAAAAGCCCAATAATCCTGCGCTCTTCCTTTATTGCCCTTTTAGTCGTTAAGCCAGTTTGTTAAGCGTTTCCTTTCCAATTCCCTATTCCCTTCTCAGATCACTTCTATTCTTATCAAATAAAATTCTTAGCTATGCTACTGTGTATAAAATATGTTAGTATGTAAGTCCCTTTTCGTTTTTCTTTTCTTCTGTCCTCTTCTCTTTGACGTGTTCTTGAATTCATGTGGGGAGATTACGCCCACTTCGATTTGCAAATCTTCGAACACCAAAACAAGGAAATGGGAGAGGAGAAAATAAAATAAATAAACCTGTTAGAATAAGTAAATTGCCTTGCTTGGCAAAAAAAAAAAAATATAATAAATAAATAAGATCTTTTCTTAGTTTAAGTAATTTCTCAACTTAAGGTGCCCCCAGACCATGATTCAATTATTATAAGGTTATTCGTATTTTTTGACGTATGCTTATTTTTTATAAACAAACATATTTTGACAATCTGCTAACAGTGTTTTGTCCTGTTGGAAAAAAAGGTATGTTTCAGTGTTTCGCTGTGTAGTTTTCTAGTGTGGTAGTTTTTCAATGATTTCTTGCCAAGTTAATAAGAAACAGAAACTATGTAGGTGTTGCGTCGTAAGTGTATGCTATGTTGTAAGTATATTCTAAGAATTTAGAAAGCTCTTTTTCAAATTTAAAATAAAAAGTTATTTTTGCCATTGCTCGAAACCGAATTAGTGAATTTTAATAATTAAAAGTGTTATTTAGAAGAAAGTTAGTTAAGGCAAAAAACAAATTATGAAGAAATATTAGTGGTACTCAATGAACGCCGTGTTGTTGATGTAAACAGCGTATGTTCGGTAAGTTTACAGCAGCGTAATTTGCAATAATAAAATTGTAAGGGATTAAACATACGCAGCTTGCGGCACAAAAACGTGATGTATACATAAATATTTTCAAAGCAAAAAGAAGTACACGTACAGACTTTAAAAAGAGACACAAAAGAAGTACATAGAATAAATATACAATTACAAAATAGAAGTACATCCACAGAAAATAATGAAGGTCTTAAATGATGCATGAATAAACCCATTAAACAAAAAGTTTAATTTGTAAGAGATTCAAAATTTGATCCAGCTTATAATTTATTGCCTATTAAAATAGTAGTCAACCAGTTTAACGAATTCAAAAAATCAATTTCTTTTTAATTTTTCGCAATAGCATATAAAAATTAAATCTTAAAAATATGCTCTAAAAGTCTTAGACCTTAATTGAAAATATTTTTAAAGTTACAGCCAAAAGAAGACAAAGAGTCGTAACGTATATTAAAGTGCTGTAAAAACTTTAAACACGTTTTTTTCGAAACTACGTTTTCGAAACTTCGGGGAAGCACTAACTAAAAACTATTCAACCGATTTGGCTAAAACTTTCACCTGTTATTAAAGGCATACATAGCTACTTCCGGAACCTTAAAACAATCAATTTTTCAATAAGTTAATTCTTTTAAGCAAATTAAAAAAAGTAAGATTTACAAATTTTTTTTTCACAAGTTCGCCATTGTTTATTTGTTTTTTTAAATATACATATTATAGGTTAGTGCACTCAATAAAGCTTTCAGAACGATATTATCTTTGATTTTTATTTTATTTCATATTAGCACGTAAGGCTGGGTGCTTCCCCCAAAAAACACACCTTCTTTCGAGTACTCTTCTTTGATATAGACAACTATAAGCAAATTAATGTACAATAAAGCCAAAGAAAATTATTATGCACACTTTACGACATTAATAAAAACATGCTAAAATTTGAATGTTCAAAACGATCACATTTTATTTTCTTATTCAAAAAATTTATGAAAAAAGTCAACATTTCGGTCGTCACACAGGGCTACTGTCTAAAATAAATAAAGTTACTTGAATCGAGTACAGAAAAAACCTTAAATAATTTTTTGCAGTGGTTAGAGAGGTGTATTTTGAATAGATTTATGAAAAAATTGTTAAAATGATGTCAAAAAGATGTACAACAAGTAAAAAGAAGTACATTTAGCGTACTTCGATACAAGAAGTACAGCGAGAAAAAAGAAGTAAAACACTCCCAAATGGAGTACGGTTGGTCAAATTATGTATACAGTACGTATAATGCGTATTATGCGACCGTGGTTTCATTTTTGTTTTGACGAATTTTTGTTTCTGTTTTTTTTTCTTAACAATTAAAAAAATTATAAATGCGCTTACCATAAATGGATCTAAAATTTCAGTAAAGTTCCTATTAATTTTGTAATAACAATTTCTTTTTAATACAATTACGCAATTAACTCGGTTAATTAACTTATTTAGAACACGCCACTAAACGCTCTTGTTTAGGTTTCATAGTTAGGTTTAATGTGTTTATTAAAATAAACGAACGATATATAATATTTAGGTTTCATAGTTAGGTTTAATGTGTTTATTAAAATAAACGAACAAAATTATATATATTTTTGTATTTATATTACTTATATATTTATTAACAATATTTTCATTGAAGTTAGTAAATAAAAATAATTTAAAAAGTTATTAATGCACTAAGAAATCGGAGCAATAAAAGTACTAGAACAAAATTAATAGTAGTCAATATAGTACCAATTAGTATGATATTTGCAACCGTGTGCATTTTTAGCTCTAAAGATATTGCTCTCATGATTTTTTCTGCTCTCATTTTCAAATAAGCATACCAATTTGAGAAATCGTCAAAAATACGAATAACCTTATAAAAACACTATGTAACAAAAATAAAAAATTTCTCAGTCCTTGGGATGTAATTGTTATTTCCTAGTCTGTTATGTCTTAAAAGTATGGAAACCACCTAATTAATATTCCTCTGAAACTTTGCTTTTGTGACCAGGACAATGTGATTCATTAAAATATGCTAAAATTATGAGAAAAACGTGTTTGAGTCTTTTACTGCAGAGAAAATCATACAGAACAGCACATATAAATCAAAACTAGATTTTATTAAAACTTCAGAAAACCAAAAACATAAAAGTAAATCAGAAGCGGGTGGTTTTTCGACATTTGCGTTTATACTGCGAGTCACTTTCTCTAATCAATCCCCAAATGTAATCTCCCATCATGTTCTCATTGTATTGTCCTTGGTATCGCCGCTCAAATTCCATTATATCCTGATGGAAGCGCTCGCCTTGCTCCTCTGAATATGCTCCCATGTTCTCCTTGAATTTGTCAAGATGTGCATCCAGAATATGGAGTCTGAGAGACATCCTGCAGCCCATTTTGCCGTAGTTCTCCACCAGACTTTCGACCAGCTCCACGTAGTTTGCGGCTTTGTGATTGCCTAGGAATCCCTGTACCACTGACATAAAACTCATCCAAGCAGCTTTCTCAACACGAGTGATTTTCTCGAAGATTTTCTTTATTTGTGGTCCAACGAAGATACCGGCTGTAACTTTCGCCTCAGAGAGCTTAGGGAACAAGTCTTGTAGGTACTTGAACGCTGAAGAATTTTTGTCGAGAGCTTTGACGAATTGCTTTATAAGACCCAGTTTGATGTGGAGTGGTGGCATCAGTACCTTCTGGGGGTCCACCAAGGGCTCCCACTTGACGTTGTTCCTCCCCACGGTAAATTCAGTTCGTTGTGGCCATTCACGCTTACTATAGTGTACATTGTCGTTCCTGCTGTCCCACAGGCAAAGAAAGCAAGGAAACTTGGTGTAACCGTCTTGCAGGCTCATTAAGAACGTCACTATTTTGAAATCTCCGATCACTTCCCAGCCATATTGCTCATACTTCAATGCGTTCAGCACTTTCTTGACATTGTCGTAGTTCTCTTTGAGAGATACTGAATGCGCCAGAGGAAGAGACGGATACTTGTTGCCATTGTGAAGCAACACGGCTTTGAGACTCTTGCATGAGCTGTCAATGAAGAGGCGCCACTCTTTTGGTTCGAAATCAATTCCGATTTCCTCGAACAGACCGGTCACGTCGTGGCAGAAGCAGAGCCCATCTTCGCTGATGAAGAAGTTTGAAAAAAGTTCGTGACGCTTCCTCTGACATGAGACTTTAACACTAGGATCCAGCAAATTCCACTGCATCAGTCTGGACGTCAAAAGTTCAGCATTGGACTTGGTGAGACCAAGATCTCTGACCAAGATTCATGTCCTTTTGGTTGGGATAGTATGGGTTTTTGTTATCAGCTAGTAAATTAAATCCTTCACCTTCATTGTCTTCCTCACTCTTGGAATCAGGGCTCTCACAGGAAGACACCTGCTCTTTCTCTGGAGGAGTAGGAACGTGGAGGCCAGAGCTGTGTGGAACTGGAGCCATGGATGAAGGAATGTCAGGATACATGATTTGACTTGCTTTTTTGCCAGTCCGACGTTTGGAAGGGTCCACCATGTAGAAAAAGCAGTTGCTTGAATGGTCAGTGAGTTCTCTCCAAACTCTTGGCACAGCAAACTTCATAGCTCTCTTTTCCCCTCTGTACCATCCTGAAAAAAAAAAATTAGAAAAGAAAAGTACCGTCTAATAAAAAAGTTAATAGAAACATTTATTTTACCCATAACAAAGCAATATAGTTTTAAAATGTCTTACCTTCCAAAGTCCTTTTGCAGTTTTCACAGGCGAAATGAGGTGCCCAGGATTTGTCTTGATCACCCACAGGCATGCCGAAATAAGCATTGTAAGCTTCGCACATTTTAAAACCTGTTTCCAAGGAGTACTTATTCGCTCTTGTTTTGATAAAATATCCGCAGACATAACAAAATGCATTTGCAGGATACTTGCAGCCTCGTGAAGCCATGTTTGAACGAATTTATCTGTAATAAAATAAGAAACAACTCTAAATAAATCACAAAAATGTTGCAAAATTTATTGCGACGTTGCAAAATTTATTGCGACGACTTTGTTGTTTTAACACACACGAAACGAAATCACAAACTGACGGTGGAAAAAATAAAACGACAACTGGGACCACGAGATACAAAATAAAAATGCCGATTAAATGTAGAGAAAACAAGTTGTATGCGCTCGTGTATCAGTTTTCAACAAACAAACATAAAAATAAACGCAGATAAGTGCTGCCATGGTCACAAAAGCAAAGTTATCTTGCGACAATAGCTGTTTTCTATACTTTTGGGACCTAACTGACTAGGAAATAACAATTACAACCCAGGGACAAAAATCTTGTTACATAGTGTAATTGAATCATGCCCCAGACTATATGTTTCATACAGATGACATGTCAAAAAAAATAACATACCAAATTTAACCTGTGTGTCAAAATTAAGTTTTTGTCAGACAGCTTTTTTCTTTTGTCTCCACAATATCTGAAAAGCCATTTGAAAATAAAAAAACAGCTTTTGAAATTTTTGTTAACCGTAAAGCGCTAAAGTGTCCTCCTTTGACTTTTCAAACTATGAATAAATTCATTATAAATCAGTTTATTGAATAAATATCTTAAAATTTACCTTTTCTTCTATTTTCAAAAAAAAAAAAAATTTATTAAACTGACATTTTATACAGATGAAAAAACATACGAAATTAGAGACGGTCCAAATTCAGAAATTTACAGACACAAATACAAACGACATTTCAAAACCACAGGTTCATATGTTCCACACTATCCGTAACTAAAGTCCATTTGTAATTTTTGACGCGTCATATGTAGGAAACATATAGTGTAGACGCACTTTTACTTTTAAAATTATATCGAACCTTGGGTCTACACGATCAAGTGCAAGTTCAAGTATCAATATATTTAAACATTTTTATTAACACACTCACTCTTAATTCCCTTGCAGCCTACTTGCAGCAAGACGAAATTTCAGAGACAATGGATTTTGACACTTGCTTCAAGTAAATGTCAAATAGAGAGAATAAAGTATTGGTTTTGTTGTACTTTAGGGATTTTTTCAGATTTTCCGGGATTTCCGCTGTTGCACACAAGAAGCAACACTAGCAACTTGTTTACGATAACAAATAAAAATGGAAATGATATGAAAAAAAATTAAATAAATTTAATTAATTAATTTATATTTTTTTATATTTTTCTAAAAATAATTAAACTTTTGGGCGTTTGCTCATAATGTACAATCGCCCAAAAATGCGACGAACAATCGCCAAAAAAATATTGTTCATTCTTCGTAATTTGGGCACTAAGGGTGTATGCCATTCGGAAACTTTTCACTCGGATGATAAATTTGTGACAGTCGGAAAGAGAATTTTTGGCCTCAATAAGGATATTGATATTATATTTAATTTATTTTAGTGTCAATAAAAATGACTTCTAATCATTTTAAAGATTTTGAAAAATTGAGCCAGTTTTAGGTTAAGGCTAAAGAGTTTAAATTAAATATGTATGTTCAATTAGGAAGCTCATTACTCCTGACATAAGCAATGCATTAAGTTTTTCTTTACTGACATTACCTTGCAAAATTAATGCATAGAATATAAATTCTGGCATTTTTTTATATTTGATTGTTCAAGAGTTAAAAGTATATTTGAATGTTAACCTTCTAATTAAAAACTGTTTAAGAAAAAATAACTTACAAAATAGGTTCTTTTATTACAAAACTTAACCCACAATTGCTTTAAGATATGACCTGCGGTTCAAGCCAACAAAAATAACGTTTTTTAAAATTGCTATAGCTTAGTCTTTTTTTGATTTATCAACTTAGGGTTTTTACGTGAAAGTAGACATATTTTTCTAACTTTTTCCGTACTTTTTTATGTTTTGATGTTTTTTTATCCCCCCTCCCAGAGCGATGAAAATGGTTACGTAAAAATGAGAAGGCAAACGGGGTGTCGTTTTTCTTGATAACCAACTGTCTGTCGTATCAAAATTCTGCGGGCAGTATTTTGTTAGGCAAGCAAGTCCTTAATTAGGATATTTCCAAAATATAAAAAATTGACAAAATGGTGCGATTTTTTAAAAAAAGTTAAAAAATGAGCTGTTTTTGGGAGGTTTTGCACCAACCCTTCCCCGATGGTAAAATTAGCCCAATTATCCTAACTCAGGACCTGCCTGACGTGATTACCTACAAAACGCCGTCCGCTGCGTCTTGATCCGACTTCTGATTCTAGAGAAAAACGACACCCCAATTTGAAAAATGATTTCGAAAAAAACGCATTAAAAGTTTTATTACTGCACTTTGGCGCACGCTTATATATATGTATATATTAGGGAAGTCAATAACGGGATCCCGGATGATTTAAGCCTCTTTAAATCCCGGGATTGTCTCTCAGGATCTCGGGATTTTTAAATAAAAATTTCTATTACAAATATTCATGTTAATGCAAACATTTCACTTTAAGTATATATAAATATAGAATTAGAAAAACCTTTTATTGAGGCTGAAAAAGATTGTTAGGACGATGAGTGTGAATTACTGGTACAAAGACTTTGCAAAGTTTTAGAAGAATTGCAACATTGGGAAGTAAGCTATGTATTTCAAAATTGTCAGACTTAGGAAAAAATTTTTTTGTGGTGAAGGCAGTCGTGATCGAAACATACAAATTGCTTACGATTATCGTACAACTATTTCTACAACTAGCATAGAATCCGAACGGTGCTTCTCATCAGCGGGTAATATTTGTAATAATATCCGAACAAAACTCTCCAATAAAAAATAAAACACGTTGATCAGATTAATGATTGCTTTAAAAAGAACTTAAATAAAAAATTTCATTTTGAGAAGTCTTTTGCAAAGTTAATATGCCTTAAGCACAAAAAATCGTAAAGATAGTGTAAAAAAAAGTGTAACATTTATATTGTCATACCTTAAACTGCACTGTATTTTATTTTTTTATATATTTTGTTCTTTAACCCTTTCAACAGCTGGGCTAAACTAAGAACAAGATAATTTTTTGAGGTAATATTCTTATCATTTAGGTCCTTATATGATGAAAAAACATACCTTTGATTTTAACCTGCGCTACTTACGTTTTGCAAGCTTGTACAAAGAAAAAATTATTTTGCTCCTGGTCGGCACAAAGTCTTTTTTTAATCCCTTAAAAGTTTTTCATTCCTTTAGATCTTTGTTTCTTAAACTCTCTTAATATTCTATTACAATTATATTCTCTTAAGATAAAAAAACATAAAATTGATTTTTGTCCGGTTCATTTTTTCTTATAAAATAGGCGGAGAAAGTTTTTTTGCTTTTCTTCGGCACAAAACCGAAAATCCAACAGACTTTAATGTCAAATATCTCTCTACATTTTTTTTTTCATGTTGGTTCTTTTTTTTCATAGAACCAAACAATTTGATTTAAACAAAAGCTTTGCAAAATAAATACATATAAAAATGACTTTCTGATGTGTCCAATGTATTGGGCAAATCCACTGAAAGGGTTATATTAATACAATTTGATAGTCATTAATATAATTTAAGTTTTGTGTGTTTATTAACAATAAGGCTATTCACAATTGTGTGGTATCGTGGTACTGTGGTTTTTTTGCCATAGTTAAAAACCACAATTGGGAACACCCTTAAAAATAAAATTTGTGGTTGGGAACCTCTCACTACAGCTTTTTGTTACTATGCAAAAAAATTAACTAGCAAATTTGATATATTTTATTAAAATTTGGCATAAAAAAGTTTAACTTGCTTTTTGAGCTTCTTCCATTTTTGCAATTAGAAAATAACTGGCAACCGATCAGTTGTTTATGGAACCTTAAAAACCACGTTCGTTCAACATATCATTGGGCTACTTAAAATGACCACATTTTTTATTTTTAGAGATTTCATGTAAAACAACATAATATATAAAAACCGCTCGGTAAAGTGTAGTATCAATACCACGTGATTTTTTTAACTACACTGGAAACAACGCAATTGTGAAAACGTGTTTTGTTTGTGTTTTGTTTGGTTTTTGTTACTTTATAAATGAATTGATTTTCATTTTTTAGTTTCAAGTAATATATTACAAAAAATTGTTTTAAAAACCTTTTAAATTATTAACTTCTTAAAATTTTCAATCCCGAACTAACCCGGGATCCCGGGATTGAGATAATCTTCCGGGATTGGACTCCCTAGTACAAATGTAGATTTGCAACTCCAAAAATAATTCGAATTTTAAAAAAATCCGTTTAGATTATTATTTTTAAAGGATTTTACAAGACATCCTTTATGAAAAAAAATTGAAAAAAAATTTTTTTTAACCGCAAGTCATACCTTAAATATACTTTTTGAATAGTTAAAAATATGACTGATAAAGGGTTGATACATACGTGTTCAATGAAGTTTTATGGTTGACTGATTGATCGACTGAGTATGAGCCAATATTTCCTTTCGTATTACAATCAATTGAGCTTTGCAATAAGCAACGTTTAGGCATAGCCGGATTTTTTCCGAGCGCATGATTTAAGCTTAGGATTTGTAGATACGGTTGACAAGAAAATTTTAACACTGATACTGGTTTTAATTCAGTATATTTTATAAGTGGAGTAAAATGGTATAATACATACAATGGAAATAATCATGAATAAAAAATATTTTTTCTTGCAAGTTAGCAATGTTTACACAACTTTATAAAACATTATAAAAACATGTTATTTTACGCAAAACAATTTTGTTTTTAAAGACTCATAATACAATTTGTAATAACAAAATAAATAGTAGAAAACGTTGTAGTCAAATGGATCTTAAGAAATCTCGTATTATGAAAAAGTATGATATTCAGGCAAATTAGGGTTTATTCGATAAGAAGACGTCAACATTTCTGAATAAACTTTTTATGCTCCATTTGGCACAGCAAAAATGACAATTCCATTTCAACATATACAAATTTTCTTCAACTCGGAATTTTCTATACTACCACGAGTGAAAAGTTTCCGATTGGCACACACCCTAATTGAAACACTGATATAATATAAAATATTGGAATTGAAGTATTGTTAGAAGACTGCTCTGAGCTTAAAGTATATTCTGCAGTATCCGACCGAATGTGCATTTTTGGCCGAAGACGAATGTTCGGCCAAAAAGAAATAATCAAAGTCGAAACCAAATAATAACAAAATTTTTTTCAATTAAAAAAAATAATAAAATTCAGGCCATGCTTTCGTTATTTATTAATTTCAGCACAAAAAACCGGAAATCATTAAAGGTTCTGTCTGGTTCAGCAGCCGAAAAATATACAATTTTTATTTATCGTTTTTGGAAAAATTAAATAATATAGGTACTCTAAACTTTTTAGGTATATTTGCAGTACTTTGAAAAAGATTGTTTAAAATTTTAAGTTTTTTCTTAATGACCTTCTTATTTATTGTGTTGATTTTATATGATTTAAATACAAATTCTAAATGTTTAATAGTTTAAATCATACTTGATTTTAAATACAAATTCTAGTTGTTTGACAGTTTAAAATTGTTTATTGAGCTTAAGGTCAAAGTTGGAACAATTAATTGTTCTAACGAATATTTCCAAAGAAACAACAACAACGTATTTTCAATATGAAAAGGAAAAAATCACTAGCTGATTTTATTGAAATTTCGGCCATGCTAAAGGCTTCATCAGAAATCTTTGTGATACCCGTGCAAGCGCGCACTAGCGCACTGCACCACAGAGTCGATGAGATTTTAAGTGTAAATTTCTCAGTTTTTCTCCCATTTCATATTTGCACATATGTTGTTGTATATTTGATTTACTTTAGTCTTTATGCTTATGTTATTATTATGGGTCCAACAGTCTGCTGGAAGTCTTCCACTAACAAAGCATGGTTACTGAAGTTATTTTTAGATTTTTGCTGATATGTTTTCAGCTTAATTCTGTTTGGTCGTGGTCTACCATTTGATATAATCAATTATTATTTAATTAGTATACTGCAGCAAGTCACGGGGCGACGTGGACCAGTGCTTAAAACACGTACTGAACTGGCGACTTTCCCACAGTTCGCAAAATGCATCTGAAACAAAAATAAAAATATTTTATTTTTATGTATGAATGTGATGATGGAATAGTTTTTGTCATTTTTACTGAATATTTTCTTTCCTTTTTTGTTGACAAAAATTACAATACGAAATTTATGAATGAGATTAAGGTCTATTGACAATTTTATAACTCTTATTTTGAAAAACAACATAAAGATTCGTTAAAAATTGACTGAGTTATGAAAGTCGCAAGCTCGAAAACGACTTTAAAGTTTTAACTTTTTAAAGAAAACGCTTTTAAAGTTTTAAACATAGTGCAATTCCCGCTTTGACGCGTTCAGCTCGGAGGCTCATAACTTTTGAACAATTACGAATTTCTATTTAACCTTTTAGAATGGTATTTTACACAGTTATAGCTATCAAAAAATGCAAAAAACAAAAACATTTATAATTTTTTGCATTACAAAAAAGCTAAAAACTTCGGCAAATATTCGGCTATTTTAGGCCGAAGCCGAAGGTTATAAAAACGGACGAATATGCCGAATACCGAAGCTGAAGCCGAATATTCGGTCGGACGAATATTCGAAAAATTCTGTGTATTTACCGGGTGATCGAAGTACACCTGATTTGCGTTGTAAATTCAAGACTAATATAAGAAAACTTTTTAATTTAAATGGATTGTTCGCAGTATGGATGTGGTGACTTAACCCATTAATGACAACGTACAAGTATGGTATATAATACGTGATGAATGCATTCCTCAGAAATCCGCAGCCATTGTGAGAAACCACTTTCGCTTCCAACAGTGTGAGAACGCCAAAAGTACACTATAAAAAGTGATTGAGCAATTTTATATAAACATCACGCTAAGCACCGTTTTTTTTAATTCTGTCTAAAACTCAGCGTTTTTTTAAAAATATGTATATTTCAGCGTGTTTTTGGTCAGAGAGTCCTAAAGTATGTATATTCTCTCTACCTTTCACGCTATTTCAGCGTGTTTCCGCTCAGAGAGTCCTAAAATATTAATATTCTCTTTACTTTTAACGCTATTTCAGCCAGTGTTGCCAACTTTTCAATTCTTAAATCTACCAAAACGGCGAAAAAATGCGCTTTTCCTCAAAAATGCACCAAATTTATGAAATTTTACAAATATACATTAACTTCAAGTAATAAATTTCATTCTGAGCTGCCAGTTCTTTTTTTTCTTAAAACAATTTACTTCACATATTTATAAAATTTAAAATACTTAAATTAAACCAATTTTAGGAATGTTACACAAAAAAGTACTAATTTTTTCATATACTTATACCAATAAATTACATCTTGGAATAAATTTGTATTATATATTAAGGCATAAACTAAGGCACATTTGGTGCCTCCGACATAAAAAAATCACCAAAAAATGCACCAGGCGCAAAACTTAATTTTTCTTGCGCCAAAATTTTCAAAATGAACCAAATCTGGTGAAAAAATCACCAAGTTGGGAACAGTGATTTCAGCGTGTTTTGCTCAGATAGTCCTGAAATATATTTATTCTCTCCACTTTTCACGCTATGTCAGCGTGTTATCGCTCACAGAGTTCTAAAAACGATCCAGCAGAGATATTTTACGCTATTGAAGTGGGTGTTACGCTTGACCTAAAATAAAAACCTCTGCTTTAACGTCATATGATTTCGAAGAGTTTATTCGAACAAGAGTCAAATTATATAAAACAAAAGCAGTAGATTGGTCACAGCTTAATTATTCAAGCCTACTGAAGTTGAAAAAATAGCGCCTTCTGCTGTGTAATTGATTTTTGACAGAGTTGTTGTTGCCTTGAGACTTCAGGATCTTCTAGCGTTTTTTCATAAGCGAAGACAAAATTGAAATAGATAATTTTAGAAGAGAGTTTTTACAAGATCTCGAAAGAGATAATTGTTGGTGAGAGGATTTACCTATTTCTAGCGTGAAATATTTATAATTTTGTTCTATGGGGTTTAACGATAATAAATTTAGGTCATCAGTTTCCAGCAATTATTGTAGTTAATTCTCATGAAATTTTGTTAGAGTGTATGCTTTTTCCAAAAAAACTTCTAAAATTGACATTTAAATCCTTTTTGTTTATTTTTTTCGCCAGTCCGCCAGTCAGTATTTCAAAGAAAGAAAGAAATAAAGAAAGAAAGAAAGAAGAAAATATAATTGGAAAAATGCATTAGGTTACAGTTGAACGACTACGCAACGAAATGAAAATTTTCCAATTTCTGAATTTTCTTAGTTTTTTAAGTTTATGATCATATTCTTCGCCACACCCAAATCCTTTGAATTTTTATTTAACTTCAGAATTTTTCGCCTAATACTATTTGAAATTTATGCTGAAAATTTCAAAAAATAAACTCAACGGGTTCTGGTGGTGATCATTAATTGTTTTAGCAGTCACAGAGATTGGGGTTGCGCACGTTCAAATTGCTGGGGAAATATTTTATCAGAAATATCTGCCTTTTTTCCTGTTTCAGTGATTTATCCAAATTGTCCAACATATATGCCATATAATACAAAGGCTGGCGCTTCAATTTTGGATTTTATTATATCTAATATTACAGAGTTACATCAAATCCAGTGTTTTAAAAAATTCTGTCGATTCAATTGGATTGAAATTTAAATACGTTATTCAACACGCCAATGGCTTTCGCATGTAGTATAATTGTATATTTTAAATAATTTTGTATTACTTTTTTCCCCAATTTTCCACAAGAAAGCCGCAATTTTCTTATTTTTTAATTAAAATATTTAAATTTACTACTTGCCAGAATGACAAGCCTACAGAGCAAAAATTCATTTAAACTTTTTGTTTCAGATGACTTCAAGTGCCACTATTACCCTGGCCAGCTTTTTTCTTGATGTCTATAATAACTACTGTGCCGACCGAATATTCGGTTTCGGTTTCGGTTACGGCCAGTTTCGGCCCTTTTTGTCAATTTCGGCTAGTTTCGGCTCAATTCAGCCAAATTGAGGCTAAACTATCCTAGGCGAAACTAGCCAAAACTTATGGTAAACGTTTCTTGCATCAGTCATTTCATTCAAATATATGAGTTTGGTTTAATAAAAATATTTACAACGCATTGTACAAAACAAAAATTATGAATTCGTCTATAATTTGATTTATCGTGTTAACGGAAAACATTTTGATTTTATCATCTCTATTGCAATTAATATTAAATTTTTATAGGCACTGAAACCAAAAATTAATAATTAAACTTCCGAACGAATTCTGTGTGTGTGGCATATTGGAAAAAAAAAACGAAATATTTCTATTTTTATAATACTAAACCTTAAAAAAAAATACTTTGTTTTGTAGTTATATAAAAATGTACATTGTAGGTGCATACTATTTTGAGAGTGTACGGAAGTTATAAAGTATGCAATACTTTTGTAATAAAAAATTAAATAAAAAATTATCTTATTTATTATTAAAGTAAACTTCAATTAATTATTATTGAACTCAATATTCAAGTAATACCTTTTTTAAATTTCATTTTTTCTTATGTGTAAGAAAATACTTTTGTTTCTTTTTAATAAAAAAAAAATTATTTCAAAACTTACATTTTCATATTTTAATAACCAGTTTCGGTTTCGGCCGAATATTCGTTTTCGGCCAAAATTCCGGTTTCGGTCGGACACTTATAATAACATGTACAAAAATGGAAAAAATTGTATGTTATTTTATTTTTTTATATAAAAAATTCAAATTTTGGCGCCATCTCCAAGCCAATATTCCAATGTCACTGTGAAATTTTGACTCTCATCGAGTCAAAAATTACAGCCAACTCATAAAGCTTATAATCATCGCTCTCGTTGTTGTATCAGCAGTTGCGCAGGTGGCTCTCTGTCTTACCTGCCCTTGAGACTTTAAAGGTAAACGAATTATGTTTATAGTATATTACAGTGCTCGCAAACAAACTCTAAAGAAAAGTATTTTAATGTTCTGTTTGTTTCTTTTTCAGATCACAACAAGTATTTTGGTTTGTTTAGTTTTTTCTCTCCGATTCAAAAAGTAGCACAAACCGAAGCAAGTAGAGACGAGAGAGAAAAGTAAAATGAAATGTTTCTTTTTTCGAATAGAAAAAACTTCCTCTCACTGTTATGCTTTTGAATCGCGTGCACAAAAACGATCAAAGTAAAGTATCTTTAGCGATCTCTTGTAGGTTGCTGGAAGCACCAAAATCTGAAGAGAGATCTGCAATGTTTGTTCGTTTCGTTTATGATGCGACATTTTTTTGTGTTGAAAAAGTTATTGCGTTGGAGTTTTTCTTTGTTTTGTTGCTTTTATTGAATTTGTTGTTTCATATAGATGCGTTGAACTCATTTACAAACAAACAAATAAACAAACAAATATTACTCATTTAAAAGTATAAGAAAGATATAAATAATTCGATGACTAGGAGCGTGAAATGTATGAGCTGGTCTATTATATTTTTCCCCCTCAAAATTTCTTATCGGTTTATGAAATTTAAATGCAAGCAAATCTACAGAACGAGACTTAAATAATCTTAGCTTTCAGAAAAAATGCTGCTGAAAACATGACGAAATTCTTTTGTCGAAGTTCCGTAGTAAAACGAACACAACATTTGTTACTTGTTGTGGTTGCGATCGTGACAACAAAATCTAAAATACGAAATACTTGCTGTTTTCGTAGAACACAAAACAATAGTTTTCATTCTCACTTAATTTTCTGTTCGCTTTGGTACGCATTTCTGTTTGTAGCAAAGATCCAAACCAAAACAGATAGTGAAAATGTTTGCTTTCGCAGATTTAGCAGACGTAGAGTTAGTTTTTTCGTACAATTTATTTGCAACCCCTGGTATATTATAAAGCAACCCTATCCACCATCTTGAATTTTAAAATTCTGACTTCAGATTTGAAATCAGTGACTCCCTAACACTGTTAAATGATGTATAAAACTCTTAAAAATACATATTATAAGGTGGCCATACTGTGGTAAAAATTTAGGTGGCAACCCTAGTCTCCATCTTAAATTTTAAAAGTGTGACATCATATTCGAAATCAAATCCGTTGTGAGAATTTCAAAATTAAAACAATTCGCAAAAAAATCCAAAAATCTAGGTGGCAACTCTATCCGCCATCTTGAATTTTAAATTCTAATATCAGATCCAAAGTCATCTACCCCTAAAATTGCCAATCACGGAGTCCACAGAACCCTTAAAGGTCATAAAACGCTTAAGCTTTTCCTACACAATCTTATTGAATTTTTTGGATACTTACTTTAAATGCAATCAATTGGATACTTGCGAGCTTACAAGCTTTTGCCGATCGTTTCAAGCTTTTCAAGTTTCTGCCCGACAAAGTAAGTCTAAACAAACCAAGGCAACGAGTAAGCATGAATATAACTTGTATCAAATAATTGGGTCTTAATTTTATTAATACAATAAGAACTATGTTCTTTTACAGTACAAAGTCTAAAAACAAGATACATTTTGAATTTAGCGAAATTAAATTAATACATTAAATTTATATTATACATATAGTTTAAATTAAATGAAAAAATTATATTGGAAAAAATTAGCAAACAATTAACAAACGATTAAATTAATTTATAATAATTGTTTAAATTAAGAGAGAAAAAAAAACGAAAATAGAAAAGAAGGTAACGATAAGAAAACAGAGTAAAAGAGTAAAAGAACTGCTTACCTAGTAAATGTCCAGTGAAGAATAATGTTCCAAAATAGCATGTTTGAAATTTGCTATTCCGACTATAGATTTTATACAATTCGTTAATGCGTTCCATAATCTGATGGCGTTTATAAAAAATAATCTTGTAGAATTAAAAAAATTAGAGCATGGAATGACAAGCATTTGGTTTCTTAACGATTGACAAAATTGTAATTTTTGAAATAAATAGCTAGGCGTTCTGATTTGAATTACTTTGTGTAAAAAGATGCAATTCCTGGCATTTAAGTAACTTATAATGTCACTACCAAGTATCAAATTTTTTAAATTGAGCTAAGTGCTCATGAGTACGCAGCCCATATACATAACGCGTAGCATGATTGTACGCAACTGTAATTTATGTTGTGATCGTGAATCTAATTTACTGTAGATAAGTTCAGCATATGTGATCACAGGAAGGATTAGTTGAACAACAAGCTTGCGTCTTGTATTAACTGGTGTAAAATCAGCTGACAATCTAAGGTTCCGCAGGATGAAATATATTTTTCGGTCAACATCGTTGATGTGATCTGTGCACGTGAGAGAACAATTGATTTTAAAGCCAAGACTGCGAACAAAACTGACAAGTTGAAAGTTCTTGTCACCAATTGGAAGATCAAGAATATCCCCGTGCTGAATTTTTTCTTTGGATATGGGCCACACATGTGATTTTAGCGCATTTACTGAAGATAATTTTGTCTAACCCATTGGTAAATACTGTTCAGATCTTCATTTAGTTTATATACCAAATCTTTCATAAGGTTTGTTTTACCAGATAGGTATAGCTGAATGTCATCAGCAAAAGCATGTAATGACGCGTATGTGCAGGTATTAAAAATGCCATTGATAAACAATGAAAATAGAAGTGGACCATGAACGGACCCCTGGGGCACACCACTGCAAACTAATTTCTGCTGCGAGAACCTACTACTAACTTTCAATCTTTGTACCCTGCCTGATAAGTAGCTATTCAATAGTTTTACAGCATTCTCACTAAATCTATAAAAGTATTTTAGCTTGTGACAAAGAGGTGCATGATTAACGGTGTCGAATGCTTTAGAGAAATCAAGCAGACGAAGAAGAGTTAATCTACCATCATCATAAAAGGACATAATGTCATCCAAGACTTTGAGAGTAGCCGTGGAGCAGCTGTGACCTGCCCGAAACCCAGATTGTAAAGGAGATAAAAGATTAGTAAGTCCTAAAAATGACATTTGGTCAGCCATAATAGCTTCACAAACCTTCGATAGGGATGACAGGATACTTATAGGTCTAAAATCAGGACAGGATACTTATAGCCTACTTTTAGGAACTTTTAGTACAGGGTGGTTACAAAGCTAATTTTTCTTTTTTTATTCTGTTTGTTCTTATTGATAAAATTTGTTAAAATTGTTGCTTGTCATTTAAGTGCAGTGTTTTTTTTGCCTTATTTTCGTCATTTTATCTGCATTATTTTAATATGATTTGTGGCTGCTCTGTAAGGGGTGAAACTGAGCGGTTTTTATCATGCTAGTTATGTAATAATGCTGTTCATACCAAATGTGCAGGCGTGACAGGCCGAGTTGCGGATTGTACTGAGGAAGGTAAAGGGTTGCGTTGGTCTTGCGAGAAATGTAGATTGGCTGACATCAACTTCTACAAGCTTTTCAAGCAGTGTTGTATCCCCTCTGAGAGGATACGCGTTGGTCCTACAGTCGCCAAGCGACGTCCTACCTACGGTTTGTTTGCCGGCGCTTAAGAGCGCCACTGGCAACTAATAAAAAAAAAAACACCTCTGTCGCCGTCACCCTTAGGTGCATTCAGGCGTGGAGGTTTTTGTTTATACTTACTTGTGGGGGTGTCCTTCGTATCGAAAATCCGGCCTTCTTCAGTAAAAACGACTGCAGGTCTTTTGGTTTTTCATATCCACCTCTCTTTATTTTAGCGGGGACCAGATATTTATAACATATCTGGCCGCGCTTCTTCTTCTTCATTTTTACAAACTTAATTCTACTTATTGATTAATCAGCGGTTGCGTAATTTATCTTCCGCCTCTTGCACAATAATTTAACTTCATTATTAGGTTCTTAATCTAGTTTTGTATTATTTGTTTACAATTAATTTTTATTTTAAAACATATTCATACATACTTATTTAATGGTGCCAACTTGGGCCAAACAAACATACAAACATTTATGACATGTGTAATTGGGTCATATCCCAACGTTAAATTCTTATTTAAATTATACTTGTTTTGCGTTATTCGCTTAGCCAAACTGTGTGTATGCTAAATACAACAATAAAATATTGAAATTAATTTACCTCTGGTTTTTGCATGGTCAGCATTTTACGCTGGCCGCACAGAAGTAAATTGTTGGCATTATTTTATTGTCTTTAAATAAAATTAAAACTGATCGCCCAGTTGTTGTGGTAGATCAGTGTTCATTTTATTGTCTTACTTTTATTTTAATTGACTGGCCTTGACATTGAAAATGCCGCAATGCAATGAATGTTGATCGCTCGCTTAGTTGTTGCGGTGGATCAACTTTCATTGCCAGCACTTGGCCACTAGTAGAAAGACAATATGTTGGGGAATACCTCGTTGTGAGTCACAACATTCCTCCTCCCTTACACAAAGAAAATTTTCTCCTTGAAGAGGTTAAAATTTTCGTCAATTAATTCTTTATTATTTTGTCTGTATGTTTGTTCATTAAAGTCATAATAGTTTTCCTTACTTCATTTCTATTCAAAAATTGCCGTTTTAATATTGTGTCAACAAGTTGTTTGTTAATTTTTGTTTTTACATATGACTTACATTTCATGTTCATCTTTCTTATTTGAACATTGTTTTTGTGTTTAGTTTTAATTTATTGTTTGTACAGTTTTACTTATTTATTTATTATAAATTTATAAATCCCTAACTTCCTGGCACTTGTTGGGGGTGATTGTTGTTTTCTTGTGTTTTTTTTTCAGTGTTGTCCATCGGTGCGCCGGAAAAACTGTCACGGCGTTTAATTTATTCTTCGTTATAGTTTTTGATGCAGATACTGTTGAAGTGTGTGTGCTGGTGATATTGTTTTTGTTTGCCAGGAGGCTTTAGGTCTTCTATAGGAGGCCCTATAGCTGGTTAACCTGGTCTTCGTTTAAAGATGGGCCAGGAGACTTCCCGGCTTTGCTGGTTAACCTGGTCTCTTGTTTATATATTAATTTTTCAGGCTGATATAAGGTTATTATGCATTTTGGTGTACTATTTTTCTGCTTTAGGAAGGTTTTTATACTTTTTGTTGTTTTAACTTCTTAATTATTCTTCATTAACATGGTTTTATGTCGTTTAATATAAAATTCTTACTTTTTGTAGCTTTATAAAGGTTTTCATACCTTTTGTTGTATTACTTTTCTGAGTTTAGAAAGACTTTTATATCTTCTGTAGTTTTAAAATATTATATTGCCAAAAATGTTGTTTTACTAAGGTTTTTATGCCTTTTGTTGTTTTAAAATATTATATTGCCAAATCTGGATTAATTGTTTGTTTTCTTTGTTTTAGGAAGGCTATTTATACCTATTTTATTATTAATTTTCAAATTTTTCTGCTTTATTAAGGGTGACATACCTTTTGTTGTTTTAGATTCTTAATTTTTTGTTGTTTTAAATTCAATCAAATTTTTCTGCATTATTAAGGGTGTTATACCTTTTGCTGTTTTAAATTCTTAATTTTTGTTGTTTATATAAAAAAAATTTTTTTTTAGTATTCGCAGCTTTCTTAGCATTTTACGAAGGTGTTTTCACCTTTTGTTGTTTTACTTTTTAATTTTTCCTGCTCTCATATTTATAAGGTTTTTTGTTGTTGGCTTTCTAGCACACAATTCTCGAGGTTGAAGTTTATTTCCTGACTTGCTGTATTCATTTTAAATTTTGTTTCTGCTCACTGCTTTCGGGTCCATCGACGTCATCTTTGGTTGCACCCCCAATCTCAACAACATATGATGTTCCCTTATCTATTTCAAACATAATTTATTCTTTTTCCTTTGTTTATTATTTTTAAATTGAATTCTACTTTTCTTTTAATTTACAGAATTGTTAAACATACATGTTTTTAATGAATCTATTTAACATTTACATATTTCAATATTTCTATATTTATTCAATATTTTTATGCGAATTCGCATGCTATATAATATTGTTATTTTATATAACTTTAAAGAAAAATTTACTTATAAGTAAGTACATTGTATGTATTAAAAATTTGTTATATATCTTCTGTTCGTATGCGTTTTAATTAAAAACCTTAATTTTTTATTTTTATTCAATTTCTCCTTTTTAATATGTTTAATTTATAGCGTTACTTAACAATTTCTTTAATTTTCACACTCTTCATAAAGTCTTATTTTTTTCGTAGTGAGATTTTTTCATTTCCTTTAAGTAAGTAATTTTTTTTTTCAATATATGTATTACAATTTCTTTAATTTTTAACTTCGTAATTTTCAATTTTCTTTTAATTTGTAAAATAATATTTTTCTGTAAGTAAAAATTATACTTTTTTTCATTATTTTTTTTTACTTTCTATATCATATTACTTATTATATTTTACTGCGTTCATTTGACGCTATCAAATTTCTTTATTTTCCATTAAAAAGTTTTTTTTTTCATTTCAATCAAATCTTTTCACTTTTTTTTTATATTTCAATCCAAAACAAAACTTACAGAATTAAAATAAAGTGGCACTATTTTGGGATCTACAAGTAGAATGTGTTGTACTAGAATTTAATCCTTGCGAGGGATTTCTGTAACAACGTCATTCACTTTGAAGATGCCAACACAATTGCCTATTACTTTAGATTTTCTCCATTTCTAATTTTTTTCTTCTGCAATATCTTGGCTCTCAACTGTTTCATTTAATTTACTCATTATTTTTCTTCTCTTCTTTTATCACTCTATCTATATCTTCTTTTAATTATAAACTCACGAATATCTTCTATTGGCTGACATTAATTTTCTACTGTCTTTTTCCCATCTTTCACTTAACTGCTCCTTCCAGTAAGTATTTTCCTTTACTTTATTTATTTTACATCGCCGTATTCTGCCCACAAATATGCTTTCACATTCACTTCTTTCCTAATTTTCTTTATATTTACCTTTTTTTTAAATTCTGTTTTATAGTATCTTTTTTCTTTACAACTTTACTAAATTTTCTTACTATATATTTTTTTTTCTCATAATTTTACTCCTAATATGTATAATATGTATGTATACTGTCTTTCCCTTTCCCGTTAATTTTTTTTTTATTTTATGTTTTATTAGATTTTCCCTACAATTAGTCAGCGCTTTTTTTTCGTGTTACTATTATTTTTTTTTTCTTTTCGTCTTATATACTCTGTAAATATCTGTGACGTCTACCAAATTTTCACCTAAATAACCTCTTTGTGCAATCTCTTGCTTATGATCCACTAACTTGGGAATTTTTGTAGCATTTATTATGACTTCTGCACTATTATTACTTGAACTTAATTCATTTCTTCGTTTCAAACAACTTAACGTGTTTTGTTTAGCTAAACACGTGTCCGCTCCGGAATCTACAAGTAGAATGAGTTTTCCGTTTTTTCGCAAGGAACTCCTACGAACACATCATTCACTTTGCGAATATCCGAAAAATCCCCCTTTTCCGTGCCCAGCACTGTCATTTCTTTGTGCATGCAACCATTTAATATATTTTCATTTAAATTTTCTACTACCACATTGATTTTTTCTTCTGTAATATTTTTATTTAATTTTCCTACTCCCACATTGAATTTTTCTCTTCTTACATTTTCATTTAATGTTCCCGCTACCACATTGAATTTTTCTTCTATCATATTTTCATTTAATTTCTCGAATACTACATCAGATTTTCCTTTTATCATATTTCCATTTAATTTTCCTGCTACCTCATTGACTTTTTTCTTTCTTACATTTTCATTTAACTTTTCTGCTACCACATTGAATTTTTCTTCTCTCATATTTCCATTTAATTTTTCCAATAGCACGTTGCATTTTTCTTTTATCATATTTTCATTTAATTTTGCTGCTACCTCATTGAATTTTTCCTTTCTCACATTTTCATTTAATTTTTCGAATACCACATCGAATTTTTCTTCTATATCCCCGAGTGTTTCTATAACCTTTTTTTATGTCGCCTGCAACGACTCAACAGTTACCATCGATTCTGGGCTTATGCTTTCTACATTCCTTCCTGAATGAGGTGTACAGAAATTTACAATCCTTTCGGATGTCAAATTCTCTGTTACTACTGAATGATCTGGTACTGAACTTTCCACTGGCTTGGATGTACAGATATTCACAATCTTTTCCGATGTCGAATGATCTGTTACTGAGCTCTCTCCTAGCTTGGATGTACAGATATTCACAATCTCTTTAGACGTAGAATTATCTGTTACTATCCTTTCTATTGGCTTAGATGTACGGATATTCACAATCTTTCTAGATGTAGAATTATCCGTTACTATCTTTGATGGCCTTTTTTGCTCTTATTTCGGGGTTCCCAGCTCATTGGCCTTGGCTGGGCCCCTGAAAGTTTCCCTGCCGATTTTCCCAGTTGTTCCTCCTATAACACTCATCCTGCATATGACCCACCTTGTCACACCACCTACAGCGTACCTGTTGCTGTCTCACTGGCAGTTCATCACCAAAATTATTTGCCCTAAAACTCGATCGATCGTTATATATGTTCCGGTTTTCTTGCTGTCTACTAGGAAATTGTCTAAACTTTTTCTGTTGTCCCCTTGGAGCGAATGAGGGTGCACTCTTCCAGCAATTTTTATGCCCATATTCCTGGCATTTTTAGCAATATGGTGTGTTTCTCCTTGTTATACACACGTCCCTGGTATGCCCTCTCTCCTGGCAAAATGAGCACCTCATAGCTAATCTGATATTCTTCAACTGTTTTTCATCCTCCTCCTGTATGTTATATTGTCCTCTTTGTTCCTGACCTCTTTCCCGGGGAAACCTAATTTCCTGTTTGCCCTGGTACTCTTGCCCATAGTTGTTATTGCCTTGCGCAGTTCTCCCCACCTCACCTCCTTTTAGCATGACCTCCATTTCTAATGCCCTTTTCTCTAACTCTGCGAAGCCCAAACCGGTTGTCGTTAATAAAATCGTTCGGAGGTTAGGGTCGGAAACTCCCACCTTAAACACACTAACGACCGAACTACTGAGTTGTTCCCACAGGATACCCTCATCGCCTACTAGATCTCTACCACGAGACTCTATGTCGCTTATTCTGTTCGCGAACGAGCTTAACCTCTCTCCCGGTCTTTGGACGCAATGCGATATTTCCATTATCAACGTATTATACGTTGTCTCCTTAAGGTACTTCGCTTTGATTGCCCCATAGAGTTCCTCAACCTTGCCAAATTTCTTATTCCTGCAAAACTCAAATGCCTCCCCATGTAACCTTAATTTCACACAATCTGTGAAGTCCTGTGCATCTACTGGTTTCACTGCATTGAATGCCAACTCGCATCCTTGTATAAATCTATAAACTTCTGCCCGTGACTCAGTACCCGAAAACAAGGGCACCAAATTATTCACCGTTTTCGCTATGTCGTTTATATTCATAATTGTTCGTTTAACTAGTCCGTTTCTTCAATCTAATCCTGGTCTATCTTCTGTCTTGCTTCCTGCAAATTTACTCTAACACTCCGTGTGATAGTTTTCAATAAAAATACGAACTCTCCTCCTGCCATGAGGTACATGAACAAATACAAATTTAAAGCTTACAAAACACATTTTATATTTTTTGTTTAATTCCCATTTATTTAATGTTTTTGCTATATATTAACCATACATAGGCCGACTTTTGTAATACAAATATTCTTAATTATATTTAAAAGATTTTTTCTTTTTATTCTCTATATTTTATACAAAATTTTAAAATTCATGCCGCTTTGGACTTCCTTAACGTTGACTGGTTCTCTTCTCTGTTGATAAGTCTTCCACGGTTATTTGTTCCTTTTCTATTTTTCCATAAAATCTGCTTCCAGATTTGGTTTGCCAGGATGGTAATCAAAAATTCTACTGGTACAGTCCTCATGCTTGTCACTTAGTGGATCCAAAAAGTTGTTGTTGACAATATGTGCTATCTAAAAAAAATTTTTTACCAAAAATGTTATTCCTAAAAAGGGTTTAAACGAAACTTAAACCTTTATATTCAAAATAAAAAATTCCTACCATCCTCTTTCCGAGAGGTGGTGGAAGATGGATCCGCCATCAATAATATATTTTCAGCAGGACCAACGTCAGTCCTACTGCCACAAAGAAAAAAAAAATCGCGCAGAATTTTATGCCAAAACTATTGTACCATTTTACCGAAAAAAAATTTTCAACATACTAACAGTTTAACTCTATAATTCATCGTTATAAATCCTTTATTATTATTTAAAACATTAAACACATATTTTTTTTTATTTATAAATGTCCTATCAAAAAAAATCATTCTTTTAAAATTTTTACAAAAACTTAAAAAAATATCCTTATTGTTCCTGTAACAATAAGGATCCAATCAAAAATTTAAATTCCATACAAAAAAAATTTTTATTCTAAAATATCCTTGTTGTTCCTGTAACAACAAAGTCCCACCGATCTCTTTGAATCCCTACAAAAGAACCAATGTCCTTACTGTTCCTATGACCGCAAGGATCCTAACTATTACTTTTTTTATATCCATTTTTTTTTCTTTTTATAAATATCCTATCGAAAAATTTCCATTCTGTTTACAAAGCTAAAAAAAAATTATCCTTATTGTTCCTGTAACAATATATCGAAAATCCGGCCTTCTTCAGTGAAAACGACTGCAAGTCTTTTGGTTTTTCATATCCACCTCTCTTTATTTTAGCGGGGACCAGATATTTATAACATATCTGGCCGCGCTTCTTCTTCTTCATTTTTACAAACTTAATTCTACTTATTGATTAATCAGCGGTTGCGTAATTTATCTTCCGCCTCTTGCACAATAATTTAACTTCATTATTAGGTTCTTAATCTAGTTTTGTATTATTTGTTTACAATTAGTTCTTATTTTAAAACATATTCATACATACTTATTTAATGGTGCCAACTTGGGCCGAACAAACATACAAACATGTATGACATGTGTAATTGGGTCTGTAACGTGACGTTACAATAATAACAATAACATATATAAACAGTTTCAACATTTATATATATATGAGTTTTACTTTTGATTCTCACAACTGTACTTATTATCTTACTACATACATAAACTATTATAATATTTATATAACTTTTTTAATTACATATATCAACAGTTTCAACATTTATATATATATAAGTTTTACTTTTGATTCTCACAACTGTACTTATTATCTACTACATACATAAACTATTATAATATTTATATAACTTTTTCTTTTCACAACTGTACTATCTATTATAAGTATTATCTACTACAACAATATTATACACAAACTGTATTGGAATATTTATATATATATTACTGTTAATACGATTTTGTCAACTATACTATAAGTTATACATGTTACACATTTACTTGATCACCACTGTAAGACAGCTGCTAGAAAACAGAAAGACAAACAACTAATAAGTACCTATATACGCAACAACCAAACATATTAATGACACACAAACAACGGCGACCCATTCAACTAGCCCCCATTAAGAAAATATAAGAGGAATCATATAATTCCCAACTAGTTTCTACACCGAAGTATATATAAGGGTGACGTTGAGTCAGTACTAATCAGCCTTCCGTCTAGGTAAGTGCTCAGTGTGTGTGCATTGCACCAGGCACGAGGTACGGACCAGTCTATGGTCATTGAGCCTCAGCCTTAGCATACACAACAGCATTGCTGTATAACATTTTGGTTGCGCTGACAACTAGTCAGTGCAGATACATACTGGCTGCGGTACGGATCAGATTCTGATCATTGAGCCGCAGTCTTTTGCTTAGGGTTTTCTTGCTGACTGCGGTACGGATCATATTCTGATCATTGAGCCGCAGTCTTTTGCTTAGGGTTTTCTTGCTGGCTGCGGTACGGATCAGATTCTGATCATTGAGCCGCAGTCTTTTGTTTAGGGTTTTCTTGCTGGCTGCGGTACGGATCAGATTCTGATCTTTGAGCCGCAGTCTTTTGCTAAGAGCATTCTTGCTGGCTGCAGCACGGATCAGATTCTGATCATTGAGCCGCAGTCTTTTACTTAGGTTTTGTCTGACTGGCTGCGGTACGGATCAGATCCTGATCATTGGGCCGCAGCACTGTGCTTAAACTCTATCTACCGGATTGTCGCACGGATCAGATTCTGATCATTGAGCCGCAGTCTTTTGTTTAGGGTTTTCTTGCTGGCTGCGGTACGGATCAGATTCTGATCATTGAGCCGCAGTCTTTTGCTAAGAGCTTTCTTGCTGGCTGCGGCACGGATCAGATTCTGATCATTGAGCCGCAGTCTTTTACTTAGGTTTTGTCTGGCTGGCTGCGGTACGGATCAGATCCTGATCATTGGGCCGCAGCACTGTGCTTAAACTCTATCTACCGGATTGTCGCACGGATCAGATTCTGATCATTGAGCCACAATCTTTATACCCATCATTTTATTTATATATATATTTTTAATAATGAGCCTTCCGTCTAGCCTTCCGTCTAGCCTTCCGTCTAGCCTTCCGTCTAGCCTTCCGTCTAGAACTCGCAGCATCAGAGAAAACAGTTTATCGAATACCGATTACCCGAAACCGATTACCTGAAACCGACAACCTGATACCGAATACTGGAAATATTTGAACCGAAGCAAGAATAAATTATTAAAAACAACCGACCGCCGACTAGCACCAGCTGACACTCTTAACCCTTTTACGGATACCCAGACCCAACTGCAACTGACTGCACCACCATCTTACGCTGTCGAAATATTATAATAAGCGATTGATAATTGTAAATAAAATTAAGCTTTGAATTGAAAACTGCGTCTTTTTATTTAATCAAAGGTTTGTGGATCCTTTGAGCGATCCTGGAGCGGCTGAGCTAACCTCAGCCTTCGATAAAACCACTGTTACAAATGGCGCCCGAGCAGGGACCTGACTTCAACAGCAACTGTGGGAAAAATACTACTACAACCACCAACGACGTCGAAGCAGGCCAGACGCAAAACAGCATGCAGCAGCAGTCAGACCTAGCAGCAGAATCTGCTTCACAGCAGCAGAACAAAGAAGCTCAATATTTATCAACGGATTCTATTGGCTGGGTATACCTGTTGAAAAAGGACAGACTTATCAGAGAGTGTCAGAGATTCGGATTGGAAACGGATGGGTGCGTCGTACAACAGCTGCGGCGACAACTCAGCGATTTTATTAAAAACAAGCGTAGCCGGAGATCGACAGAGAATTTGTTGAAAGAGCTGGAAGAAGAAGTAACTCGAGACGAAAATACCACCATCATCACCAATAAGGGTGACGTTCATAACAACTTAATAACGTTTGAGGTTCCACGCACTTCTCAGCCGCTTACCCTAGCTCCTCGTTGGACTGACTCTGAAGCAATCAATATGGTGCAGCGGTGGGAGCTTTACTTTGATGGAGGAGATAACCTGTTGGATTTCCTCGAGCGCATTGAGGAACTTGCAGAATGCCACCGCCTTACCCCAAATATGATTTTGCCATCACTTCCTGCAATCTTGCGAGGCAAAGCATTGCAATGGTACCGGGTAAAGAAGGAAACAATCTCGTCATGGGAAACTTTTAAAACGGAAATCAAACGGTTCTTCATGCCAAAAAGGTACCTGGCACAGCTCGAAGAGAACATTTACCATAGGAAACAATGGCAGCGAGAGAAGGCCAGAGACTATATACTGGCCATCCAAACTCTCATCCGTCAACACCCGCAGCTAAAGCTTCTCGACCACACCGACCGTATCTATGATGGGCTGCGGGTAGAGTACAAGCTATACGTACGACGAAGCGACTTTGCCTCACTGGATGAATTAATGGAAATGACTGATGAATACGAGCTACTTAAAAAAGATGAAGCCAAGTCAAACCGACAACCAAACTACTATTTAGGCGAACATGGCGAAACTACCCCATATGAGAGGAGAACCCATTGCTGGCGATGCAAGCAATACGGCCACCAGCGCCACCAGTGTCGAAACAACAGAAAGCTGTTCTGCTCACGGTGTGGAAAAGAGGGAGTGTTTTCTAAAACTTGCGAGTGTGAAATTTCGAACGCCCCTGCCTCGGCAGCAGATGTCACCAATCGATATTACGTAGAAATTGACATTTTTGGGTTGAAAACTCTAGCCCTTATAGACACAGGCGCTACCCTAACCTACCTCAACGGAGTAGTTCAGGAGCATCTAAAAGCCCAGGGAATAAAGCCACGTCAACATGCCCGACGAGTACAATTAGCCGACAAAACTAGTATCACCTGTAATGAAGTTTTCCCTATTGAAATTAAATTGAATGGAAAGAAAACTCGTATACTCGCATCATATTTACCCACGCTGGCTGAACCGATTATATTAGGAATGGACTTTTTACATGAGCGTAATATAAGTATCTCATTGGATGGAATCAGTCTGGCAACACCAGTAAATACCGCAGCGCCAACTTTATATCAAGTTCATGCACTAACCAGCAGAGAGTTTTTAACTACGGAGCAAAATATCAAGCTAGAAAAAATTCTCGAGGAGAACTTGGTTGCCTTTAGCAAAATCCAGGGGCACTGTACCATCGGCACTCACAACATTCATCTCAAACACCAAGAACCAATAAAGCAACGATACTATCCTCGCAATCCCGCGATGCAATCTGTCATAAACCAAGAAGTAAATGAACTTCTCGCGTCCGACCGAATCGAACCATCCTGTAGCCCCTACAGCTCACCGATTGTACTTGTCCGCAAGAAACAAGGGACCTGGAGAATGTGCATCGATTACCGTCAGCTTAACGCGGCCACACAACCAGATGCATACCCCTTACCCCAGATAAATCCTATTTTGGATCAACTCAGGGAAGCAACCTTTATTTCATCTATAGATCTCAAAAACGGGTACTGGCAGGTACCACTCGGAGAAGAATCCAAGCCGTGCACTGCTTTCACCGTTCCAGGCAGGGGCTTGTTCCAATGGAAAGTAATGCCTTTTGGTCTTCACTCCGCACCAGCAACATTCCAGCGCATCTTGGACCAAGTCATTGGACCAGAATTACAACCAAAAGCCTTCGCGTACCTGGATGACATTATTGTTCTGGGGAAAACCTTCGAGGACCACCTTCAAAACTTGTCCGCCGTGTTCAAACGTTTATTACAAGCCAACCTTCAAATTAACTTCGAGAAAAGCGAGTTTGTCCGAACTAGCGTGAGATACCTAGGACACGTGGTGAGTTCCGAAGGCATCCACACTGACCCCAGTAAAGTAGAAGCAATGAAGGAAATCGCCACTCCAACAAACATTCGCGAGCTAAGACGGGTACTAGGGGTAGCCTCTTGGTACCGCAGGTTCGTGCCGGATTTTTCAACACTGGTAGCCCCGCTTAATAACTTGCTAAAAAAAAACGTTAAATGGCGATGGGATAAAGAACAACACGAAGCATTTGAAGGAATTAAAGAAAAACTGACACAGGCACCGGTCCTGTGTTGCCCGGATTTTCAACAGCCTTTCATTCTCCAAACTGATGCCAGCCGGGAGGGGCTCGGAGCGGTACTCTTCCAACGACATTCCGATCAAGAGCGCGTAATCGCTTATGCCAGTCGTACTCTCACGGAGTTAGAACGAAAATACTCTGCCACCGAACAAGAATGCCTGGCAATACTCTGGGCCATCAGAAAAATGAGACCATACTTGGAAGGGTATAAATTCACTGTGATAACCGACCATCATTCGCTGAAGTGGCTACATTCTCTACAAAATCCGTCAGGTCGAGTAGCCAGATGGGCTCTGGAGCTTCAGCAGTATGACTTCGATATAGAATACCGAAAAGGAAGTTTAAACGTGGTTGCTGATGCACTGTCGCGCAGCCCACTGAAGGACCCAGGAGTCGGACCACTGTTAACTTTAACCACCATAAAACCTGATTGGTATGCCCGACAAAAAAAGAAAACCGAAGAACATAACAACCAGTTTCCGGACTACCAGATTGTCAAGAATCGAATGTTTAGACACATACCGCGCAAGTCTAAAATAACTACAACACCACAATGGAAGCTATGTGTACCTGCCTCTCAACAGAACGAAATTCTCCGAGAAATTCATGATGACGCCACCGCCGGTCACTTGGGCGTGTTCAAGACAATAAAAAGAGCTCAGGAAAACTATTACTGGCCTGGTATGCACCGAGATATCACCCGATACGTCCGAACCTGTGAACATTGCGCAAGGTACAAAGTCGAGCAACGAAAACCAGCGGGATGCATGGCCACGATGACATGCTCACGACCCTGGGAACTTGTCTGCGCTGACTTCATCGGACCACTTCCTCGTTCTACTCATGGCAACACCGGTCTGCTAGTATTAGTAGACAAATTCAGCAAATGGGTAGAACTAATTCCAGTACGACAGGCCACCGCTAACAGTGTCATCAACGCCCTAAGAGATAGAGTCATTTATCGATTTGGCTGCCCCAAGATATTCTTATCCGACAACGGAACACAATTCACCAGTCACGCCGTCAAAAATTTTCTCACCACCCTCGGAATTGAGCATCGGGTAACAGCGCCATATTCGCCACAAGAAAACCCTACTGAAAGAACAAATCGAGTCGTGAAAACGATGATTGCCCAAAGAACCCAGCAAGACCATCGTCATTGGGATACTCAGTTGACAGAAATTGCATTTGCAATCAATACGGCGGCACACGAATCAACGAAGTACTCCGCAGCAGAAATTAACTTTGGCAGGAGCCTTAACGTACCGAATAACCAGAGAGACCAAGGGGATACCCCCAAAGAACATCACTCCGATCAACCGGACATGAAATCACTGTGGAGAGAAGTTCGCAAAAATCTGGACATCGCCTCGGAGCAACAAAAGAAATACTACAATCTAAGACGAAGACCATGGAGACCTGCTCTCGGGTCACTAGTATTAAAACGTGATCACCCACTCTCCTCCGCGATAGACAATTTTGCACAAAAACTGGCACCGAAGTTCTCTGGACCCTACATCATCAGAAAATGGATATCACCTAACATCGCAGAGCTTGAAGACACCAGAGCAACCAACGCTAAAGAACCCAATCTCCGCGCACACCTCCAACATCTTAAGGAATTCTACCCAAGGTTACCACCGTTGGACAAAAATAATTAAAGGGGGAAGTCAAGACCTTATACATTTCTTTCGATTTATATTTATTACACATACACGCATTTTTTTATATTTCTTTTGCTTACGCATTCATAACACCGTTTATTTTAAAAATTGAAAAAAAAAACATTTTTCATTTATTCAGTTTATATATTAATTTTTTTTTATAAAAATCACAATCCCTTTTCTGAATTTGAGTTTCTAATATTTTTTTTCTTTTCTTTTCTCGTCTCTGTTCCGTCTAGTACCGTTCTTATGGAGAGAAGAATAACGAGACCAGTCCGGCCAGGCCTAATAAAAACAATACTGCGCCAAACCACCATGCCCAAACGGCCAAAACCCTGGGCACCTCCCTTTGAAGCCACAGTCCATCCACAACAACCGAGGGCTCGGGTGGTAAAAATAATAGAGGCCGCAGCCAACAGCCGAAGACGAGCCTTGCCCGACCCAAGGGAAGAGTTGGCCATCCAAAAGGCACTTCGGCAGATGGTGGCCGAAAATTACACCACAAGCCATGAACTGTATGCAGTCGGCCCAGCACCACGACAGCCGTCACCGTCACCAACCGAATCACCCACTCGAGCACCAGGCGTCTCAACCATTTTAACAGCCAAAACAGAAGCCGAAACACCTGATGTTTTTGAAGGGATCATCATTAAAAAAGGACGGGCCCCCCGAAAATTCCACATTCACAGAAAAGGGAAACCAGTGGTGCATGTTAAAATGATCCTGGGAGACCAGGCTGTATTGACATGCCAGCACCAAAAAAAAGTGGTGGACACGGTATAAGGCTATTTTTTTTTTGATTACTATTATCCTTTGGCCTAAATTATTAACTTTTTTTTTATTTTTATATCTTATTATCCTTTTGCCTCAAGTATATACTTTTTTTTTATCCCCAATGAATTGTTAAATGAATTATCTAAACAAAAAAAAAAAAAAAAAAAAAAAAAAAAAAAAAAAAAAAAAAAAAAAAAAAAAAAAAAAAAAAAAATTATTATTAAAATTAAAATAATAATAAATTTAATTTCAAATTATATTGCGACAGAGCCGAACCACCCTTGTGGTCTGGTAAATATACCACAGCAATGTGGTAGTGCGGGTCCTTAGGACCTCAAGTCTCGCTACACAAATAATTTTTTTTTTTCTCCTAAGTAGAGAGGGAACTGTAACGTGACGTTACAATAATAACAATAACATATATAAACAGTTTCAACATTTATATATATATGAGTTTTACTTTTGATTCTCACAACTGTACTTATTATCTTACTACATACATAAACTATTATAATATTTATATAACTTTTTTAATTACATATATCAACAGTTTCAACATTTATATATATATAAGTTTTACTTTTGATTCTCACAACTGTACTTATTATCTACTACATACATAAACTATTATAATATTTATATAACTTTTTCTTTTCACAACTGTACTATCTATTATAAGTATTATCTACTACAACAATATTATACACAAACTGTATTGGAATATTTATATATATATTACTGTTAATACGATTTTGTCAACTATACTATAAGTTATACATGTTACACATTTACTTGATCACCACTGTAAGACAGCTGCTAGAAAACAGAAAGACAAACAACTAATAAGTACCTATATACGCAACAACCAAACATATTAATGACACACAAACAACGGCGACCCATTCAACTAGCCCCCATTAAGAAAATATAAGAGGAATCATATAATTCCCAACTAGTTTCTACACCGAAGTATATATAAGGGTGACGTTGAGTCAGTACTAATCAGCCTTCCGTCTAGGTAAGTGCTCAGTGTGTGTGCATTGCACCAGGCACGAGGTACGGACCAGTCTATGGTCATTGAGCCTCAGCCTTAGCATACACAACAGCATTGCTGTATAACATTTTGGTTGCGCTGACAACTAGTCAGTGCAGATACATACTGGCTGCGGTACGGATCAGATTCTGATCATTGAGCCGCAGTCTTTTGCTTAGGGTTTTCTTGCTGACTGCGGTACGGATCATATTCTGATCATTGAGCCGCAGTCTTTTGCTTAGGGTTTTCTTGCTGGCTGCGGTACGGATCAGATTCTGATCATTGAGCCGCAGTCTTTTGTTTAGGGTTTTCTTGCTGGCTGCGGTACGGATCAGATTCTGATCTTTGAGCCGCAGTCTTTTGCTAAGAGCATTCTTGCTGGCTGCAGCACGGATCAGATTCTGATCATTGAGCCGCAGTCTTTTACTTAGGTTTTGTCTGACTGGCTGCGGTACGGATCAGATCCTGATCATTGGGCCGCAGCACTGTGCTTAAACTCTATCTACCGGATTGTCGCACGGATCAGATTCTGATCATTGAGCCGCAGTCTTTTGTTTAGGGTTTTCTTGCTGGCTGCGGTACGGATCAGATTCTGATCATTGAGCCGCAGTCTTTTGCTAAGAGCTTTCTTGCTGGCTGCGGCACGGATCAGATTCTGATCATTGAGCCGCAGTCTTTTACTTAGGTTTTGTCTGGCTGGCTGCGGTACGGATCAGATCCTGATCATTGGGCCGCAGCACTGTGCTTAAACTCTATCTACCGGATTGTCGCACGGATCAGATTCTGATCATTGAGCCACAATCTTTATACCCATCATTTTATTTATATATATATTTTTAATAATGAGCCTTCCGTCTAGCCTTCCGTCTAGCCTTCCGTCTAGCCTTCCGTCTAGAACTCGCAGCATCAGAGAAAACAGTTTATCGAATACCGATTACCCGAAACCGATTACCTGAAACCGACAACCTGATACCGAATACTGGAAATATTTGAACCGAAGCAAGAATAAATTATTAAAAACAACCGACCGCCGACTAGCACCAGCTGACACTCTTAACCCTTTTACGGATACCCAGACCCAACTGCAACTGACTGCACCACCATCTTACGCTGTCGAAATATTATAATAAGCGATTGATAATTGTAAATAAAATTAAGCTTTGAATTGAAAACTGCGTCTTTTTATTTAATCAAAGGTTTGTGGATCCTTTGAGCGATCCTGGAGCGGCTGAGCTAACCTCAGCCTTCGATAAAACCACTGTTACAGGTCATATTCCAACGTTAAATTCTTATTTAAATTATACTTGTTTTGCGTTATTCGCTTAGCCAAACTGTGTGTATGTTAAATACAACAATAAAATATTGAAATTAATTTACCTCTGGTTTTTGCATGGTCAGCATTTTACGCTGGCCGCACAGAAGTAAATTGTTGGCTTTATTTTATTGTCTTTAAATAAAATTAAAACTGATCGCCCAGTTGTTGTGGTAGATCAGTGTTCATTTTATTGTCTTACTTTTATTTTAATTGACTGGCCTTGACATTGAAAATGCCGCAATGCAATGAATGTTGATCGCTCGCTTAGTTTTTGCGGTGGATCAACTTTCATTGCCAGCACTTGGCCACTAGTAGAAAGACAATATGTTGGGGAATACCTCGTTGTGAGTCACAACAGCAGACAAAGCAAGGCTTCTCTGAAATAAGTAAGGAACTTTCTTCGCTTTCTGCAAAATTTTTTTAAATATCAGTCTCTTTTCGACGATTTTAAATATATTGAAGAGTCAATTCCTTCTCCCAAAAGGAAAAAAAAAACATATGTCTTTGCGTAGTAAGCAAAAAACGGATTCAACTTCAACTCTACATTCTTCTGTACATGAAATTGCTGATGACATGGACATTGGTGGTATAACAGCCCCTCCACCTATTTTAACTTCTACTTCGAATACAGCAAACATATCGACTTCTGCTCCTTTGCCAGTGCTGGCACCTCCACCTTCATTGCCAGTCATGTCTTATGCCCAAACTGTTTCTCTTTCACCAACTTTGGTCGATTCCCAGGTTATTCCTCTTACTTCTCACATTGCAATTCCACCAACTAAATCAATCTTTGTTTCTCGCTTTGTTGCGGATACAACAGAGGTTGATATAAATTTTTTCATTAAATCAAAGTTGAATTGTTCCTTGCATTTTTCGGTTCATAAATTCAAATATTCAAATGTAAGATCGATTACTTCTTTTAGATTTTCAGTTCCTGAAAATTTATTTAATTCTATAGTTGATGTAAACTTTTGGCCGCCTAACACAATTGTACGCGAATTTGAATTTAAAAGCAATCCAAGACCGGTAAATGTTGGACATTTGCCTCGTCCTCGAAATAGACCTGAATCTCATCCAAAAAACAATTAATAAACCGCAAGTCTAAATTAGAGCTTGTGTATCAAAATGTCAGGGTCTTAACTCCAAACTTTCCGATATTTTCATAAACAGTTTTGATTTTGAAAATAATATTATAATTTTTACAGAGACTTGGCTTCGCTCTAATATCTTAAATTCTGAAATAATGTGCAATAAATATCAAATTTTTCGTAAAGATCGTCATGATAAGATCGGTGGTGGTGTTTTGATAGCTGTTCAAAACTCGCTTGTATCTGAAGAATTGACAATTCTTGACACCAGTGACATTGAGTTCATTTGTGTTGCAGTTAAATTAAATAATAGTATTATTTATGTTACCTGCTCTTACATTCCTCCTAAATGTGACTTAACAATGTATTTAAAACACTTACACGCCATCGAAAAAGTTCATAATTTGTTAAAAAATAAATACGTTCTTATTGTGCTGGGTGATTTTAACCTACCTTTTGTGACTTGGAGATCGTCTAACGATTCTTCATTTCGTACTCCTGTTTCCAATAGTGATTGGATAAATGACTTCTTAGATTAGCTGTCTGATCTGTGTCTTCAACAAGTCAATGATATTTTAAATGTAAACCACAGAACCCTAGACCTTGTATTTGTAGATAGATACACTACTGTTAATCTCCATTGTTCGAATCCCGTATCTCTTCCAGAAGATGTACACCATCCAACTCTTGAAATAACAGTTTAACTCCCCCACGAAAAAGAAGATAAAGTAACTTCTGATGCGCGAAATAAAAAAGTTTATAATTTTAAGAAAACGGACTATGTAAAACTTAATTCCTTACTTTCGCAGACTGATTGGTCTCCACTTTTAACTAGCGGAACATCATATTCATATTATGACGTCGAATCTTCGGTACAGTTTTTCAATGACACTCTGCAAAGGTGTTTCTTATTGTCCGTCCCAAAAAAAAGGTGTTGCTCCAATCCTTTAAATCCACCCTGGCTAACAAATGACTAAAGGCACTTAAAAATTTAAAAAATCGTTTATTTAAAAAATATAAAGTATCTGGTTCTAGTTTAGACTTTGCTTCCTATTCTTCTTGTCGTTATAGATATCAACTATTAAATAAACAATGATATTCTGCTTATATAATTAACATAAAATCTCAATTTAAAGATGATCCAAAACTTTTCTATAGTTTTGTTAACTCAAAACGCAAAGCCTCCAGCTTTCCACCCCTTATGAAATTCAATCAGGAAGAATCATCTTGTGACAATGTGATTTCTAACATGTTTGCAAACTTCTTTAAATCAACTTACTCCGATATACCATTTAATACTAGCACTGTGTATCCTTTTCTCCCGCCAGTTAACTCTTTTGAAACTAATGTAATAGACCCAAATATTGTTGTGTGTTATCTTCGACATGTAAAATCCTCTTTCACTACCGGCCCTGATAAAATTCCAAGCTGTATTTTAAAGCAATGTGCTACAAACCTGTGTACTCCTCTAGCAAACATTTTTAATATTTCCTTGCATAGTGGTTATTTTCCTATTATACGGAAGGATTCTTATATTATACCCCTTCATAAATCTGGCTCCAAGATAGATGTTTCTAACTATCGAGGAATTGCAAAATTAAGTGCAATCCCTAAGTTATTTGAGAAAATCATAACTGATCAATTAACCCACTCCGCGTCTTCCACCATTTCTGTCTTTGAACATGGTTTTCTGAAGGTTAAGTCCACTACAACAAACCTCTTAGAGTTTACTACGCATGTTATAAATGGTTTTACTTTGGGACTGCAGACTGATGTTATTTATACGGACTTTAGCAAAGCTTTCGACAGTGTTAATCATAATTTTCTTTTGAAAAAACTCCACCTTATTGGGTTTCCTGTCACATTATTAAATTGGATAAATTCGTATTTATCTAGACATACTCAAAAGGTTTTATATAAGAATTCTCTTTCAAAAAGTATTTCGGTCACTTCTGGCGTTCCTCAGGGCAGTCATCTTGGACCGGTTTTGTTTTTACTATTCATTAATGATCTTCCTTCGGTAATAAAACACTGTAACGTCTTAATGTATGCTGACGACGCGAAACTTTTTCTTTGTTACAAATCACCCGAAGAACGACATCTTTTACAATCTGATCTAAATAGACTTGTGGACTGGTGTAGCTTAAATATATTAAATCTCAACTTAAAAAAATGTAAGCAAATGACATTCTCGCGAAGATCTGCTAGTAACATAAATTACACTATAAATAACACTAACTTAGTAATAATTTCCAGTTTTCTCGATCTTGGTGTTATTATGGATTCAAAACTTCGCTTCAATCTCCACGTTAATATGGTGATAAATAAGGCAAGAGGAGTCCTTGGTTTCATTAAAAGATGGTCTAAAGAATTCAGTGATCCCTTTACTACTAAATTATTATATACCTCTCTCGTAAGGCCCTTTCTTGAATGTGCATCAGTTGTATGGGACCCACAATATAATGTCTACATCGACGTCATAGAATTCGTTCAAAAACAGTTTTTACTTTTCGCTTTACGTCATAGTCGTTGGAACCCCAACATTATGTTTCCATCGTATGAAATACGCCTTAAAATTATTTTACTATCTTCCCTAAGAAGCAGAAGAATGATGCTTAATGTCATGTTTCTGTAAAAATTACTTCGTGGCAGGATTAATTCAGAATATCTCATCTCAGCTCTAAATTTTTCCATCCCAAGGAGAGGAACTAGACATTTTCTGTTTTTTAAGTTGAGTCAGTGCAGTTCTAATTACACTCTTCATGAACCTTTACGATGTATGTGCAGTGATTTCAATGATAACTTCAACATGATTAATTTTTCTGATTCGGTAGACGTCTTAAAACGGAAAATAATATTACATTTAAATAATTAAATCAATTTAACTTCATCCTATTATACCTAACGCAGTTTTATAACAATGTAGTATTTGTAATTGAGATTGTTCTGTTTCTCTTTTTCGTCTCTGAATCGTTTTTAAAACTTACTTTTTAATTATTCAATATTTTAATTTTTAATCGAATTGGGATTTACGTGCTCACGTGGTTTCCTGATTTGAAATTAGACTGAACTCACACTATCACCTGGATTGGTGTGCCAGAGTATATCTCTTTTCCACACAGGTTTATGCCTGCGTTGGCCCAAATCCAACTAATTGGGAATTTGATTTGGCGGATATGAGATTTATCTCATTTCTACGTAGGTCCTTGGGTTGGACAATGGCCGCAAAACAGTTAAAATGAGTTTAGTGTTTTGGATTGTTTTTCGGATACCTTAAATTGATAATTACTATTGTTTAATTCGATGTTGCTTATTTATATAGAATCAAGTATACTTAAATACGCGTTTTATATATATTCAATTTTTAAATTCCGCTGAAAAGCCAATTAATGTGCTTAGTGGAAAATCCTAATTGCCAATAGGGGGTATGTTTTAGTACGTAGGTGCATTCTGTCTGTCCCGGCTGATTCGGGCAGATTTTAGAATGTAAATCGTGCATGCGTATAGGACGGGTATACGTATCTTTGGAGAATTTCCTACCTCCGGGCGAATCCAAAAAAAAAAATAACTTGGTTCAGAAGCTCTAGTCTTATTTGCCACAGGTGTTATTAAAGCAGTTTTCCAACAACTAGGAAAGGAAGATATAATTAAGCAATAATTTATTATGTGGGTAAGAGGGCTCAAAATATGAGCTAAAATAATTTTAATATATTTTATATTAATACCATCTTCCCAACGGCATTTGATTTCACTTTCATTACAGACTTTGCAACATCATTTTCCGTAACCGTTGAAAACTGAAAGCATTGTTGCGTAGGAGACTCAGGAGATTCGAGAGATATATTTTGCGGAGAGTTGGTGTTGAGGAGAAAAAAATCATTAAGAATGTCTGGATCAATAGCATGCTTGACGTTACTTGTAAACCAAGGGTAGGAAGCATTTTTAATAGTGACAGTTTTTAACGGTACATGTTTAGCAAAAATATCATTAATTTCATTAATAAATGTACACAGTTTGTCTTCTACGGACAGACAGAACCAAACCTCGTTCCACGGAACTAAAATTACATCACGATACAAAGACGGATAATCAATTGACTTAAAATCATAGTACGAGAACGTGTTTGACACTAGAGAATGAGACAAATTTATATTAATTGTACAGAAAATAAGGTCATGATCAGATATGAAACAAATCTGGTCAAACAATAAGACAGATGAGAGATCTGACACAATAAAATAATCAGGAAGACTAGGACTATCATTAGACGAATAACGTGTGGGCATAGTCTCATTAACAACTGGCAGACCAACGGACGAGAGATATTCAAACATTAAACTACTGGAATTATCATTACATAAGAGATTAACATTACAATCACCATTTATAACAAAATAATTAAAATCAATCGATAGAAGTTTGGATACATACTTGAATTCAAGTTCTTGAAAAGGCTTGAACTTCAAGTAGGCTTAAGCAGTTCTCTGGTTTATAACACCAAAAGTTTGGTTCAGAGCGTCGTGAGTGCCGTGCTCCATGCAACTGACAGCTTTCTTTAAACGAGTCGCCTGCCCAATTGAGCGCTATCGACAAGTATACATTGACGTCATCATCATGTTATAATGCAATGGTCACAGGTATGCACTCACGATCATAGACCGTTTCCAGGCCCGTAGCTAGTATGGTGCTAGGGCAGGCTTAGCCTAGAATCCGTCGAGCCTGCCCTAGCCAAATTTCCGTATGCTTTTACAACTGTCCTCCTTTGTCAGTCATTGCCAATTACAGCTGGCAAAAAATTTTTGGTGAAAATTTATAGAATGTTGTTATTTTAATTGTTTTCAAGATTTTTTGAGCGAGTTTTTTAGATAATTTATTATTTTAAGTGTTTTAAACTAAATAAACACCAAAAAAAATTGCAGTTGCTGCAGTCGTTTTTCCAGCTTTTGTGTCTCCCAGTTTGCTGTTCTGATTAGGAAAAACACTTGCAACTACTTGAGGATGAATGGGGAGGATTTCGAAATTATATCATGATTCAAGCGCCAGCTGACTGCATTTCGGATTTTTCAACTTTAAGCGGCTGTACCAGGTCAGCAGTCTTCACTTATTCCTGTAATCTAAATACTTTGCATTCATTCTCAAATAGTTATACATACTTACCATAATTTACTAATAATAATTAGTCTAAATAGTCTAACTAAAACTACTAATTAATTGGGAGCATAAAATTTGGAAAGGCTGAAAGGAAAATAATGGATGTTGCATACATAGCTTGCGATTGAATGAGGTACTTTTGCTCAAAAACAATTAAAATAACAAGGTTTTATATCACGTGAAAATCAGTAGTAGAACAATCACTTGGTGAGAGAAGTGAATATTCTATTGAAATTAAGCCGACTTACTTTGATATCGTTGATAATATTATATTCAAATTAAAAAAGCGTTTTACCAAAAATGATCGTATATTGTTGGCATTGTCATAAGTTTACGAAATGAAGTCGGCTAGTTTGAAAATATTATGTTCTGTAGGCTTAAAAATACCCTCTGATGCCGAGATGTCTGTCGCAAAGAAATATCTGGACAAAAAAGGGATGAGCATCAGAAAACATCACCAAATTCAATCAGTTTTGATACGTTTAATGAATTGTATCTAATGCGCGATGCGTTTCCTGATACTTATAATTTGTTTTGTGCAATCGAACCATTCGGCAACAGTACGGTGGTATTGCGGCGGTATTCCGGCGGCACGGCGGAAGCATCGTTTTCCCGTGTAAACCAAATCAACAGAGTTCAAAGATTATTTTCGCAAATTTAATGAGAAACTAAGACGATTGCTTTGTATTAAACAGCAGAGCTGTGACTGTAGTGGAAATCAATATAATACATTAGAAATTCGCTTTCAAACATTGAACTCATTTATGTTATATTTAAAGCATAGTACTCTGTTCAGTTTCATTTAAAATTCCACTCAAATCTCCATACAATAAGTGACAGCTGCGAAACAAGTGTGGAAATTTTCATAACATGTTCGTCAGAGCAGTACTCTGTTCCGCTGCGTGAAATTATCGCAACATGTTTCTGAGCAGCATTTTTTCACGACAATTTAATTGTACTGACTATTTATTTTGAAGTGAAAAGAGAGATAACATATGAAATCTTCCAACTTATTTTCTGAGTCTCTCTGAGAAACGTTGCCATAGAAATTCCTCGCAACAAACTTTAAGTCAGAAATTTCACGCAACAAAGAAATAGATGTTGCCAGCGAAGTTTCACGCAAGCGAACAGAGTACTAGGCTTTATATGTTAATATACTTAACTTTTTTTTTTTACTAAAATATACATTTGAACAATAAACTCATTAAATAACATGTAAATATATAAAAAATTCATTTGAAAATATGTTAATATGCATATATATATTTATATACAAATGTATGAAAAAAATTTTTATTTTTTTACTGGAGGCTCAGCCTGCCCGGCTCTTATTTTCTGGCTACGGGCCTGACCGTTTCACATGTCGGCACTAATGTACATCACTACTGAATCCATAGTTGACAACTTTTATAATTACGTTTGATATAGGTTTTCAATTCGAGTCACAGCTTATCTACGCATTTGCAAAACCCAATAAACTGGGTTAACTTCCTGCCTACAATAATTCTTTCAATAAATCATTAAAAATTTTCTTCAAATAAATATTCTACGAATTAGTCCTATTCATTATTGTTATTTTATTATTTCATGCATCATCTATTTATTTATTTTTTTATCAAGCTGGATTCGTCTTTGGTTCCTTTGTGCATTATAGGGGTGTTTTTTAGCTGCATGATAACTTTAAATAATAATACAGGACATACATAAATATTGTTGGAATGAATTTTTTTGTTATTATTGTCCGTGGCGACCGTAGCCTAGTGGGTAGAGTGCGTGGCCTCTAAGCAAGGGAACCGCGGTAGCCCGGGTTCAATTCCAGCTCAGACGAAAAGTTTTTTCAATTGAATTAATTTTTCTGTTCGGTCGTCACCTCTCTGCAGACAATGGCAAACCTCAGAGAGAAAAAATTGCCATGTAAAGCTTCTTGAGAACATAAGCCGTTCGGAGTCGGCATAAAACACATAGGTCCAGTTCTCGGTCATTTGTGATAAACATTTAATAACACGCACAACACAATTGATCAATAGAAGCTAGGTCAAAGTCCTTCCAAAGGCTGAAATGGCCAGTTTATTTTTTTTTATTATTTTTTTATAATCTGGTAAATAATTGCATTGCATTTATTTTTTAAATATGATTTCCGGCACACGTCCGTCGTGGCTACGAGTTACATAGTCCATTCGATCAGTCCAATTTTTCAAAACTTTTTCCAATAAATCTGGCCGTATGGATCGAATGGTGGCTTGAATATTAGCTTCCAATGCTTCAAGAGTTGCTGGTTTATAAACCAACTACTTAACATAGCCCCATAAAAAGTAATCGAGAGGTGTTAAGTCGCACGAACGAGGGGGCCAGTTAACAGGACTGCTGGAAATAAAGTTTTACATTAGACCAATCAGCAAAAATGCGACGTAAGCGATGTTAGTTTGGTTTTAATTCTTAAACGAGCTGTATTTGATAGGCACATAAACCAAGATCCTTACGTAAAATTTTCCATGTAGTCGAAGGACAAAGGCCAACAAGTTGAGAACGGCGACGAATCGACATTTCGGCGTCTTCTTCAACACTTTGCGCTACGGCAGCAATATTCTCTTCGGTACGAACATTTCGTTGTCTTGTTGATGGTTTTGCATCAAGAAGAGCATTAGAGTGAAAACGATCAATAACTGCACGAATTCCTTGCTTACTATGCCTATTTTGTTGACGGCTAGTCAACTAGAGTAGAGGCTAGTGTTATGCCTTAACCTCGGCAAGCATTGCCAGCCCTTAGTTGTTTCTGTCCTTTAATTCCAAATTTTCCACAATTTAGTTGTGGATTTTTAGTTTTCCATAATTCTTAAATGTAGGAAAGAACAAAGCAAGTGAAAAGAACCATGCCCGAGCCCGGATTCAAACCAGGGACCTCTGGGTTGATAGTCTAGCGCACTCTCCACTAGACTACAAAGGCCGACGATTTTATATTTATACCTTATACTTATACCTTAAAATTTTGAATTTTTGCTTCCTAAGCCATCAGTTTATATTTTTAGAATTTTTTTGTTGCTTAAGACTATATTTTACAGGATCTGAAAATAATTAGTGCAAGTGTTGAACATAGTTTACTTTTTTAACTTAATTAAGATTTAAAATACATTTGATGTAGTCCCAAACTATGTCATCGAAATCAATTTCGTTAAATAAACGTCCTTCAATGCACAATACTCCAAAAGAGTTTAATTTTTTAAAACGATCTTTTAGATGAGCAGTTTATTGCAAAAAGGCATAAAAACATTCAAAATGCAATATCTCAATTTGGGAAAATACCTTTAACTTAGTTATATTGAATTATATTTGCCATCTGCATTATTATATTTTCTATATTGTGATTAACTATATTGTGGGAAACTGGGGACGATGGAACAATGTAACATGTCTGACTGTCTCAACCTGGCGAGGCCAGCATAATCTTTGTGAAATCGCCTCAAGTCGACTCAAACCTCCACGTGGTGTTTCCTGGACAACGTCAAAACTGACAACCGTTAGTTTGGCGGCTAATCTGAGCGGCGGGCCTCCCTTGGCCTAAAAAAGGTTGTGCGTTGGGTTTGAAGCCCACCCGTAAAAACCAATTTCAATAAAAACTAATAAGAATAGAAGAAAACTGATCCCCAAATCTGATGACGACTTCCGCAAACGAAAAACTGATAATGATTTACGGATATGCACCTGGAATGTCCGAACCCTTAATTGGGAAGGTGCGTCTATCCAACTGACTGATGTCTTGGAAAGATACAAAGCTGATATCACTGCTATCCAAGAAATGCGATGGAAGGGACAGGGTTGCATTCGGCATGCACCCTGTGATATCTACTACAGCGGCCATGCGGAGAAGCACGTGTTTGGATGCGGATTTGTAGTTGGCAAGAGACAACGGCCCCACGTCCTGCGATTCACACCTGTGAACGAACGACTTGCCATAATCCGCATCAAGGTTAGATTTTTCAATATAAGCCTAATATGTGCGCACGCTCCGACAGAAGACAAGGACGATGAGATCAAGGAAATTTTCTATGAGCGCCTTGAAAATGCTTACGAGCACTGCCCCCGCCACAACGTAAAAATCGTGCTTGGTGACTTCAACGCTAAGGTGGGCAAGGAAAATATTTTTGGTCCAACAGTCGGAAAGTTCAGCCTCCACGACAACACCTCCGATAACGGAATGAGGCTGATTGACTTCACCGCAGCACGAAACATGGTCGTAAGTAGCACTAGATTCAAGCATCTCAATATTCATAAAGCCACCTGGATGTCCCCTGATCAAAAAACAAAAAATCAAATTGATCACGTTTTGATCGACGGAAGGCACTCTTCCAGTGTATTGAATGTACGCACGATCCGTGGTGCAAACATTGACTCGGATCGCTATCTTGTTGCAGCCAAGATCCGTACACGTCTGTGCGCAGCTAAGAATACACGCAACCCTACACAGAGAAAGCTAGACGTCGACAAGCTGCAATCGAAACAGACAGCCGATGCTTTCGCCACTCGACTCTCACTCCTGCTTCAAAGCACTCCTCCAATCGATGATATATGCGCGCAGTGGACACACATTTCCAACTCCATACGTGCGGCTGCTGAAGAGGTGATTGGCTACCAACGCCCTCGCCGAAACCAGTGGTACGACCAGGAGTGTCGCTACGTCACTGCACAGAAAGACGCCGCCTACAAAGCCACCCTGCAGTCGGTTGTAACGCGCGCTGCTAAGGAGCGATATAAAGAAAAGAGGAGGAAAGAGAGATACATTTTCAGGCGGAAAAAAAGAGAGGCAGAAAAGCGCGAGCAAGAGAAGATTGAGATGTATGGTGACAGGAATGAGGCCCGAAAATTTTTCGAAAAAATAAGACACCTTGCCGATGGTTTTAAAACTGGGGCCTCTTCCTGCAAGGATGAAAACGGGAATCTAGTGACAGATGTCCAGAGTACACTGACGTTATGGAGGGAACACTTCTCTAAGCTTCTTAATGGCGACGCTGACAACAATCCCGCCAATAGAGATGATATTCCGGAAACCCCAATTTAGGATGACAGCGTTGAGGTTCCGCTGCCCGACTATGATGAAGTTCTGACAGCTATAGATCGGCTTAAAAATAACAAAGCCGCGGGAGCTGATGGCTTACCTGCTGAGCTGTTTAAGAACGGAGGCGAAGCTCTACTTCAATGCATTCACGAGCTTCTATGCAGAATATGGTCGGAGGAATGTATTCCGAACGATTGGAATCTCAGTGTGCTCTGCCCAATCCACAAGAAAGGCGATCCCACTATCTGTGCCAATTACCGTGGGATAAGCCTTCTTAATATCGCATATAAGGTCCTGTCAAGCGTTTTATGTGAAAGATTGAAGCCCATTGTAAACGAACTGATCGGACCTTATCAGTGTGGCTTCAGACCTGGAAAGTCCACCATCGACCAGATTTTCACGCTACGACAAATCTTGGAGAAGACTCAAGAAAAACAAGTCGACACCCACCATCATTTTGTCGACTACAAAGCCGCCTTCGACAGCCCAATAAGGAAGTACCTGTACTCCACCATGTCTGAATTTGGTATTCCTGCAAAACTAATACGACTTTGCAGGATGACACTGAGCAACACCAGCAGCGCAGTTAAAATCGGGAAGGACCTCTCCCCACCACTTATTACCAAACGAGGTTTCAGACAAGGTGATTCCTTATCGTGCGACTTTTTCAACCTAATGATGGAAAAGATCATCCGAGCTGCTGATCTGAGACGTAGTGGCACAATATTCTACAAGAGTGTTATGCTGCTTGCGTATGCTGATGACATAGATATCATTGGCCATAATACGCGCGAAGTCAGTGCAGCATTTTCCAGATTAGAAAGAGCGTCAAGTCGAATGGGTCTGTCAGTGAATGCAGATAAGACGAAATACTTAGTGTCAACAAACAAACAGTCCCAGCGTCTTGGAACCCACGTTACCGTTGAAAATACCTCTTTCGAGGTTGTGAAGGACTTCGTTTATCTGGTATCCAGCATTAATCCAACCAACGACATCAGCATTGAGATCAAACGAAGAATAACTCTTGCCAACAGGTGTTACTTTGGGCTCAGTAGGCAATTGAGAAGCAAAGCCCTCTCTCGACGAACGAAAATCACGCTCTATAAATCGCTCATCATGCCCGTCCTACTTTATGTATCACAAACCTGGACGCTGAGCAGTTCAGATGAAAAGACTTTAGGAGCATTCGAGAGAAAGATTCTTCGTAAGATCTACGGACCAATCTGCGTCAATGGCGAGTACCGAATACGGTGGAATGATGAACTGTATGAGCTGTACGCTGACATCGACATAGTCAAGCGCATTAAAATCGAGCGGCTTCGCTGGCTTGGTCATGTTCAGCGCATGAAAGACGATGCTCCAGTGAAGAAAACCCAGCGATCGGTCAACGCAGAAGAGGACGACCGCATCTTCGTTGGAAAGACCAAGTAGAGGACAACCTGACGAAGCTTGGAATTTCCAACTGGCGCCAGCAAGCGAAAGACAGAAATGGCTGGCGCAAATTCTTAGATGAGGCCAAGACCGACATACGGTTGTAGCGCCAACTAAGTAAGTAAGTAGTATATTGTGATTGCTGTTTTCATTGCGATAAGCATTTAGATAATTCTTTGTTATTTTACATTTTTCTTTGTTATGCTGAAGCGAATATAATTTTTATTTTTTATATTCTTGAAAATTATTGCATTCTGATAGACAGGAGTCTTCTAAATAAAAAGGTTAACACGCCATAATGTCGACACCATAGTATCCGTTCAAAAACAGTTTTTACTTTTTGCTTTACGTCATAGTCGTTGGAATCCCAATATTATGCTTTCATCGTATGAAATACGCCTTAAGATTATTTTACTACCCTCCCTAAGAAGCAGAAGAATGATACTTAATGTCATGTTTCTGTTTAAATTACTTCGTGGCGGGATTAATTCGGAATATCTCATCTCAGCTCTAAATTTTAACATCCCAAGGAGAGGAACTAGACATTTTCTGTTTTTCAAGTTGAGTCAGTGCAATTCTTACTCTTACTCTTCATGAACCTTTACGATGTATGTGCAGTGATATCAATAATAACTTCAACATGATTTATTTTTCTGATTCGGTAGACGTCTTAAAATGGAAAATTATATTACATTTAAATAATTAAATTAATTTAACTTCATCCTATTATACCTAACGCGGTTTTATAACAATGTAGTATTTGTAATTAAGATTGTTTTGTTTTTCCTTTTTGTCTCAATATTATGTTTTATAAAGATTCATCAAATATGAATCGTTTTTTAAAACTTGCTGTTTAGTTATTCAATATTTTTATTTTAAATCGAATTGTGATTTACGTGCTCACGTGGCTTCCTGATTTGAAATTATATTGAACTTACACTATCACCTGGATTGGTGTGCCAGAGTATATCTCTTTTTCACACAAGTTTATGCCTGCTTTGGCCCAAATGCATATCCAACTAATTGGGAATTTGATTTGGCGAATAGAGATTTATCTCATTTCCACGTAGGTCCTTGGGTTGGACAATGGCTGCAAACCAGTTTAAATGAGTATAGTGTTTTGGATTGTTTTTGAAATCAGGATTGTTTTTCGAGTACCTTAAATTGATAATCACTATAATTTAATTCGATGTTGCTTATTTATATAGAATTAAATATACTTAAATACGCGTTTGATATACAGTGAGTCACAGTCAAAAGTATCCACTTCAGTTTTTTATATTAAAAATGCGATTGTTGATAGTTAATTATTGAATTCAATGTTATTCTTTTTTATATTTTAACATTAATGTCTTAACTTAAAATTAATGAAATAAAATGAACAATATTCATGTAAACTCAAAATAAAAATATAATAATTGTTAAAAAACATCAATTTCTACCTCACAGTGAAAAGTATCCACGATAAATATTTTATTAGAAAAAGGATTTTTTTAGGTGTTTAATATTTGGAATGATATCCTTTGTTGTCCTTTACAGCTTTGAGCCTTTTTGGCATAGATTTAACCAAATTTTCGGTACAAGAAGTCTGAATTTTTCCCCATTCTTCTTGCAAGGCATTTTTCAAAGTTAGTCTGCTTGAAATGTTATGACTTCTAATATTTGTCTCCAAAATACTCCATAAATTTTCTATTGGATTCAAATCCGGGGATTGGGGAGGTATTTGAATCACTTTTGGGCAGTTATAAAGCATCCATTCTCGAACAATGTGGGATTTGTGCTTGGGGTCATTATCTTGATAAAATTGGAATGTTGATCCCAATCCCAATTTTTCGGCGCTACATTTTAAATTATCTTTGAGAATGTTTAAATAATACATTTTATCCATGATTCCTTCGATAAAAACTAGATTTCCTATACCGGCAGCACTCATACAACCCCACACCATAACTGAGCTTCCTTCGTGCTTTACGGTTGGAATTGTGTGTTTAGGGTCCAAGGCCGTATTCGCCCTACGCCATACCTTACTTGGTCCATCTGACCCAAACATGTTAAACTTGCTTTCATCGGCAAAAATAACAGTCTTCCAGAATTCAAAATACTTTTTTTCATGTTCCTGAACGAACTCCAATCGAATTTGGCGGTTTTTGGGATTAATGATGGCTTTTTTAGTGCAACTCTACCATGAAGACCATGCTTACGGAGGATTCTCCGAATAGTTTCTGGGTTACACTTTTTTTTTAGATACTTCTCCGCGATTTCAGCAAGTTTAGGTGCACTAAGCTTCGGATTATCGGCCACCTGTCGAAGCAACCACTTTTCGTCTCTTTCAGAGAATATTTTTTTCTCGCTGTTTTTAGGCTTGTTGCAGATACGATTCTCGGTTTTGTGCCTCAATATAATTTTTTGGACAGCAGATCGAGTAATATTGAGTATTTCCGCTATTTTCCGTTGAGATTTTCCTAGTTCAGCATGATGAATAACTAATTTTCTTTCGGCGATCGTTGTATGGCGTCCCATGGTCTTAATTACTTAAAAATGCTCTCTTAATTGGCGAACTTATACGTCAAATGTAAGAAAATAACTGATGCAATATAGTGCTTGCTATTTTATGACAAGCTTTACTGTGAACCGTTATAAAATTGTAAGTATTGCCAGATGGATACTTTTCACTGTGAGGTCGAAATTGATGTTGTTTAACAATTATTATATTTTTATTTTGAGTTTACATGAATATAGTTAATTTTATTTCATTAATTATAAGTTAAGACATTAATGTTAGAATATAAAAAAGAATAACATTGAATTCAATAATTAACTATCAACAATCGCATTTTTAATATAAAAAACTGAAGTGATACTTTTGACTGTGACTCACTGTATATTAAATTTTTAAACTCCGCTGAAAAGCCAATTAATGTGCTTAGTGGAAAATCCTAATTGCAAATAAGGGGTATGTTTAGTACGTAGTTGCATTCTGTCTGTCCCGGCTGATCCGGGCAATATCTAGAATGTAAATCGTGCATGCGTATAGGTCGGGTATACGTATCTTTGGAAGATTCATACCTCCGAGCGAATCCAAAAAAAACAAAAAAAAAACCGTTTTTAATTTTTTAACCCTACTTTGATAACCTAAGCCTGCGAGACGTTTGCTTTTGTAGTGACTCAATTACTTTATTTGTTATAATTACTTGTTGTTATTTGTTATAAATATTTGATTGTACTTGTTTATATAAATTATGAGAATCATATAAGACATTGAAAATTATTTGGAATTTTGAATTATTTTTTATTCAATCAAATTTATATATTGAAATTAACAACTACAAAAAAATGTAATCAAATTTACAAGTTTATGATTTAAAATAAAATCATAACTATAAATAAAAAAGAACAACAATATACCTCCAAACACCACAGTTTTCTTAATTTGTTGGCCTCTCTCTCGTGAAATGCTTTCACTGTAAGTTTTTATTCTCATTTTTAAATAAAAAGAATTATAATAAAATGTCTTTGAATAACAAGGGAATATGTAATAAAGTCATGTAAGTACAAAAAAAGTGTTTTATTGCTATTAACATAACATTAAGCAACGAAAACAATGAGACGCCTGAAAGACGTATGGTTAACTTTTGAGCGACTTCAAATAAGGTTATCAAAGCAAGGTTAAGTGCATTCTTGGGTGCTTTTATTTTACTTAAATATTCCAAAACTCCATAATTTTCGTAAATTTGTTTATATCTGGAAACTCGTTTAGTCAATTCTTTGCTTATTTTATCTAAAATTGTAAAAAGTCTCCAATCTAAATTTTTGTTGGCCCATTCCTATCTCGGAGTACATTTTTTTGCTGGCCCATTAGCTTTTTTGAATTATGTTTTTATAATCTTAGCAAAAAAAAAAAACAAAATGTTCTATTGTTTTTCCAAATTTTTCTGCCCCTAAAAACGTGCCGCTGTGGACTTGAGCCCACTCTCTCCCTAGGGTTAATTCAAAACTGATTTTGCCTCATTCTTTCAATCTGTCGTCGTCAATGCTGTTGTCGTCCGCAAACGAATATATTGGGGTTATGCGTCAACGACAGAAGGCCGTTGATAAAATCCATTTATGCTACATAAGCGCGCTTAAATTTTTCGGCCTCAGTTATTTATCATCATCCAATGGGGAACTCAAGAAAATCGTGTTGTCGTCATTGGCTTGCAAAAATACGGCTACGAAAATGGAGAAATCTTTCGAATACTGCAGTCAGTACGTGTCAATTATGTAGAGGGAGAATAAAATTTGCTATATATCTATAACAATTATCACTATGATTTTTTTTTATAAATTGCAACCCACTTTTTCAGTGTATTAGTTTTTCGCGTATTTCTCAAAACGATAAAAAGTAGATTTCATAGGAGTTTTGGTTCTAGGCCCCCAATATTACGAAATCGAGTTCCAGGTTTAAAAGAATAAAAAACTATACTTCAAATCGGTGTGAGTAGATAAACCAAGTAATAAATGGTTTTTGCCACAGCACCGAAGTAAATATTCACACTATAAAGTCAGTGTACTGTGGTGACCAGGGGCGTATCCAGTAAATTATTTCGGGGGAGTTTTCAAAATATTTATGTATGTTATATAAGGGTGATTAAAATAAATTGTATTTCGCAAATCCACCAGCCCGACCAGAAATTAGATGTTTTATAAAAATATGAAAATGAAAATAATTTTTTCTTTAATTTTAAGGTGATGAGCGTTTTTCTGTTTTAGTTGAAGAAAATTGGCGAAAAAGCCCTAAAGTTAAAAAAGTTATATCTCACTCATTTTGTAACAAATAAACATAATTTTTGGCAGAATACGTAAAATAAATCAGAATTTATAAAAACGTGTTCAAATTTTGGAGAGACACTTTTTTAAATGGAAATATATTCTCAGATGACTATTCATTTCTTTCTTTAAAATTTTTTCACAGACGTTGAATAAGCTTAGATAATTTCAAAATAAAGAAATACTAAAACTTTTATACGTACCCTGTAAAAAAATATGATTTTATGTTTAAAAATGAGTGAGATATGGATTTTTCATCTTTAGGGCTTTTTCGTCAATTTTCTCCAACTAAAACAGAAAACCGCTGGAAGCACCATCTAAAAATTAAAATATTTTAATTTTCATATTTTTTAATTTTAATTTTTACATTTTGGTATAACCATCCCATATCCGGTTTTAAGTTAAATATAAAGTAATTTATAGCATTTGCTTGTTTAAATCGATAATATATTAATTTTTGTATCATTTGAAGATAGCGGTGTTTGTTGCGCTGAGCATGGCAGAATAACCAGGTAGGGTAAAGAGATTCACCACACCGACAGCTAATGTCAGAATCACAAAATACAGTGCTGCCATATCTTCAAAGAAAAATCCATGATTGTATCATTAAGGGTTTTCACAGTTGCGTGGTTTTCAGTGTGGCTAAAAAACCCCGTAGTATTAATACCACACTTTTCCAACCTGTTTTTATATACTAATGTTGCTGTTTTACATGAAAGCTCTACAAACCAAAAGTCTGGTAGTTTTAAGTAGCCCAATGACATGTTTGATGAACGTGGTTTTTATAGTTCCATTAACAGGTGTTGCTTTATGTGTTTTTACAGCAGTTTGACTGTTTCTTTGTATTTCGTTTGTTTTCCAATAAGCCAATTAGATTCGTTTGTTGTGTATGTGTTTTTTGTGTGCATGTATTTTCACATGTGATGTAGGCTGCACATTTATGCGCACTGAGAGTGGAATCTGTTTAATATTATTATTTACACTAAACTAGAAAACGGGGAAGTACACGTTTTTATTTTTAAGCAAAATTTGAAGAATTTACTGATATAATAAGGTAGATTAAGCCATTCGCTCTAATTTCATTGTTTCAAACAGTCGCGCTTTTGTGTTTTTGATTTTTTTTAAATTGATATTTATATTAAAATTAAGAATTAAAAAAATAGACAAAAAATAATGGGCACTAATAAATTAGTGAAACTAATTCATAACGATCAAATTGGTGAAGTTGAAACGCATCTCGAGGGTGTAAAGGGAAAAACCGCATTTAATAAATTAAACACAATGTTATACAGAGCCGATTTTATAAGATGTTGTATAGGATTAGTTTAAAAAAAAAATTTGCCGCTTCGTCTTTTTGACCATAAGGAATTTTTTAAAGAAATAATAAAGCCCTATGAAGAAAAGTTTGACACTACAATAAACTCAAGAAATATATCGGCTATGCTTGGCGATTCCAGCCAACAGATAAAAAGAGCTATAGCGGAAATTACAAAAAACAAAATGATTTTTTTAAAAATTGACGTTGCCAGTCGGCAAGACAAGCATATTCTGGGAATCAACATACAGTACATTAAAGATTGGAAAATTTGCATAAACACCATAGGTATGGGACCAAATTTTTTTTTTATTTCGTTATTTAATAAAAATAAATATATAGTAGATATAGTCAAATCCTACTTTGCTGCTGAACCTCCGTGCCCCAACTGGTATGAAAGGTACTTGCATAAAAATAGTAAAGCTAAAAAAACCAAACCACACTTTATATAAACTGGACGAGTTCCAATTTATGAATTTTCATACTGGCATTAAAACTACCGGAAAATTACAACATCTATCCTCATATAAAATTGGTCGCTGAATCTTAGTTCGTACTCAGATTTGAAATCAACTTAAGTTTGCGGTTGCCAGGAGCAAACTAACGCTAATATAGTTAATTTTTTCACTCAATTTTTCGGTAAAAATTGTGAACAATGGCAAAATTTTTTCAATGTCTGTGTTGCTTCAACCGCTTTATCTGGGGTTGTTCTATTGCAATTTAGTTTTTTTTTAACTGTTTGATAGAAAATTTTTCGTTCTTTAATTGTATAGTAAATTTTTTACGATTTAAAATAAATGTCTAAAAATTCAATGAAAACGGTTTTTTATGCCCGTGATCAAGATAAATGACATTAAAGTGTGTTTTTACACCTTTATAAATTATTTAAGCCCTTAACCCGTAAAATAAGCCTAATACACGTATAAAATGCACGGTGAACAAAAATTTATATAAAATTTTAAAAAAATCGCTCCAATCTTTTGAGAATTTAGAATTTTGTAAAATTTTATGCCGCGTTCATTTGGGCTGTCAAAAAAGTAAATTACATTTTTATACATTTATTTTAAATCATACAAAAATACATTTTCCGAATTAAAAAACAATTAACTATCTATCTACCAGTCTCAAAACGAACTTAATAAAAATAGCACAACCCCAGATATAGCGATTTAAATACATATGCATATTAAGGGTGACCTTATTTTTCTAAATTACTTTTCTTAAGATGGATGGCTGAAAAATCGTTCTTTTTGATGTAAAAACAATAAAAATATCAAATTGTAAGTAATATGAAATTATTTACCCGACCATCAAAGTGATTTTAATTTAAAATTGAAAACATATGAACTTTTTTTTAACTTTTTACATATTACCAGGCCCGCCGAGAGGGGGGAGAGAACGGGGCGTTTCCCCCCGGGCCCGGAGTTATGAGGGGGCCCGGATTGGCGGGTAAGTAAAGCAACAAAAAGCTGATTTTTGATTGTTAAAAAATGTTTTTTGAAAAATTGTTTGACCAAAATAGCTTACTTAGATGACTACATACTGAAACGCTTGATTGGTTGTTAAAGAAGAGAGTTTTAAGAGGGCCCGGATTGGTGGACTAGTAAAGTAACAAAAAGCTGAGTTTTGATTACAAAAAACCTTAATTTGTTTAAAAAATTGCTTGACCAAAATAGCCCACATAGATGACAACATACTGAAAAGCTTATTGGTTGTTAAAGAACAAAGTTTTAAGGGGGCCCGGATTGGTGGATAAGTAAAGTAACAAAAAGCTGATTTTTGATTATTACACAATATTTTTTTCAAAAAACTGTTTGACCAAAATAGCCCACATAGATGACAACATACTAAAAAGCTGATTTGTTGTTGAAATAGAGAAGTGTTTTTGTTTCTTATTCTTCATATTTCTTACTTTCCTTTGTATGTATCATAACGAAAATTCCTTAGAAATATTATTAAAACAAAGCAAAAAAAAAAAAGTTAAATTCATATAATAAAGACAGCTATCTATCTAGATAAAACCGATGGTATGAAAGAATAAATGTTAGTCACACATTTTTATTAGAGAGAGATACCCAGCAAAATTTTTGATACAAATGTGACATGCATTCTTAGCGGCACTGCTTCCAGAAGACATTCTATTGATCAAACTCTGCTTTTTCTTAGCCTTATAAAGCAGTTCTTTCAAGATGCATTTTTATAAACTGGAAGACATTCAATTATTTGAAGTTCAGAAAAAGGATATTTTACCTTGGAATTTTTTTAAATCCCCCAAAAAACCCAAACACTATTCATTTTCAGCACCAAAATCGCAAGAATGTTGGGAAAAGGGATATTTTCCAAGGGATTTTTTAACCTTCAAACCACAAAAAGCCTTCTTGTCGAATGCTTTCTTAAAGTTCTCCTGAAAAACACCTACTAGAATCCTTTGATTGAAGGGCTCAAAGAAAGCTTCCATTGAAAAAGTACTAGAAGCACTTCTAAAGAAGACTAAGGAAAGCATTCCTTCCAATGACATGCATATGTTAAAAGAATGCCTTCTGGGTATGAAAGTGGAAGGGATGGAATTCAAGACTTTGCTTTCCTCTTTAGCTTCTTTTGGAAGCACTTTTTTTGCTGGGTATTGGGGTAATTTTTTCACATATATTATTTTTGAGACTTGGCTATTTTATAAAAATATATAAACAAGATTTTGGAATAAATATATTTGGCCGAGACATCTTGATATTTGGATGACAAAGCAGTTTAACAATTTATGCAAATCAAATGGAAGAAATTTTGCAAAGGAGGTAATTGAAATTATTTATGGTAGTAAGAAATGCAATTTTTACTTGTTTTTATTTTTACCACAAAGTCAAGATTTAGTTATGTTTTTAAAAAAGTTCAATAGTTTTGACTTTTTTTGAAAAATATATAAAAAATATATATCGTCGTTGAATTGCTAAATTTCTCTGAAGGTTTTACTTCTACCGAGCGAGTTGGCAACATATATACTTTTTTATTTATTTTTGTTTAATCTTGAGCACCTTCCTTTGCTCGAATTTCAAAATTGCATGCTTCATTTCATTTTAGAAATATGTTTTCATTTCCTATTGGAGCACAACGTTAAAAGTAATGAAAACATTCATAAGAACTTAATACACTTAAAGCTCAAAGCTGATCACAGTAGAATATTTGACAAATAAAATGCGTATATTTTTTATGTGAAAGTTTGAAAAGTTATCCATTTATAAAATATAAAGTTTATTTTAAACTAATATAAAATATTAGCTATCAGAAATTATTCATATCAAATAGCTAATATTTTAAAAAAATGTACTATCCACTTCGTAGTTTTTACAAATAAAAATTATTCAAAATATTCTATTGCGATATGTTATGAAGATAATGAAAATGTGTCTGTTAAGTTATCCTTATTCAATTAAACATTGAAAACGTATGAGTACATTTTACCATGTATGGATAAATTTTATACGTAGAACTTTTATTCTAGTATCTGCAAGTTTGACACACTGTATATTGCGTTCAAGGTTAACTTTAAAACGACTCATCCAATAAAATGCCATTGCGTCAGTTGAGTTATTTTTAAACAGAGTTGCCATGTTTTATTTTAAACATTCCTCTTTAACTTACGAATAAATTAAGGATTTCACTGATAGATAAGCTATATAATTATTATAAGATACAAAAATAATATATACTTGTTAACTTACTTAAAAAATTTGCAAATCTACTGCTCATGCAACAATTTTTTATTAAAGTAGCAAACTCTTCAAAAAATTAATTTCAAAATGTCTACCTTATTTCTTGTCATTCTTACCTATCTCATCAAAAATAAACGTTTTTGTTTTTGGCTAAAAACACAAGTCTTGCATGTTTCATTATTGTTGTCAGCTTTAAGTTTCATCAAGGCCTTAATTTCTGCCGGGTATGTAATATTGCGAGTGAATATTACAATATGCAAGAAAAAACAGATCCCAGAAATCAAAAATGTTCGAGAAAAGGTCTGCAGTAAATTGTAATTTTGAGTGGCTTAAAAAATTGAGTTATTCTACTCGAAAATCTAGTAGAAGTTTACTATTCGTGCTGTGCTGACAAGAATATTTGTCGAAAAAATAAGTTTAATACAAAACCAACTTCCGTTTACTTAGAGGTAAGTTTTTTCTTTATTTATACGACTAAAATATTGGCATTAGTTTAATTTTGAAATAATAAAAGCTACGTTTTTTCTAAACGTTGAAGATGTCTAGTACATAGTATTCTATATGGTATAAAATTTTTAGAAAATTCCTTAAATATTTCTGATCGTAAAAATTTTACTTAGTTTGAAAGTAATGAAGATATTTATGCATATAATCATAGAAATTTGTTAATGATAAAAATGACACTATTGTAAAAATAACTTTTTTATGGTTAAATTCTCTATAGCGTAGAAACCAAATGTAAATTTTTTGAAAAATAAAATTCCAATAAATAAATCCATTTGTTTTAGTGACAAATTTCTATATAATTAACCAAATTTAAATTTTTTCATATTTTTAAAATTTTTTAAATTTTTTGACAAATAGGTGTAGCATTTTAAAGTGTTTGATTTTTTTGGTAATTTCTTTACTGTAGAAGAGCAGTTTCTTAAAATCCGCAATACGAGTATATTTAAATAGTTCAAATTATATATGTATATGAAATACATTTTGTATTTTATTAAAAAAACAGTTTCCTTGGACATATAACAGAAATTTCTGGTTATTAGTATACCAAATATCTTTTACGTTACAAAAAATTTAAATCGTTTGAAGGTAAAATTATTCGATCATCAACTAATTTTAAAAATTTTATAAAAGTTACAGAAAATTTGATGTATAAAATTTTATGTTTTGCCTCTGCCAAAGCAAGAAAAATAAATTTGAATAAATAAAAAGAATAAAAACGCAGAATAAAAATATTGTTATAATAAGACAAATCATCAGTAGATTTAAATTATTTGGAGTGTCACATAGAAAAGTTGCCGTTAGATAGAGACAATTAATACAACAACAACGACAATAGAATATGTTTCACTTGTCATGGTGCATGGCTTAAAGATAACTATGGAAAATAAATAATAGCTGAGAACTAAATAATAATTTTCGGCATGTTTTTTTTCTTATTAATTTTTTTTTTGTGTTAAAAACATTTTCAGAGGGGCCTGTATGTTGTAACCCCCCGGGCCCTAACTGGGCTCTCAACGGGCCTGCATATTACTCATATTGTTTGCACATTAAACCGTATTTTGTGCCTAAAACTGGTATGCACTTCGTTTTTTATTTAATAGTACCCTAAAAATGAGCTGTAAAATATAATAATCGGAAAATGCCAAATGTTCGAAATGCTAAAACTTTTTTATCCGAATTTTGGTTTTTGTAAGTTTTTGCACAAAATAGCTTAAGACTATGCCAGAGTCATCCGTTAAGTGGTTTTTTTTAAATTTCACATTTTTGAATTATTGATGATTTTTTTTTCGTAAAAATACCCAAACTCGAAATTTACAAAATGTTACACTTCTAGTAAAAAATTTCATAACGACCAAGTTATTCAACCTAATCACATAATTTTTTGTATTTGAATTAAATGTTGTTTCAGAAAACATTTCTGAAGCATTTCATTGCAATTTTTTCAAAATTTAATTTTTAAGATTTTTTCACTATAAAAAGAAAAAAAAAGACATTTTCCAAAAATTGAAATATCACAACTCTAGCATTTTTTATCTGATTATAGTATTTTACAGCTCATTTTTAGGGAAAATTAAATAAAAAACGAAGTGCATACCAGTTTTAGGCACAAAATAAGGTTTAATGTGCAAACAATATGAGTAATATGTTAAAAGTAAAAAAAAATTCATATGTTTTTCAATTTTAAATTAAAATCAATTTGATGGTCGGGTAAATAATTTCATATACTTACAATTTGATATTTTTATTGTTTTTACATCAAAAAGAACGATTTTTCAGCCATCCATCTTAAGAAAAGTAATTTAGAAAAATAAGGTCACCCTTAAAATGCATATGTATTTAAATCGCTATATCTGGGGTTGTGCTATTTTTATTAAGTTCGTTTTGAGACTGGTAGATAGATAGTTAATTGTTTTTTAATTCGGAAAATGTATTTTTGTATGATTTAAAATAAATGTATAAAAATGTAATTTACTTTTTTGACAGCCCAAATGAACGCGGCATAAAATTTTACAAAATTCTAAATTCTCAAAAGAATGGAGCGATTTTTTTAAAGTTTTATATATATTTTTGTTCACCGTGCATTTTATACGTGTATTAGGCTGTAAAAAATAACTTTATTAATTTTATTTTACGGGTTTAGGGCTTAAATAATTTATAAAGGTGTAAAAACACACTTTCATTTATCATTGATCACGGGCATAAAAAACCGTTTTCATTGAATTTTTAGACATTTATTTTAAATCGTAAAAAATTTACTATACAATTAAAGAACGAAAAATTTTCTATCAAACAGTTAAAAAAAACTAAATTGCAATAGAACAACCCCAGATAAAGCGGTTGAAGCAACACAGACATTGAAAAAATTTTGCCATTGTTCACAATTTTTACCGAAAAATTGAGTGAAAAAAATTAACTATATTAGCGTTAATTTGCTCCTGGCAACCGCAAACTTAAGTTGATTTCAAATCTGAGTACGAACTAAGATTCAGCGACCAATTTTATATGAGGATAGAACTATGTTGTAATTTTCCGGTAGTTTTAATGCCAGTATGAAAATTCATAAATTGGAACTCATCCAGTTTATATAAAGTGTGGTTTGGTTTTTTTAGCTTTACTATTTTTATGCAAGTACCTTTCATAACAGTTGGGGCACGGAGGTTCAGCAGCAAAGTAGGATTTGACTTAAATAAAAAAAAATTTGGTCCCATACCTATGGTGTTTATGCAAATTTTCCAATCTTTAATGTACTGTATGTTGATTCCCAGAATATGCTTGTCTTGCCGACTGGCAACGTCAATTTTTAAAAAAATCATTTTGTTTTTTGTAATTTCCGCTATAGCTCTTTTTATCTGTTGGCTGGAATCGCCAAGCATAGCCGATATATTTCTTGAGTTTATTGTAGTGTCAAACTTTTCTTCATAGGGCTTTATTATTTCTTTAAAAAATTCCTTATGGTCAAAAAGACGAAGCGGCAAATTTTTTTTTTAAACTAATCCTATACAACATCTTATAAAATCGGCTCTGTATAACATTGTGTTTAATTTATTAAATGCGGTTTTTCCCTTTACACCCTCGAGATGCGTTTCAACTTCACCATTTCGATCGTTATGAACTAGTTTATAATGCCGTTTTAAGTTCGAAATACACTTCGCACTTAGTTCTTTTCTGCAAGTTTCAACGAGGCAAGTAAATTTGTTTGTTTGTTCATTAAAAGTCACGTATTTTTTATAACAAAACTTTGTCTTTGCATTGCTTTCCATTTTTTAAATTGCGTATAGAACTACACGTGTCATAGAAATATTTGCAACCGACGCTATTCAGTGGAAAATATTTTCTAATTAACGCCGAAGTTTGCTACATTTGGCCAAAAACCAGTTCAATACGCTGCACAGCAACCAGAACATCATTTGTTTTTTACACCACACGACGGCAGTGATCCACTTGTTCATGTTGGAAAAATTGTCTTTGTTTTGGTTTTGACAAAGGCCTGAATTCTCCAACATGAACATTTTGACGCAAACATAAGTGTAAAACTGAAACACAGAGAATTGTTGAGATCTATCATTGTTTGAGTTTGTGATGCACAAGCAAATATTAAAACGAAGAATTCATGTTGGATGATCAACAACACGATAACTACGTTACACACAAAAATGAAATGAAAATAAAATTGTGTGTTGTGTGCTTCAAATAGTGTTTTTTTACATTTATGTTGGAGATTTCTGTTATATGAGTGAAAATTTCTGAACCCTCAATTTTGATTTTTTGCTCTACTTGTTACTTTTTAAGGTGAATAAAATAGATTTACATGAATTAATTTGTATGCGATAAAAAGAGTTCTCCTTAAAACTAATTTGCAGTTACTATGTTTTTAACGTTGACCCCTGCCGCGAAGGCTTAATTCAACGGTGCTCCAAGGCTTGGGACAAATATGAAGCGTCGGCCAACGCCCCTTCGGAATTCAAGACAGACCACTTTGAACGGTTCCCCTAATAACATGCCACAGAACCCCAATTACTGATGTCAAAAGACACATTCATGACCGTGACTCATTCAGCCACTCGAATTTAAACATGACTTGGTTATTTTAATAACCATGGGTTATCTCAGTATCAATACCAATAATAAAACCCATTATTTTTGGCCGCTACAAAATCATCACATTCATATCAAAGGTCATCACTCTCTGACATGAAAAGTTAAGGCAACATCCTGGGCCCGTCACTCATGCAATCATGTTCCTCAATCTCAGTGGACACAACTCAGACTATTTAGGTTTCCCCGTCGCCTGTTCTCAAATTCCAAAGGTTACAGTATATTGATCCGGTAGTTGCTTACCTTCCTAACATTTACTATTTGTAATTAGCGAGATTCAATCTACCATCATTCTCTTAGTAATTTAAGGGAATCACCAACCCGAGTTCAACTTAAGTGTAACTCACACCGGTCTTCCTGGCCTAAACCACAGCTAGAGCGAATTTAAGACCCTGAGGGCCATGCCCAACGACAGTCAATACCTGGGCTCAAGGCTCCACCTGACAAGGCTCTTCAACATCCCGTCTTACAGACCAAAAGTTCTTAGAATATTTATATTTGACTGTGACACCTTCAGCCACTAGAATTGTACATAACTAGGTTAAAAATAACCATTGGTTTCTCAGTAAAACCGGGTAAACCACAATCCTACTTATGCAACTTCGTTAAACTAATTAAGACTTAATAAAAAGCCTCTTTTGGAAAACTAGGAAGCATGAGCCGTTGTATACCAATTGGCTTGTACAACGGTCCAAAGATTAAATTTTTCCTACATAAAACCTTTATTCTAAGATAAGGTCTGCAGGTCTCCTCATCATTGATGGATGACTGTCCCCGCTCTTCAAGTTATTTTGGATTGATCGTCCATCGAAAGCATATTACAATGACGGTGTTATGATAACTTAATATCAAAACCATGCTTTCTCCAAGAATTTGGCAACCAACAACCAAGGCTCAAGGTAAACCTTTTTCTTTTACAGTTATCAGATGAACATTCAAGAGCCGTGACTCAAGAATGAACTTATTATGAGATCAGTTCATGGGCCGTGCCCCATGAACTGCCCATCCAATAACAAACCCTCACCGCTTCTATTCCTGGCTTGGGACAGGCAGATTCCCCGAAGGTCCTCTGGCGGGTTTACAGTTGCTATGAAATAAAATTGAAATTTATGTGAAGTTCGGAGTATTTTGAGGATCCAAAATTTTTTACATTAAGAAGATCGTAAAATCAGCAGAAGAGCCAGCTATTTGCCTTCCTGATGCATTCTATATTTATTAAATAAGTAATCAGTAAATCAAATTAAATGTGTTTTAGATTATAAAATTATATGCATTTTTCTTGGCTTTTTCGACAGAATTTCGATTACATTTTCGCACGTAATGATGCACGTTCAATAGTGCCAACTCGTTCAATCGGCCTTCACTTGTTTTGCTTTGCAGAGACTTTTTTAATCTGTGTAGAGGTTAAAATGAACGTTCACTTGAACCACTGAAATCGGAAGGATTGCGCTTAAAAATTTCAATGAAGCTCACTGTGCGGTATTTTTGTGACTTCAGGTTGCGGTTGTATGTATGACTGCTTACAGCTAAAGGCGAGATATCACAAAAAACATAAACAAAAACAGAAACAAACTTCAGTCCATTAGCAAAAGAAACGATTGCAGCATTAGAGTGTGAATATTTAAAATAAATTATAAAAAAAATCAATGTTTTTCTTTTTTGCACCCTTAGCCCAAATAATAAACATCACATTTAAATACAGATTTACCGGGGGAGGGGTTTGAACCCCTAATCCCCCGAGTCAACGCCTGGTGGAGACATAATTAAATTTTAGTGTTTTTTAAGTGAAAGCATATAAGAGCATTAATAATAATATCTATGATCTTCTGCTACATCCCATGGATGCACATCTCCCCGGCTTATTCAACTGCAGATATATTTTCTAATAGAGTATTCTTTAAGATTTTTCTCAAACAATGATTGCTCTGTTTATTCGCACTCAGTGTGAACTTTGCGTTGGCGTTGGCGTCAAACGTCGTTTGCCTAAAGCTTCTTCGTTTCATTTCCATAACTCACAAACTTAATCTTTGACACAATCGCATCGCTGAACATCGAGCTTGTGCAGCTTTCGATATCTTCGAAGCTAGCGTCATTGCGAGAATTAACGGTTCCCCCTGATGCTGATTGGAATAGCATTGTCAAGATCAAATTCAAATCCAAAGCCCTGAATCCGCTACGTGACCCCAAGAACTCTGAGGAATTTGAATACTTCCTAGGTACCAACGAACGACCGAACGCGGTTGTTAGAGTGAAGTGAATAAAAGCGTTTGTTGTGTGTCTATTGCGACGGCTGCGATAGCTGCGACTTCAACAAGAGATCTAATGTGCGCCTTTGTTGCATCAACACAGCACCACCCTTTTTCCCCCTCCCAGAAACTTGTTGTTTTTCTTGTTCTTCCTCTTTTCCGACTCCCACTGCTAAACATGGCGAAAACTCAAGTGCTGCCGATGCGCAGATGCAGATGTTGTTCGACGCCCCTCTTTCAGTCTAGCTTCGCCCCATTCAATACAATCTTTGGCCATGTATTTTGTGGCAATTGTCTGTACTTCGATCTGTAGTGACTGTTGAGATTTTGGGTGCCGTTGCGATTATTGTTGTTGTTTCTATTGCTTTTTTCGTTGTGAGTTCATGTTGATTTGATGTATGAAAAACTGAGCCATTCGTCGAAACTATCCATGCATCCAAATTATAGGCTTACTTGGGATACAGCGCTTGAAGTATAACAAACGGTAACTTTGTGTTGTTATGGTTTTTATGGTAGTTTTCATTATAATTCTGTTTTTTCATTTTGAGAATTGATTAACTCTAGAAAAATACATACATAGTCGTATATAATGAACATGGAAGGAATAATAAAGTATTTGATAAAATAGTTTAATATAGAGGTCAGCATTTAATATTAGCATCAAATAAAACCGTCCACAAAGATAAAAAACATAATTAAATAAGCAGTACTTTATACTAAAGGAATTCATTAGATTTTTTTTTGTACAATAATAAACATGTTATGACAAGAAAAATATTGTTGGTTCTCAAACTCAGCCAAAGTTAAAACACACAGCCAAAACTGCCTAACAAAATAGAACAAAATCAATATGAGTTCTTTATGGGTTTTCATCAAAAAAGGCGGTCTTATTAAAACCATAGAGAAAATCTCCCTTAAACCCTATAATTTTTTATTAGTAGAATTGCATTGTTTTAAGGAGAATCTTATTGTTTTTTTAAAGAAAGCTTTTTAAAACTATAAGAAAGTCTTATTAAAAATATGTGATTTTTTTATTCATTTTTACAGTTATCTTCTTGATACTAAATCAGAAAATCTTTTTAAAGCAAAACGTAATTTTATGAACCTTTTAACAGAAAATATACTAACTGTTAATTGCCTATAAAATTAAGGAATAATAATTTTTTTTTATATATTGGAAGTGTATATAGGAAGTAATAAAGGATTATGTAAAAATATAATTTTAAAAACTTAGAAAAAGTATAATGTATATATTTATTTCCAGTTAATTAAAGCTATGTTGCTATGTTGTTAAAAATCTTGGAAAGCCGGTCCAAAAATTTCATTTTTAACCCTTTTAGTAAAAGATGAAATCAAAGGAAAAAAAATACCAAAGAAACCGACACAAAGTAGGTACAGTTTCTGCTCATGGTTTTGTTGTTGCTTAAACACGTTGTTGGACACCCAGTATTTTTTGTTACATGCCTATTACATTTTTCTTATAAACTTACCCTATGTTTTTCTCCATTCTTTCAAGTAAGTTTTAAACTTGACTTTGTCAACAAAGTATCCAGCGTTGTCGAGACCATCCAAGAAACTGATGACGTCCTCAATTCGCATTTTATTGAGTTGACGCCGTTCATTTTTAACAAAGCCGAAACCAGTGCCAACTACGGATTTCTACGGATATTTACAACAGCGACAAAAAAAGGTAAATCTACAGATTTCGCTTTTTTTCACCACATTTTATGTCAAAATTAATTTGAATTGTAAAAAAATGTACGTATCATTAAAATATATGTTTACATAATTTTTTTAAAATTTTGCGTTTATCAACACTTGCAAATAATAAAAATGTGCAGCCCTGAAATTTGCACACGTAAGCACAGTTGGCAACGATTAAATTGTCATTCGGTTTGTCAAGCAGAAAAAGAAAGCGCGCCATTTTTCGTTCTTAACTTGAAATGAAAATATTTTTTGTAATATAGAAAAAGTGCACAAATGCAAGATATCTCTACATTTTTTAAAATTGAATTAAAGTTGGACTTTCAGTTGTTTTACGTTGATTCTAACTTTTTGTCAGTTTAATGCAAATTTAAAAAAAAAAATACAAAATATTTTTAAAAACTATTAACGACTTTAATTGGATTATTTTACTAATTAGTTTAAAATTGAAAACAAAATTATATAAATTTGCACGGATTAACATGGATTTTTTATGGCGCATATGTCGATTTTTACTCTCTTTAGATTGGCATCACTGGCCGAAACTGAGACGCTCAAATAATTACATGCATTACATGCAAATAATTACATGCAATGGTGGAAAGCCGGTGACCGAAACTGTCAGATGAAAGTTTACAGCTCTTACAAAATCTGTAACTGATGAGAATGCGATAAGAAGCCAAATATAGGCAAGAACAGCAAAATAGTTGATTTTGACAGTTAGGATAACTTAGAAAGAGAGCACTTTCAGCCCTAACACTACCTCATCTAGTTTTACCATGCATACATGTATGTATACGAGTGATGCTTACAACTACTTCTCGAGTAGGGAGTCCGATCCCGGAAGCTTTTCTCGATCCCGGGATTTCGGTTCCGATTAGTTCGGAATTGAACATTTTTAGAAGTAAATAATTCAAAAAGTTTTGATTACAATTTTTTGTTATTTATTACTTGAAACTAAAAAATGTAAATTAATTCATTTATAAAGTAACAAAACCAAACAAAACACATTGAAGGTATTCAAAATTGCGTTGTTTTCAGTGTAGTTAAAAAAAATCTTTGTATTGTACCACACTTTACGGAGCGGTTTTTATATTTTTTCTTGTTTTACATAAAATCTCTAAAAACCAAAAGTGTGGTAATATTGAGTAGCCCAATGAGCTGTTTAATGAACGTGGTTCTTAAAGCTCCATAAACAACTGATCGGTTGCCAGTTATTTTCTAATTGCAAAAATGAAAGTTTAACTTTTTTATGCCATATATTAATAAAATATATCAAATTGGATGATAATTTATTTGCATAGTAACAAAAAGCTATAGTGGGAGGTTCCCAACCACAAATTAAATCTTAAAGAGTGCTCATAATTGTGATTTTCAAATATGGCAAAAAAAAACACAATACAACTATACCACACAATTGTGAGTACACGTATTGTTAACCAACACACAAAACTTAAATTAATTATAATTATATAATTATTAACTTAAAACTTAATTATAAGCTTGTGGATTCTCCTCACTCCAAATACGACAATTCTGTTTATTTACGTACCCATTCAACAGAAAATGGGCTTCATCGGAAAATAACATTTTCCATGGAAATTCAAAACCAATATCTATTTGTGCTTTAGCCCATTCGCCGAATTGGCGGCGCATACGATGGTCGTTTGGCTTTAAATCCTGCACAAAATGAATCTTGAAAGGTTTTAAGCCAAGATCTTTTCGTAAAATCTTCCATAAAGTGGAAGGACACAACCCCAGTTTCTGAGAACGGCGACGAATTGATTGATTAGGATCATCTTCAATGCTTTCCTGTACAGCGGCTACAGATTCTGCAGTGCGCACTGTTCGGCGTCTCACGGGATGCACATTATCAGTAACAGTAAATGTGGTCTGAAAACGATATATTGTTCTTCGAATTAGCAGCTCTGAAGGACGATCATGTTCGCCATAAAACAGACGAAGTGCACGATAAGTTTGACGAACAGAACCATTATTTTGATTAAAAATTTCCACAATTTTCACGAATTGCTCTGATGTAAGTCGATCCATAATAAAATGTCAAAGCAAACTACACAAAAAACAACTATCGACTTTTAAATAGGTGATCAAATAAAGCAGCGATGCAAACTCAAAGTTATATCACTCTATAAAAAACACTCTTATTAATGGTTAGCAAATTGTATTAGTATAACCCTTTAAGTGGATTTGCCCAATATATTGGACACGTGAGAAAGTAATTTTTGTATATATTTATTTTGCATAGCTGTTTTTAAATGAAATCGTTTAGTTCTATGAATAAAAGAAGAACCAACCTGATAAAAATAAATTTAGAGAGATATTTGACATTAAAGTCAGTTGGATTTTCGATTTTGTGCCGAAGAAAAGCAAAAACTATTTTTTTTGCCTGTTTCATAAGGACAAAATCAACCGGACAAAATCAACCGGACAAAAATCAAATTTATGTTATTCTATCTTTTTATGACTTAAATGATAATAATCTTAATAGGGTTTAAAAAACAAATATTTTAAGGGTTTAGAACCTTTAAGGGCTTAAAAAAATACTTTGTGCCGAACAGGAGCACAACAATTTTTTCTTTGTACAAGCTTGTAAAACGTAAGTAGCGCAGGTTAAAATGAAAGGTATGTTTTTTCATCTATTAAGGACCTAAACGATAGGAATATTACCTCAAAAAAATTATTTTGTTCTTAGCTTAGCCTAGCCATTGAAAGTGTTAAAGAACAAAAAATATAAAAAAAAAAACAAAAGAGTTTAAGGTATTACCATATAAATGTTACACTTTTTATTTGTACACCGTCTTCATGTTTTTTGTGTCAAAGGCAAATGAAGGTTGGAAAAGACTTATCAAATTAAATTTTTTGTATTAATTATTTTTAAAGTAATACATTAAGCAGATCAACGCGTTTTATTTTTTATTGGAGAGTTTTGATCGAATATTATTACAAATATAACCTGCTGATGAGAAGCACTATTCTGATTCTATGCTAGTTGGAGAAATAGTTGTTTAATAGTTGTAAGCAGTTTGTAAGTTTCGATCACGACTGCCTTCGCCACAAAAAAAAATTATTTCCTAAGTCAGAATATCTGACAATTTTGAAATACATAGCTGAGTTCCCGATGTTGCAAATTCTTCTAAAACTTTGCAAAGTCTTTGCTTCAGTGATTCACACTCACCGTCCTTACAATCTTTTTCAGCCTCAATAAAAGTTTTTTCTAATTCTATGTTCACATTAACTTAAAATTAAATGTTTGCCTTTACACGAATATTTGATATAGAAATTTTTTATTTTTAAGTCCCGGGATCCAGGAAAGACAATCCCGGGATTTAAAGGGGCTTAAATCGTCCGTGATCCCGGGCTTCCCTATTCTCGAGCTAAGAGCTTTATAAGCCCAGGGATGGAAAACGACTTTTTCGAAATTGTACTAAACCGAAATAAAATTGTACTTTGAGGCTTCAAATTGTACATTTTTTTTTCTCCATGAATAATGAAACTTTTTGAATATATTTAATTATTATTTATTTACAATGAAAAACAAATTAGTCAATTAAGTATAGTGCTGTACATTCAGTTCTTGAAATTTTATCAAGATAATGTGCATCTTCCTCTTCTTCAACCGAAATATTTTCAAAATGCACAGCATTTTTAATTCTTATGTTATAGCAACCTTGCCCAGTGGCTTTTTAACAAATCTTTTGTTTTAAGTAAAAAAGAAGAGAATAAGCAATCAGACGATTTCTGCAGCTTGTTTTGATTAAATTTTTAATCGAAAATATTCTTTCAATATTTGCTGAAGAATGTGAAAATGATAAAACCCCCAGTATTAAATCCAAATTAAAAACTTTTCAAAGCCGGTCAAAAATTTCGTTTTTAGCCGTATTAGTAATAAATAAAATCAAAGTCAAAATGAGTTTCAAAGAATCAAGGCAAAACAAAAATTTTTAATATTAACTATAATAATGTGTGTTGATTGCAGTCAAAGCGACACATTTCTCTGAAGAGTTATTAATTCCAGAATCCTTGGACATTGAATTTTGTTGTGTTCATGTTAAGTTTGGTTCCTTGAGTCTTTTTATTACATGGTCATATATTCCTCCCCTTTCTACCTTAGAAGTTTATAGCAAACATTTGGCTTCTATTAGTAAAGTTTGCTCAAAACTGCAATCTAATGATCATATTTTAATAACTGGAGATTTTAACCTGCCAAACGTTTCTTGGAACTGCTGTTCTGAAATTCCTGAAATATTTTTACCTTCGTCTGAATGTTCATCTGATAATTATTTTTTAAACGAGCTCTCAATCCAAGGCCTGTTCCAACTTAACTGCATCTTTAACAAAAATAATCGTTTGCTTGATCTGGTGTTTTTTGATGACAGCAATATCGCTTCTGTGTCTAAATCAGAGCCTCTGGTTACACCCGAAGATTCTCATCATCCAACATTAGAAATTATTTTAAATTTTCCAAAACCATCTGTGCAGTACAATGATTCTCAACTGCCTATTGAGTTTAACTTTAAAAAAACAAAGTACGTGATTTTGAAGAATAACTTATCTAATATAAACTGGAATTCTATTCTAAATATTAATACACGCTCAGAAATCTTGGATTAAATTCTAATACAAACTGTATTGTATATATGACCACACCAGAATTGTATTACAATCTAATACACTACATATATTACAATTGATTTTTATTCTCTCATGGGACTTAATTTTAATACATGCTTGTATTAAAATATTTTTGACAAAAAAAAATATTAACGAAACATGTGGGATTCGAACCCAGTACGTTTAGGTTATAAGTTGTTGGCTCTACCAACTGCTCTATGAAGCCACATGTATAAAGAAATGATAAACATGCATAAGAGCCGAACCAAGCCGAACGCTGTTTTTAAAGACTAATCCAAACTGTATTAAAAAGTATTCCAGGTTTTATTAAAAAATGTCTAGTATTTTGAAGAGTTTTAATTCTAATAGAAAAAGTATTAAAAAATGCATGATTCCAACGATTGGATTAAAATTAATTCCAAGATTTCTGAGCGTGTACAAAAAGTTTATCTTCTCAGAGTCTTGATGATGCGGTATATGCGTTTAATAGAACGCTCAATGATTGTTTTCTTAAGGCTGTTCCGCAGAGGAAAGCCTCTTTGACATCGGGTCCGGTATGGTACACAAATGAATTAAGAAAACTGAGAAACTTGAAATCTAAATAATACAAAAAATATCAAAAAAAAAAAATAACATATGCGATTTTGGTTGCTATACCTCGATTAAATACAGTTACCAACAGTTATGCAAACAATCCTATAATACCTACTTAACAAAAGTAAAATTAAACATCAAATCTGATGCTAAATCCTTCTGGAACTTTGTTAACACAAAACGCAAGATTGATTCCTATCCTTCTTTTATGAAGTATAATTCAGTTGAGTCTGATAATGATAATAGTATTTGCAATCTTTTTGCTGACTTTTTCAAGTCGACTTATTCATCATCGTCCTATGATTATTTAAGTTATCCTTTTAATATTCAATCTGGGGATATTTATTTCCCAGTAATTGACACAAACAGTCTTATCATTTTTAAAAAATATTAAAACATCATATAAAAGTGGTCCTGATAACATACCTTCATGTATATTAAAGTACTGCTGTGAAGAATTAGTAACTCCAATCTCTTTACTATTTACTTCATCATTAAAATCCTGCTATTTTCCTGCAGCCTGGAAGCATTCATTTATCATTCCGCTGCATAAATCCGGAAATAGGTCTTTAATTGATAACTACTGTGGCATCGCAAAATTAAGCGCTTTGCCTAAACTTTTAGAGGCAATTGTTACATCACGACTATCGCATAGCGTTAAATCTTTAATGTCTCCTTTCCAACATGGATTCCTTTCTGGAAAATCTACTGTTACTAACCTTCTCGAATTAACATCAAAAACTATAGAAAACTTTGGAAAAGGCATGCAGACTGATGTTATTAACACGGATTTTAGCAAAGCTTTTGACGTTGTAAATCTCAAACTATTGATCTTAAAATTACATCTTGTTGGATTTCCTATACCGTTGGTAAAGTGGATTGAATCTTTCTTAAGCAATAGAACACAATCTGTTATTTTTGAGCTCAATAAATCACATGAGTTTCCTGTTACTTCAGGAGTACCTCAAGGAAGTCATCTTGGGCCCCTTCTGTTTCTACTTTTTATAAACGATTTGCCATCTGTCATAATGCATTCTAGCATCTTAATGTTTGCTGACGACGTCAAACTCTTCCTTTCTTTTAAAAACGATAATGACGCTGTATTTTTGCATGCCGACATTGATCATCTTCATAACTGGTGCAAAACGAACCGTATGAACCTCCCTCAACATGAAGAAATGCAAGCATATGTCTTTCTCGCGCAAACCACTAATTAAATGTACCTTCAAAATTTGTGGTTATCCATTGGAGTCCTTAGATATTTTCAATGATCTTGGAGTTACAATGGATCCTAAACTACGCTTTAATATTAATGTAAATAAAATAATAAATAGAGCAAATAGTACTTTAGGATTTATTAAACGTTGGGCAAAAGAATTTAAGGATCCATTCATAACAAAAACCTTATTCATTTCCCTAGTGCGGCCTATCTTACAATACGCTTCAGTTGTTTAGTGCCCACGATACGGTTGTTACATAGACGACATTGAATCAGTGCAGCAGAAACAATTTCTTTTGTCTTGCTTAAGCTATCTTTATTGTAATACTGATTTTCACTTACCACCTTATGAATATCGGTTACAACTCTTAATATTCCTTCTTTAAAAAATCGGAGAATTATGATAAATGCTTGTTGGATTACAAAACTTTTACATGTATATGTCAACAGTCCATATTTATTGAGTAAAGTATATTTTAATATTCCTCTTCGTCCTAGAAGATCTTTTGAGTTACTCCACATGAACTTTTGTAGAACTAATTATTTGCAAAATGAACCTCTTAGAAGCGCTTGCGGTGATTTTAATTTTGTATCTGATGTTATATCCTTAAGTGAATCCATGAACTCAATCAAACATAAAATTATAGAATACCTGCAGTACCGACGTTGATTATGTAGAGTTCTTTCAAACATATATCTGATGCATCTGGTGATTTGTAAACACATTATCATTAATATAACAATCTAAATGGATAAATGGACCTAAGCATAAAATGGAAAATTTTGGTGTATAAACATCTAAATAATCTGAATGGACCTAAGCCTGGGATCTTCAATTGCCTCATATCTTCATGATGATTGTGATTACATTTGTCGACGGTACCGTGGTGTCTTGGTGTCTTTTTACCTCTTGATACACTACATTAGATCGATTTGTAATATATTAATATGAGTGGCCGATAAGACCTAGTTTGTCTTGGTGCCTGCGTTCGCAACTGGTTTTCTTTATTTTATGAAAATTGGTTTGGTGAAGTTGATCTAGTTTGTCGAGTAACCACCCTGTCAAGCCAGGATCTCACCGGCTTCAGGAAGACAGAACGATATATATTATATATATACCTATTGGAGTGGTGTTTTATTGGGTATGAGACCTTGTTTGTCACACGACTCCGCCGTATACAAAAATTGTTGCTAACTTGACCTTGTTTGCCTTGAAAACGCAACCCTGCTTTGCTGTCTGATATTATCGATTTTGACTTAACTTTTTTTTTGTTATTTTTTATACTTTAATAAAATTATATACTTAAGCAATTTATTAAAACTTTTTAGTTTGTTAATAATACATGATTTCAATCAAAGTCATACTTTATATTTTTGAATTGTATTAAATATCTTATTTTATAATTTTAAATCTGCTATAAAACCTGTTAAAGTTTAGCAATCAAGTAAATAAATAAATAAGTAAATAAATAAAATAAATAACTTATATGTACCAATTTTTTAATTTATGTTTAACCTACAAAATCAAATTAAAAATGAGTTTTAAAGACTCAAGGCAGTACTAATAGGGTTACGCCTTTTCAATTAAGACGTTGTTCTGCCACAGACGTTGTTCTGCCACAGACCGCCTTACTGCCATATAAAAAAATGTCAATAAATGCCAAATATATTCACCATTTTCAGTATAGCTGCCGAAAGTAACCATATGAACTAAATTACCAAATTTCAGTCTAATACGATCAAACCCGTTGAAATAAAACATTTTTATTGGTTTGTGGGCGGTAAAACGAGGGCGTGGAAACCAATTTTTAGTACAGTTGCTGACAGTAACCATACAAACTAAGCCAAATTTTTAGGTCAATCGACCCAGTAGTCAATTTCAATGATTTCTCAAAAAGTGGGTGTGGCTATACAGCGATAGCACCCATTTTTAGTCCAGTTGCCGAAAGTATCCATGCAAACTTAATTACCAAATGTTATCTTATACGGCCCAAACCAGGGACCGTAACGGTAATGATTTTTTTTTCCAAAAAGTCAACAAATAATCGTTATTTTTTGACTGATTTTATTTCGATCAAAAATAAAAGTTAAAATTTTACTTTTATTTTTTGATCACATATATAAGTTAAAATTTTACTTTTATTTTTTCGGTCCAAAATATAAGTTCAAATTTGACATTAATTTTTTCGATCAAAAATAATAAATAATAATTTGACTTTTATTTTTATGATCAAATATAACTGTTAAAACTTGACTTTTATTTGTTGATCAAAAATAACAGCTAAAATTTTACTTTTATTTTTCGATCAATAATAAAAGTTGAAACTTTATTTTTATTTTTTCGATATAAAAAAAAAATCAATATGCTGCTTAATGACTGATCTATTGAAATAAGAAATAATTTTTATTTTTGATCTTTACCAATAAACATTTAATTATTATTTAATTCATTATTAATTTTTTATAACTACTTATTGATTAGTTATAAGTATGTATATCATTAAATTTATCATATTATCATATTTTTTTTTATTTATTTATAATTGAAGAGTTATAATTTTATCATATTTATAATAATTATTATTCTTTACACCTATTCGAAACATTTTTGCAAAGAGAAAGAAACATTACTATCGATCTTCATATCGTTGAACATCGTTATTTAAATGACATCGGTTATTTGGTTATCACTGCACATTGTATTTTTATTCATTTCGCAAACGACTGAGACAGTGGCTACAAGCAGATGAAATATGAATTAAAATATGACTTTTACTTTTGATCGAAAAAATAAAAGTCACATTTTAACTTTTATATTTAATCAAAAAAATTAAAGTCCAATTTTAACTTTATATTTAATCAAAAAAAATAAAGTCCAATTTTAACTTTAATTTTTGATCAACAAAATAAGTCAAATGTAAGCTTATATTTTTGATCGAAAAAATAAAAGTCAAATTTGAACTTATATCTTTGCTCAATAAAAGTCAAATTTTAACTTATATTTTTGCTCAAAAAATTAAAGTCAAATTTTAACTTTTATACATGATCAAAAAAATAAAACTTAAATTTTAAGTTTTATTTTTGATCGAAACAAAATTGGTCAAAATATAACGATTATGTATTGACTGTTTTAAAAAAATCAGAAAAATCAAGCATCACATTGCTATATTTAAATATCGAATAGACCTTCTCTTTCCATTTGACTTTTTGAAAATAGTTTTGGAAATAACTGTTATTTTCGGTCCCTGGCCAAGACTGCTTGAAGTATGGCATTTTCACTGATTTGTGGGCGGAAAAATGGGCGTGGAAACCAATTTTTGTACAGTTGCTGACAGTAACCACACAAACCAAATTACCAAAATTAAGTCTTATACGACCAAAACCGTATTAAATAAAGCATTTTCATTGGATTGTGGGCGATAAAAGAGGGTGTGGACACACATTTTTAGTATAGTTGCCGACAGTAACCATACAAACTAAATTACCAAACTTAAGTCCTATACGACCAAAACCATCTGAAATAAAGCATTTTCATTGATTTGCGGGCGGTAAAAGGGGGCGTGGAAACCTATTCTTAGTACAATTGGCGAGAGTAACTGTACAAACTAAATTACTTAATTTGAGCCTTATACGACCCAAACCGACTATGGCAACTTTATTGATTTGGGGGCGGTAAAAGGGAGGTGTGGCAACTTTTTTCCTCAACCATCTCGTACCTGAAACAAATCGACTGCCAAATATTCAGGTCAATCGGTCCAGTAGTTTTGGACTCTATAGGCATCACACTCACACAAACATCGTTTTGCTTTATATAAATATAAATATTTATTTGTGGTCGGCAAAAGTGGGCGTGAAAACATTTACATATAGTGAGCGCCTCTTGGAGCACAGCAAGTTTAACTATCAAAATGTGTAACCCTCCGGAAATGCCATGATTTGGAAAAAGTGGGTTACATATATTGCGACCACGCCCTTTTTGTACAGTTACCGACAGTAACCATATCTTAACAAAATAACTAAATTTTATTTTCTTACGATCAAAACCGTCTGATATATTCCCTTTTTTTGGTTTGTGGTCGATAGCGCAAATTTGGCTTGTATGGGAGGTACCACGTCCCCTTGTCCAATCGTTACCAAACCTCACAGGAACACTTTCAAGATGTGGCTTCAGTTTCCCTGAAAATTTCATAAAGATCGGTTCAGCAGTTGAGGAGTCTATACGTGATATATCCACATACTCACATACGCACATCCATTTTTATACATATAGATTAATGCTTACGTGCTAGAAAGAAACAACCATATATTTAAAAAATATAATAGTAGGTGTGTTTCCGTACTCGATTCAAGTAACTTGAAGTTGCGTTATTTTACAAATGTTTGAAGCTCGAGAGAGAAAAACAACATGCAAAATGTCACTCTCTAATCTATTACAATTACTGGAAGTTAGTACTATAGTAGTTTAATATTTTTTATTAACGAGGCGTTTGAGTTAAATTGAATTAAAACAAAGCGCCCAAACGCTTTCTCAACATATAAATGGATCATTACCAATGATTAAGGTGAATATAAGAAGCACTTTGTTAAAATTTGAAATATTCCTATTGTGCGAAACAAAAATAAAAATCATTTGTTTGCTTTTAAGACTTGAGATGAGTGAAACCCAAAAAAAAAAAATAATATTGAAAAATAATAAATTTCGTAGGCCTCGTCAAACTTCCTTCATGATGTAAGGTCACCCACCACCTCGCAGATTTTTCTATAATTTTTGGGTTTTTTTTAACAAAAAAGGACCTAAAAATTGAGTAAAAAATTTAGTTTCATCTTCAAAAATACCATTAAATAGCACAGCTATATTATAAAATTTACACGAACCGTATAACATGTTTCGATTGCCTGTCGAAAGAAAAAACAAATGAAAAACCTTTACTTTTTTAAAATAGTTAAAGGTCAGAAATTGTTTAAGCTGTTTTAAAGTAATTTTTAGCCCGTTTTTGATGCGTTAAATAAAAACCGGGTGGCCTATCTTCAACTACTTTAACCCCATTCTATTAGAAAATGCTGGTGGATCGAAAAAAAACTCCTTTGCATTTTTCATATATATTGTGGGCGCTCTAATCTACAACTGATCGCGGTGGGAGTGCGTTTGAATGTGTTTGAAAGAGCACTGAAATTTTTATGAATTTTTAAAAGAAGCTAGTAAAGATCAAATCGATATTATGAAGATCAAGTGTATGAGAATGTACTAAAAATATCTTCGTGGACGTTATGTACGTTAATTTAGGATTTTTAAATTTTATAATGGAATTTGTATTTCAGTGAAGTTTTTTCCTTCTGATTACTTGGTATCCCTGAAACGTAACTTCTTAAAAGAATAATATGGCAGTACACACTTAACTGTTTTTTCTGCCAAATAAAAGCGATCAAAAGAAAATATAGATACTTAATATTCTAAGATATGTGCAATTGAACCTATTTTTAAATCAGGAAATCGTTGTGATGTAACTAATTATGATGTAACTAAGCAAGACGTTTTTGCCAAAATATTTGATAATATACTTAAAAAAAAACTATGCACTCACATTCAAAACGTAATAAGTAATTACCAACATGGATTTTTAGCAGGAAAGTCAACTTGTTCGAACTTAATGTTGATTACAAATCGAATTTCAAAAGCAATGGAACAGCATTCTCAGTTAGATGTTATCTATACTGATTTTTCTAAAGCTTTTGATAAGATTGATCACAATATTTTACTCTCTAAACTCCAAAAGTTCGGGATAAAAGATTCCCTATTAAAATTTTTCGGTAGTTCTTTATGTGAAAGAAAATTATTTGTTCAAAAAGATTCATATTAGAGCCCTGCGTAGGTGCACTTAAAACCGGTTTCAAAACATTTGTTCATTTCACACTAAACTGCACTGTCTTGCTTGCTGCAAAGAAATCATGTGTGTGATTGCAGCGAAGACGAACAAAACATGATAGAGCAATAAAAAACAGATCATTGATATTGTTGATCTAAGATATCGTTGTCAGAGAGCTCACTGCAGTCAATGCAACGAAAGCTTGTTGACTGGCAATAGATGATTTATATCAGACAACGAATACGGTGCTGGCGCGAACACTAGATAGAAATGGGTTTCGCATCATTATTTTACAGTGTATTTCGAATCTGAAGTCAGAATTTTAAAAATAAAAATGGGTATAGGGCTGCCACATATTTTTTTTTATTTTTACAAATGCGATGCTGGTGCGAACCTCAGGTAAAAATGGGTCGCTGAATCCGAATCCGTTGTCAGAATTTAAAAATAATGTAATTTTTTTATAATAGGGTTGCCACCTAATAATATGTATTTTTAAGAGTTTTAAACATCATTTATCAGTGTTAGGGGGTCGCTGAATCCGAATCCGTGGTCAGAATTTCAAAATTATAAAATTTTGAAATAATAGGGTTGCCACCTAATAATATGTATTTTTAAGAGTTGTAAACATCATTTATCAGTGTTAGGGGGAATTGGCGTCGGAAGCGGGGGGAAAGGGGGCAGTAGCCCCCCACTTTTTTAGCTAGATAAACAATTTAAAAGGAAAACTTCAAAAGTTATTCAAAATATCAGTTTTTTTTATAACGATAATATTTTTGTATTGTATATTTTCCTCTTCTTTCTCTCTTCTTCATAAGCATGCTTGCGGATAACCATTTTCCTTCTCTGTGTTTGCAAAAAGATAGAACAAAATTTAGAGTTTCTACTGCAAACCCACCACTTCAGTTTAAAAGCACCCTTAAGTATGTAGCTTAATGCTTGTTAATTTTGCAACTCTGGTAAGAAAAAATTTGACATGTTCTTAGGGGCTTTCCATATTGGACGACATGTTGTACGATACGTTAGATGGAAAACTTATGGGACTATTTGATTGAGCGTTCGAACGATCCAACTTGTAAAGCAACATCATTAATTGCAAGCTCTCAAGCAGAATACATCCGGCTAATAGCTAAGCAACTTTTAGATGCCCTAACAATTGAGCAGTAATTTTAAATAATTGTACAATATTGTACAATCGGCAGAAAAAAACCAAAAATTTCGACTATCGTTTTAGCTTACGCATGGTACTACATGTTGTACAATCTGCCATGTTGGTCCAATGTATTGTACCATGCGAAAGCCCCTACTGTGAATTAGCTGATGAAAATCCACCTCGACGCTTTGAAAAAACATCAAATCCGGTTCCTTCAGTACAGTTGCCATTATATGATCGGCTACGAAAAGATTATTTCGAAATTTTAGATCTTCCCTCTAATGAAGTAACGGCTAAATTCGATCAAACAGGTTGATATTTTACTTTTTTTTTATTTTTGCAAGTTTACACCAGCTTCACTCAACCGACTCACTTTGATTTAACATTCGGTGAGTCGGTTGAGTGAAGCTAGTGTAAACTGGCACTTTGTAAATCTTATTGTACATTTAATCAGATCTTGACACTCTGGAATCGTTGGAAAATATTGTAATCGAAGCCTTCAATGGAAAAGTGGCTTCTGAACAAAATCTAAAAACAAAACTAGATCTTTATGCAGATGACTTTTTTGCAGATGAAATTGCTGAAGCAATTTCCTGGCCAAACACCTTGAAATTGTAGTGGCATTGTATCCCAATTTGCGAAAAATTCGGATACTGTAAAAAAAATTAAATGAAGTTGAAAAACTTATTGCTTTGCTTTTGACTGTGCCTGCATCAGCAGCTTAATCTGAGCGTTCTTTTAGTGCACTAAGACGACTTAAAACGTATATTCGAGCAACTATGACACAGAAACGACTCACTCATGCGGCACTTATACACATTCACAAAGATAAAACCGAAGAATTGAATTCGATGGAGGTGGTAAAAGAGTTTGTTTCTCGCAAGGACAGAAAGAAACATTTTGGAATAATTTAAATTGATATAACTGTTTGTACCTTATTGAATTTAAACCATGTAAAGATTTACCTAGTCTTGCTTTATAAAAGCAACCATTATTTCTTATAATTTCATATTACCATATGAAAGATCCTTTAAAGAATGATCTCTAATATTAAAATTGGAAGAACTTTTAAAAATAATAAAATTTTAATATTTTTTATATATTTTTTTATTTTAAACTAAATAAAAAATTGGTTTATTCACATTCATGCTTCTTTGAAGAAATTTTGGTGAACTTTTTTTTGTACCACCATTTGTACTGCCCCCCCAGACGAAATTAGCTTCCGACGCGCTTGTTAGGGGGTCGCTGATATCGAATCTGAAGTCAGAATTTTAGATTTCAAGATGGTGGATAGGGTTGCCACCTTCATTTTTTGCATTTTTATGAATTCAGGGCTGGCAAAAAAAAAATTATACAAAAAAAGGGGTCGCTGAATCCGAATCCGTTGTCAGAATTTCAAAATTATAAAATTTTGAAATAGTAGGGTTGCTTTTACTTTTTAAAATAAAAATGAATTCGTAAAAATAAAAAAATATGGTGGCAACCGTATCCACCATCATGAATTTTAAAATTCTGACTTCAGATTCGATATCACCCCCTGTCACCCCCTAACACTAAAAAATTATGTTTAAAACTCTTAAAAATACATATTATTAGGTGGCAAACCTATTATTTCAAAATTTTATAATTTTGAAATTCTGACCACGGATTCGGATTCAGCGACCCCTTTTTTGGTTTATCATTTTTTTTTTGCCAGCCCCGAAATCATAAAAATGCAAAAACAAAGGTGGCAACCCTAACCACCATCTTGAATTTTAAAATTCTGACCTCAGATTCGATATCAGCGACCCCCTAACACTGATAAATGGTGTTTAAAACTCTTAAAAATACATATTATTAGGTGGCAACCCTATTATTTCAAAATTTTATAATTTTTAAATTCTGACCACGGATTCAAATTCAGCGACCCCTTTTTAAAGCTGATTAAAATTATCAAAATGATCAAAATGATCCAAATGATCTATCTATTGCCATATATTGCTTTTTATTTCTTATTTTATTTATTTTATTGCTCATCCTACCCTTAACGATTAAATTTCATTGCTTGTGGTGTTGACGAACAAAAACACGCCATGCTTGGATTGCCGAGAGAGAAAGTGTGTATTGCTTGTCGTTGTAGGCTTTCGTTTGGTGTTGAGCAAATCAAACTCTCAAGTGTTATAAGATGACAGTCAACTGTGAGCAATGCAATAATGTACTGAACAGTGCGAAACAACATGAAGAAAGAAACAATATGGAAGTATCATTAGATTGTTTTATTCACGTATACACAAACACTTATATTTCTCTGTTGTCGCACGTCAAATTAGAAAAAATTCTAAACCGACGACAGCGACTTTGTTGTAATCACTAATTGTCGTTGCAACATTTTCACCACTTTCATCTCCATAAGAAAAGCATGTAAAAATAATTTTACATTTGACGCACTTTTGCTGTCGTAGTCAATGTATTCAAGGTATAAATCACAGTGTGTGTACGTTCAAATAGATGCACCGACGCGGGGCTTTAATTCATATCGATCAAATTTGATTATGGTGTTCCACAAGGCTCCCATTGTGGACCCTTACTCTTTTTGATTTTTATAAATGATCTACCACAATTTATTAAGCATTCGCAATGTCTTATGTTTGCAGACGATGTCAAGCTATTTCTTAAAGTAGTTAATATTTCGGACTGCTTAAAGCTTCAAGACGATTTGACTAGTCTTCAAGGTTGGTGTAGTAGAAATAATCTTTATTTAATTAAAAATAAATGCAATTTGATTTCATTTACCATGAAGTCAAATTCAGTTATTTTTAACAATAACTAAGATAGCTATTGTTTAAACCGTCAATATGAAATAAAAGATTTAGGAGACATATTTGATGTTAAATTAAAATTCAACGCTCATATAGATTTCATAACAGCAAAAGCTTATTCAATGTTAGGTTTTATAAAAAGAAACACAACGGACTTTAGTGATCATTCATCTTTTAAAGCTTTGTATGTGGCATTTTTATGGAACCCGTATTATAATGTTTCTTCAAATCGCGTTGAACGGATTCAAAAACTTTTTACGAAATAAACATTTTCAAAAATGCAATGGTCAGATATTATGCTCTCTTACGTAGCCAGGCGCAAGCTACTTGGTTAACAATCATGGGAGGATAGAAGATCATTTTTCTCTATAATGATTGTGCATAAACTACTAAGTGGAAAATTAGTCTGTCCCGGACTATCTGACCTTTTTCAAAGTTATGTTGCTCCTAGGGATTTGAGAGTAAGCCGTCGGTTTTATGATACAACACATGCGACAATTATGCATATAATAAGCCAGTCGCAAGATGCTTACGGTTATGTAATACGATCTCTCCCATTCTTAATTTTAATGTTGATGGAAACCGTTTTAGTATAAATTTATTTATACTCTTTAATTAATTTCTTAATTTATTAAGTTATCTTTGTAATAGTCTGTAAGATACATAATCAGTAGACTGAAATAAATAAATAATATTCAGTTAGTTTTAAATTCATTAATTAAGTTCGGGTTTCCCTATTTGATCTTAAAATGGACACGTCAACAAGTGACGGAACGATCGTCGTCTTCTGTGCTAAACAAGTTAAGAAAACTAAAAAACAGATGCAAAAAGAGTAAGAAAGCACAAATCAAAACATCGCATCAGACATGCATCCATCTTCGTTCATAAAAATAAAGGCGTATCTATTGTGGACGGTAAACTTATAACTTCAGAGCAAGACTCAAAAAAATTTATTGTAGAAAAGCCAGTACAAGAAGCAGAAATACAAACGCGCGCATTTCTGGTACAGCCAAATGTAGCAATTTGCCCAATGGATTTGATGAAAGAGAGGAACAAAAACGTTTTCCGAACTCAAATATTGCGCAAAGTATGCAACTTGAAAAAACTAAAGGTGGCAAATTCTCCGTAACAAAATAAAAACAGAAGCATCAGGACAAAATCGTCTTAGTACGCAGATCAAAAAAGGCATCCGAAATCGTTGACCCAGACCAGCAAGTTGCACTGGGTGAGGGTGATACAGACGTAGTTTTTAACTTTAATATCAAACTGTTCCTAATTTTGTATTTACTTAATTTTTAAAACTAATTTTATTTTCAAGATTAAATAAATTTTTTGTTTTCAAATATGTTATATATGCTAGTGTTTTTCAATAGTATATTTTTTGAGTTACCATTTAAAAAATCATAAAAAATGGACACGGTAATGAAGCTAAAAATACGGTAATTTGTACCCCTTTATGCGGTAATCTCGGAAGCCAGGGTGGGCAACACTGATGTATACGTATATAAATTCTGGCGTCGCTAAAAAAGCTTTGAGTTTGCAGGCAGACTTGATGCAATCTGGGTCGGGTCGATTTGGTTGCTTGATTTAAATCAGGGGCGCGCATACATACACATCTTTATGTGTGTGTTGTTGACAGTGTTGCCAGATATTTGGAGAGATCATTCCCATTTTGTCCATGCATTTCAATAAGTTATTCCCGTTCTTCCCTTAGCATTTTCCCGTTTTTTCCCCTTTTTCAAAATTCAGTGTTTTATTTTGAATAAAAACCATAATATTGTACCTTACTAATGTAATTAAAAATATGCTTTAAAATAATATAACACACTTATTACTTGTACATTAGAGAACGAATTTTTGACTTCACCGGATTAATATAGTTTTGGAAATTACTAGTCAGAATAAATTTTTCTGCATCCTTAGTTTTTTCTGTGACATAAGTTTTGACTTTGCCCGAGGTTTTTCCCATTTTTTTTATTGAAATCTTTACTTAACCTGAAATCGAAAAATTTACTTCCAAGTTTTTTTATGTAAACCTGTTATTTTTTTGTCATGCGTTCCTTGCAATACCATGTAGGCGCTGAAAGATATTCGGGTTCAAAGTTTACCGAAATCGGTCATTCACCAATATCTCGGCTCCTCTATAACGGACATAAGTCCTGCTTACAGCAAAATTGTAGATCAGATAATTATTTTCAAAAATGCCACTAACAGTTTAAACGTAAAGCCACATTTTTTACACCATGAGACTGTTTATGTCTAAACAGTGCAAAGTAGAAATTTCTTACTACTTTAACTAACCGATTTCTTATACTAGTTTTATTTATATTTATGGCAGAAAAATGAACGGTATCAAATTTTTTAATTTTTCACTTGTAGAGTAATACAGGTGAACATTTTACAATAAAAAATGAGATATTTAATTTTCGGTGAAGATTTTTTAATACTTAAAGTATCCTTACTTTGGGATTGTGTATCCCGGTGTTGAATCGCTATAAAGGCGATCTTTTTTTTACTTTTTGCGTAACAGAAACCGAAATATATATTTGAAAAACAATATTTCTAGGATTTTTATTTGACCTTTCCATGTATGATTCCTAATAGTATTTTTTAGAAAAACATCAGGTTAGTACTCTTTTTCTTAAAGCCTTGTGTGTCCTCTTTAAAATCCCTTTTGAAATTTGAAAAATAGTTATTTGGAAAAAAAGTTTCAGTACTTTTAGATATTTAAATCGATTTTTAACAAAGTAAACCTTGATCAAATTCAAATTGCACTTTACTATTCCCTTTGGCGTGAAAAATTAAAAAAACGCATGCACTTAAGAGTCAGATTACTGCTTTCAGAACGATTTTTAATAAATTAATAAAGTATATTTAATAAATCAATACTTCTTAGTGACCTATATTCTAAGTCGATAAAAGTTCAGATTTTCTTAATTAAGTAGGAACACAACGGAATTAATGAAGGATACGTTTTGTTTTTCTGAACGATAGGATCCATAGATGTGAAAACTTTATATGCTTCGCCTTCCTCCTAGAAATGAAACCTTTTAAAAGTTATCGGTTTCATTTACCTATTTTCCACAGTTTACCAAGCAAATAAATCACATGACACTGAACAGATGGCAAATTACGATTGAGTTTGCAGCTGGCTACAATCAAAATGATTTTAAATTAAATTCATGACTCAGATAATTTAAAAATTTAATTTAATTTAATTTGTTGACTTTTTGACGAAATAATTCTTTTTGCACAAAATCGCGGTCAACCTCATTTTCCCCGTTTTTAAGAGTGTTATACCCGTTTTCCCTTTTAGATTGAAAATTCCCACAAAACGGTGAAAATTCCCTTTTCTGGCAACACTGGTTGTAGAGCTTTTGCTTTTAAAGTTTGCACTTCAAAAAAAGCACTAGTAGAACAACGAAACGAAAGCAAAAACTTTCAGTAGCTCTCGAGACCACAGATAACCAGGGGCCGAATTACGGCATCCGTTTCGAGCAAAATTACGAAGGGCACGAAGAGGAAGTGCCTATCAATCTTGTACAATTTTGCTCGATCACGGACGCTGTAATTCGGCCCAGATAAGAAACTTCGATGGACGAGTGTGTTACGTCAAATTAGCCCAATACTAACGCAAAACGCTTTTATGTGGTCGTGAATGAACCAGAAAACTTCCCTGGTTTTTGAAAAACGAAGAGAATCTCACCACTTTCCTGCGTACCTTGCATACTGTAAAACAGTGTTTGGCACGCGTGCTCGGCACAAATCGTTTTTTTCACACAGACATGATCGGAAAAGCACACAAACGATGCGGCGTAGCAGAGAAATACTGCATAACTGAGGTGTTAAGCTTAAGGCCGCTTTACATTCACCTACTGTGTGTTACGAAATGTGAAATAGAAAGTATTGAATTTCATCATGCTGTCATTTTGAATTTTTGTATGAAGAAATTAATTTTTCGCTTTTAGACTATCTCACAGAGTTTCACCACATATTTATACTTAACACTATACTAAAACGTAAAAATTTGAGTAATGAATTGGTTTTTAATGCATTTAAAGCCTCTACAAAGTTCAATAAGCTGTAAAACTGCTTTCTTCTGTTATTCCGTTTGATAATACATTTTGAGTTTAAAATTTTCTCACTTAAATAATAAATTTCAAGTAAGTTTATGGTAAAATGATCTCTGGTGGGATGGAATGTGTGATGATATAAGAAACAAACCAAAAAGTAAAATGTGGTACGACAAGCCAAAAAAATCAAAACAGACTCGATTGCTTTCCGTTGTTTACACCATCTCACATTCTATCACACATGAAAATTTTGACATGTGTTAACACACAGTAGGATAATGTAAAACGGCCTTTAGCAGCGTTCAGTCTATCTCTCAGCAAACGAACACAAGCACACATTACGTTTGTGCGTGTGCTCTTGTGTTTGCCAAACACTGCTTTAAAATTATATATTATTTCATACAAAATGTGTGACGTACGGGAAAGAAGAAGTCACAAAACCAACGGAAAACTTTCCTGATTTCTTGAGAGTCGGATATGTGCCAATCAAAAAGTTTTCACTCTTGGTGTGAAATAAGATGATATCTACCTGCTGAAATTTAATTTTCATTTTTAATGTGCCAAATGAAACATGAAAATGTTATCCAGAAATATTGACGTTTTCTCATCAAATTAACTCACAGTTGCCCAAATATCACACTTTTTCATAAAACAGTGGAATTCGATTATAACTACCCTGAAGGGACCGGAATATTTCGTCCTTACAACCGAATGTCGTTAAATGCACACACAATTTTTTGTTGTTCATTATTAACTTAATTCATTTATTTTAAAGAAAAAAATTTACTATCAATAGTAAAAATACTAACATAAAACTTAGGGTAATGTAAATAAATACAATAAGTTTTTTTGTTTCTTTGATTTTCTGATAATAAATATTTTTCTTTTCAAACTTCCACCCATGCTTGCAGCAACCAAAACTGTAACACGAACCGTCACATCTTTTTTTCCTAAACACTTTTTGCTTTTTAATTTTAAAATTCTATCGGGCATGAGCTTAAAGCAGAACCTTGTTTCTTCAGCATTATACACTTTTTCTGAGTCCTGATACCCAATTTTGGGAAAAAATTCTGTAGTCACCTTGGGATACATCACCTGCTTCACATGAAACCTTGCAGTTAACAATTCAGTGTCGCTATCGAAAAGAGTAAATCCAAATTTCTGAATAAGAAAAATTCGTTTTACTTAAAATAATAACTAAATCATTGGCTTTTTCTTGTAAAATATGATCGGTTAGAGGTATATTTCGCGATTTTTGGATTTTAAACCAAATAAATAGTGCATTCTCTACATTTTGAGGAGGTGTGACCCTTATCTCTTCCCTATGTTTCCATATGATGGATATTGAAGAATATGGTGCAAGAAATTCTTCGCCGTTTTCAAGTCGCTGGATTATTGCTGATTTTTCTTCTATGGTGAACGCGTTACGTTTAGTTTGTGGAGGCATTTTGAACACAGTAAAAAATCAATCATGCACTTGAAGGAACAAATATGTATGTACTGAGCAAAATTACATTCGCAAATGAAGCAATGCAGTTTTGTTGCCAATGAATTTTATACGGTTATTTCCCTTCCAACAAAGCAAAAATTGCAAATATGTACACATATAAATAGAAAAAAATTCAAAAGTAAGCAAATCTAGTCTCAACTCATGATACAAAGAACTACAGATAAAGTATTGCGCATGTCCGCTATCTTTGCTGTGACGTGCAAGGTGCTCCTTGGTTAAAACGTAGTCATAATTTATTCATAGGGTATAAAGATTTTAAAATGCCTACATTTTCTTATGAAAACTTGTTTTACTGAAATGAAATAAATATTGTTATATAAAGCACATGACCAAAAAAAAGTAAATATATTTTTTAGTATTGTTTGTGAAGAAAAACTTGCATATTTTGTAGGGGTGCTTTTTCCCCTTTTTACCGATTTACACAAAAAGCGGCTACGTTGCTTGATGTGCTTGACAGAATTTTGACTGTTTGTTCGTTTTCATTTTTCTATCTTCGTCACTTTTCTACATTTTCTTTTGAATGTATTCATCAAGTGTCACATTTGACGAGCACCGATGACGAGGTGCGCAGTAAATTTTGTTTGTTGCGCCGGGAACACTTTACCTGTAGCTCTTTGTATCATGGTCTCAACTAGCTTTCGTCGTCGCTATATGTGAAAATATTTATTATATTTAATGAAAACTGCGTCGTTTTATGCGAACTCGTCGTTATATCCACCGACGTTAAAGGCGAACTCAGTTTCAAAGAAATGAGAAATTAGAAAATGCGGACTTCAAGAATACGACCAAAGAGTATATATATAAAGAGTTACAAAAACAGAGAAATTGTTCTTTAAAATATTTTCAAGCATGTAAGGATTGGGTTCTGCCGGCGCGCTGCTATTATTATGCTGCCGACGTTCTTGAGGTCTGTTTTGGGCAGAGCTGTTGCTAAATCTATGTGTGCACAAGCGAGCTGGAAACATGTTTGTTCTTTTTTCTTCCTATTAGAATTGCGATCATTTGGTATATTTAAGGAATTATGAATGAAATGAAGCAAAGCAACATTTCCTTAAATTTTCCAGTTTACAGATATTCTAATGTTTTGATTATCAACTTTTTTTGGCTGAGTTTTACTTACATTTTTTTGCTACATTTCTAGCAAGGAAGATTTTTCATGCAATTGAAATTATTTTTCATGAATATATTTTAATTATATTTTATTTCAGAATTTTATCTTTTCTATATCTGATCATTTAGTAGATTCAAAAAAATATTTATGAAATAAAGCGAAACGGCTTTCTTTCAATTTACCAATATCGAACATATTATTGTATTTGAATTTAATTTTTACTCTAAAATTTTAATTACGAATTCCGAAAAAATGTTAAATTAAATTAAATATTAATTAAAAGTCATTTATTTATTTAGAATTAATTTTTTATTTTTAAAAAAGTTCAAAGTTGCGAACATTATTGCACAGTTTTTTAAACATGTTTAAGAAAATATTTTCACAACATTTCATAGAAATTTTTGCGATTACTTTTGAAAGCATGCGATACTTCAAATCATCGAATTTTCAAAATGCACAATTCTAAAATAATTGTGATTTATTATTATTTATTATTTATTTAGAATTAATTTTTTATTTTTAAAACAGTTCAAAGTTGCGAACATTATTGCACAATTTTTTAAACCTGTTTAAGAAAATATTTTCACAACATTTCATAGAAATTTTTGCGATTTTTTTTAATACTGCTGATGTCTGATAAAGCATGCGATACTTTAAATTATCGGATGTTCGAAATGCACAATTCTTGATTATGCTAAAATAATTGTGATTTTCTTAAAAGAAATTCAGCAATTGATTTCTGCAATAGAAATGCAGAAAAGTAACAATTTATTTGAAGTGTTTGCAGGAAGATATTATAAGTTAATTTATAAAAATTTTTAGCATTTATTGAGTATATAATTGAATGAAATTAAATATTTTAAGTAATTGAATTCAAATATTGGGAGGTTTTTTACTTACTAATTCTATTTCCGCTGAAAACCTTTTGCTTCCACCACTAAATTTAAAACTTCCAAAAAAATTAAGTACTTAGCTTTTTATTTAATATAATAATTAGGAACTACATGCAGGGCCGTAGAAAAGGGGAGGTTTTGGGGGATCAAACCCCCGAGAGGTCCGACATATTAATTAGAATTAATACATTTCAGCAATTATTTCACTGAATCACTTTAATACGTTATAAAAAACTTAACAAGTCATGTAGTGAAGTTGCGTTTACGTGTAAAATTCTGTGTTATGAGTTGAATCGTCTAACCAGCAATAGTGAAAACCGATGTATCGTTATTTATTTATTTATTTATTTATTTAATCAATGGTATGTTACCTTACTGACTATATGCTTAATATATAAGTATGTACATGCAAAGAAATAGATATTACACTTTAATAAATTGAGTTTAATTGATTGAAATTTATCGTCTTAGTAACTGAAAAATCAATAGAATATGCATTTGATAGATTATTAAATGTTCGCAAAGTTCTCACGATTAGTGAATTAGAAGCCTTATTTGTTCTGTGCACTCCAATATTAAATGGTGCACTATTTCTTAATTTGTCAGATCATACGTGATACATTAACAATTGTTATCACTACCTTTAGCATCGGCAGTTGTAGATGATGGTGGTGATGATAACAGTAAAGCCAACAAGAATGACATATATATACTGAAAAAACCTTTCTAATTCGAGAGATTTTAAAGTATACTTCAGCCACCAAATGATTTTAACTTTCCCTCGAGCGGTTCCCGAAAATTTAAATTTCAGCACCCATGGTTTTGTCGCTGGAGTTTGTTGGCTTACTCCAAATATGCAAATGGATCCTATTATAAGTTCTGCGTTTTCTTTAGCTCTGCTTATGGCGGCATTGCATCACAGTCTCTTCGTAATTTTCGGCACAGAAAAAATGTTTGTATAATAAAATTTTCAGCCCCTTTCATTGGGACTATTTTGTAGTCAAGAGTTTTTTTCCAATTAACTTTCGAATTAAAGATGTGAGCCTAAAACTAGTTTAATTTTTAAGGAATGTGTTTTTTTAACTTTTAACTTTTAAGCAGGGTATGGAGAACGTTTGATATACGATTGTTCTCAATTATCGTTCTCCTCATATAAAATTGTTCTCGCAAATTATCACGAACGAATGGGGAACTCTCTGCTGGCGTCCGTATTTTTTATCTCTGAAAAATTTTTCAGTTTCAAATTTATTCGATCGAATTTTTCACAAAAAAATAATAAGCAACGAGTTTCAAATTTATTCGATCGAATTTTTCACAAAAAAATAATAAGCAACGAACGTTCGTTTTTAATTTTTCATAAAAATTCATCGTTCAAAGAAAAATTCAGGAACGTTCGTTTCCTAAAAAAAGTTATGTTCCGACTATCAGCATCCACATCGTCTAGCGAGGATTTTTTTTAGTTATGTATGCATCATCGAGTTTAGTATGTATTGTTTCTTGTATACGTTTTTATTTTTGCATTATCGCGAAAAAATTGTTGCGAATGCGTAGCATCAAGCTCTGTTTGTGTTGCTGTTGAATTAACATTTTTCCGTACAAGGGCAATTATTTTATCAAAAAAAAAAAACACAAAAAAAATTGATTTGACCTTGTAGATGTTATCACCATTGCGTACAAGGGCTAATAATTTTGTCATTTTATCTGTGTCGATAAGCAATAATAGCTTAATTCGACTTACGACAGATCTAAGTTATTGATATAGCAGTATTCTACGCATATAGCACTATAAACACACAAAATCTAGAGCTTTTAACATGGCCAAAAACAAAGTTATGACACAATAACAAAAGACTCTTCCATTTAGCTTATATGGCGATTGAATATATGAAAAACTGCTTATGAAGCGGTCATAATACTACATACAATTTTTGAGACTATGTCCTCTTTTTGAACGGAAAAATTTTTAATTTTGGATTATGTTTATTATTTGTAGTTTTGGATTACCAGAAAAGCATGATAAATAGCACTTATAGTATTTTTCAACGATTGTGGGATGTGGTAATTCATGTTATTTTGTGAGAAAAATCTCGCGTGGATAAAAAAATACCTCAAACCACCACAAAATACCTCAAATTACTACAAAATACCACAACACCTCAAAATAACTTAAAACCCCTCAAATTACTTCAATTACGAGGTAAAAATACGAGTTAAGGGAACGTTGCGTTAATTGAATTGTTCAAATGACTGAATGCACTTGTTTGTGGTGGTTTGTATGTATCTATTTTCTTTTTGCTTTTTTGAGGTATTGTGGAATTGTGGGAGAAAAATGCAGTTTTGGTGGTAATTCCATCTTGTGACACTGCCCCTATCATGAATAATTTGTCGCCCTTAATCTCCCCAGTATAACTGATAAATTGGAAGATTCGCGATCGGTACTTTCATCATATAAAGGTGTCTTATTGACTGAATTCCTCCGGACGCGTTTGTATTCAGACCTATCATGAATAATTTTTCACCCGAAATCAAAAAAGGGAGTCTCAAAGGTAAATCTCAATAAGATTTTGGAAATTTTTAATGCAAATTTGTTCATCAAACGTCAATATTCATGAGTGTAAAAAAAATCTGATGTCTTTATCTGCTATATTAAAAATGAAAACACCCTTTTTTGATTCCGGGCCAAAAATTATTCATGATAGGGCTGAATAAGAAAGTCTCCAAAGGAAGAAACCTTTATATGATGAAAGTGCAGATCGCGAAACTGCCAATTTATCAGTTATACTGAGGAGAATACGATAACTGGTGCGCCGCGATTTGACAATGGATTCATGAAGTACTTTTAATAAAAATAGGAATGGCCGAAAGAAAAATCGATGCATCGATTTGTTTTCGAGTTATCAATTTTTTAATTTGATTATCATTAAATCTTTCAATTAATCAATATCGATTTCAATCAACAGATCAATCTTTTAAATCTATGAGATAATGGTAACGATATAGATATTTTATTGAACAGATCTTGTACCAAGCAACAAAATGTTTAACATAGATAACTAGTTGAGGTATCGATTTTTTGTTCGAACAAACATTTTTTTTTGTTATGAAAAGAACAACACTTTCTAATCGCGGCGCCCCAGTTATCGTAATAGTGCCTTTATACTTTTGCAGACCAGTGTTTTTGAAAGCATACGTATTAAAACGTTCTTCACTTCCTGATTTTCAGTGATAGGTAGAGTATCAAAAATAGAAAAAAAAACCTCTGGTCATCTATGACAAAATAAGTAACATTTCCAAATGTCTCTTATGCGAAAAACCTCTTATGGGATATGAACTAGGGAATATTAAAAGGCATTACGAGAGTGTGCACAAACATAATTTTGACGATGCTTCGTCATAAAGATCATCAATAAGTAATCATACAATCTAATCATATAACAACAATCATAACAAACATCTTTTTTCATTTGATTGGGCATATCAAGTTTATTTACCTTATTAAAACATTAAGGGTTCTCATCTAAGCATGTAACTGACCCGTAAACATTGTAAACCTTATGAACTTACATGCGGGTAAGCTATCTGTCAAAATTTGTATGGGCGTGAGTTTACATTATTTCGGAACCTATTTTGAAGTGTAAACTAGCATGTAAATTTAAGTGTGTGAATGAGGGTTGCCTTTGGCGCTAATCATTACATATTTAAAGTAGTTGAAGTAAATATGAACACGTTTTATTTATTTTTCTATGTTACTGAAGGTTTTTAAAAGGTTTAAAATTAAAAAAAGTCATACTGTTGTCGCAGTTTAAATGCTATACATGTTTACATGTTTACATGCTTAGATGAGAACCCTTATTTTTTTTTCCTCATATGTGCATATGTGCAATCTGTATTTTGGTTTCATTTTTTCATGTCAGCAAGTGTACAAAAATACAAAAACAAACTTATATTTTGTGTAATAACTCTACGTACAAGCGAAAGTTCGTGAATTTTTTCTTCAAACGCTCATTTTGAATGAACAATTCCAAACGAACGTTTTTTGCTTTTTGTTGTTGTGTGAAAAATTCGTTCGAAAAAATACAAAGCTCACAAATTTATCAGTGATAAAAAAAACGACGCAAGCAGAGCGTTCCTTTTTCGATTACGAGCGTTCGTCTGCTTTTAAATTTTTTGTTTGAAAAATTCTCACACACAGCAAAAAACGAACGATAAGATCGTTTTTTAATCAATTGCGAACGAATTTTTGCGCACCCTGCTTTTAAGGAAAGTTATTCATGGTATTTTCAAAATAGATCTTACAATTTTGATTTTTCAAAGTTGATTTCTCAGAATTCTGACCCGATGAAAAGTTTAAACTCAATCGTTGAAGTAATTTTTTGGGTTTTATGATTTATGAAGTTTGTGTAAAATGAAAATATTTGAGAGAAATAAAATATAGTTCTCATCTCTAAAATTTCTTAAGACATACATCCGTAATTCAATGGGCGAGAACCGTTTGAGCGGATATGCTTAAAATACTAAATGATCGCACAGTAACAGATTTTATTTACAAACAGAAATCTTTGTGTTTATTTCTGTAGATTATTTTTAATAAAAATGTAATTAAATATTCATGTTTTTTATTTATTATTTTTAATCAAAATTAAATGTTTCAATTAATTAAATTATTTTTACTAATCCTTACTAATTAAACATTTTAATTTCTGTGTATTCTTTTATGAATTTGACGTTTTGGAAAAACTGGTGTGAAGTTGTAAAATTGTTTATCCAAGTGCGGTAAATTTATTAAAATAAAACCGTTTTATTCTTATTTTAATTATTTTATTTTGACCATGTGACTATTTCTTCCATAATGAGCATAAAAACTATAAATGCGTTTGGATAGCCTATGAAAGAGGTTTTTGTAAAGGTAAAGCACACCCCTTTTGCTTCACTCAAAAATTCTCTTACTGGTTGTCAAAATATCTTCTAGCCCCGGGGCTACATGCATTTTTGACAATCATACTCATTTCACTGGTGGCAAAAATTCTTTTTCCGACTTTAAAAAATTCATCATCCAAGTGAAAAGTTTCCGAAAACTTTTTAAAGTTTCTTCCGAAGATTAATTAAATTAATATAATAAGCTTCTTTCTTATTTTAAAAATGGTTAACTTACTGCAGCGATATCTGTACAAAATAAAAACTTTCAGTCATTTGAAAAAATTTTAAATAAACTTAAGTTAATATACTTAAAAATTTGTAATTAATTATTGAAGTATAATCACACGAGGAATTTATTTTTTTTCATTAAATATTCTCGTGTTTTCATAGAATAAAACCATGTAGAAACTACTAAGGATTTATTTTGACTAATTCAACTTTGAATATCAAAACGGTCGTGGCTTATTGGAGGCGTGGTTTTCATCAAATTCTTCCAAATTTCACTCTCAGAGTAAATTTTATATATTAAAAGTTAGGTGTAAAATTTCTAGTCAATTAATGACCAAATTGCAAACTAGCTACTTCATTCTGTGTAACGAAAAAGCACCCCAAAGATTAGAATACACAAGAAGTAATACTGTCTTCCATACAGAATTGTACTGCTTCAAGTGCCTTTCTTATCGTTGGTGTGCTTCTTCGTGATTACAAAAATCTGGACAAGTGCTTTTCTACTGTAGCCTAAAACTTTAGGACTTGCATATTTGTGCACTTGTCTGCATTGAAAAATTTAACAGCTTGGAAAAAGTGATTGTTGTTTGTTCACGAAAGCCTAACTGTACAACTGCACATGTCCTCAACTGCACAGGCAAGTGCACTGAATCGTGAATACCCCTAATATAAATAAAACTGATAAATACAAACAGTTTTCAGAAAGTGCTTTAAATTGGTATATTTATCTTTGAAAACATTCAAAATAGTCAAAGCATTCATTTTTCTTAATAAATATATCAAAAATTACGATTTTAATTGAAAAATCTTTTAATTTTCAACTAAGCGGCAACAAAATATTGGACTCCAAAATTATAGCTTTAAATAAAATTAGAGTTTCGTAAATCGCTAAAGAACATTAGAATTGCATCAATCGCCAAAAATTTAGCAAGGACAGCTTTAATTTTATTCTTCGTTAAAAGCTCGTCCAGTCTCTAAATATTAAGTAAGAAAATAAGCGATGGAGTTTTTCAGAATTGCAATATCACTAAAAACTATAACTTTAGCTTAAGCGGTGGAGATTTCGCTTTAGCGTTTTTCAGAATCCTCCGCCTGGACTGTTTTCGTTTATCTATATTGAGTACCCTACAATATGCATTATTTTATATAATATATGTTAATGTATATTAAATTTTTTAATTTTCTTAAGGATAATAGAGAAAAAATTTTCTGTTCGTTTGATAACAATATCACACTCATACCTTGAAAACTGTCTTAGTACAATGAATTTTTGTATATAACCTAAAAACCAAAAAAGTATTCCAAATTCAAAGTTTTGAATTTCGACGCAAATATCTTCGTTCTGTTTTAATATATTTTATTCAATTTTCTTTTGTCTAAAAGTTCAATTAAAGTACTTGCAAAAAATTACTGCAACATTTCCGTTACCTAAGGATTTTTATTTTTAATCTTTTTCAAAAAAAGGTCCAAAAAATATGTTTTTCTTCCAAAAAATGGTACAAAAGCAAAAAAAAAGTATTGTAAAAACAATTTAAACAGAAAATTGCAATTTTATACTCTTTCATATGTCGTATCACTCTTATGCAAAAACTATTTCAGTTTGACATAAAAATTTGTTTTTCTATTTCTTTTAAGAAAAATAAAATATTTCCCCTTTTGATTTTTGTGACGAATTAAATTTTTTAATATGTCGTTTTTATAATTTTTAAAAAATGCTTTGCCTTTAAGAGTAATTTCTTGAGCAGTCGCAAACAGAAAAAAGTACCATAAATTAAATCTCAAGCAATTCAGGGCTTTGTTACTTAAACGCTGAAATTTGGTAACTCGCGGACATGTCTTTCATTATTCTGCATTTTTAGAAACATTAAAATGAGAAGTGTACATATGTTAAAATTTAAAATATATTTAACTTCTCGGTAACACTGGGTATATTAGCTAGTGTATAGAATAAAATAGCGTAAATTTGGCTGCACATTTTATTGCAAGACAACTTTAAATTGACAAATCAAAAAAATCCTTTAATAATATCGGTACTAGTTATTTGTATATTACAAAAAATGAATAATTTAGGACATTTCATTATACAATTCAGAAATAAAATATTATTGCAATTTAATTGATATTTTTTTAAGTTAATTTTAAAAATCTTCTTTTTTAGCAAACAAATGTAAAAAAAAATTACCCAAAGCAAAGTTAACCACTTTTCGGCATTCATGAATATATAAATACAAAAAAAAGATATCTACAAATCTATATTGATAAATTGAAAGAAAGGCGTTTTGCTTCATTCAAAAATATTTCTTTCAATATACCAAATGATAGATCTAGCAAACATAAAATTCTGAAAATCTGAAAATCTAGAAAATAAAATGGAATTGCATCAAAAATATTCTATTAAGAAATTTTGCAAAAAAGATGTATACAAAAATCAGCCAAAAAAAAGCTGACAATTTTTGGGCATAGCTACTTGATAATCAATCATTTCATTCATAATTCCTTAAATATACCAAATGATCGCAATTCTAATTGGAAGAAAAAGGAACAAACATGTTCCCAGCTCGCTTGTGCACACATAGATTTAGCAACAGCTCTGCCCAAAACAGACCTCAAGAACGTCGGCAGCATAATAATAGCAGCGCGCCGGCAGTACCCAATCTTTACATGCTTGAAAATATTTTAAAGAGCAATTTCTTTGTTTCTGTAACTCCTTATATATATACTCTTTGATACGACGTTATAGTAGAAATGTTGTTATAACCGAGGTCGTTATAAGTGAATTCCACTGTACGTGAATGTAGCAAATTTAGTAAAATTACAAAAGCAAAACGGAGTGCTCAAAATACAACCCTGTTAGCATACATATACAACGACATAACATTATTAGGTCTGTTTCCGTACTTGTGATTTCCGTACCTGTGATTCCGTACTGTGTGACTTGTAATGCCGTGGTTATGCTAGCCAAACATGATTGAAGAACATTTTTTGTTGTTATTGTTTCACGTATAAAATGAAAAAATGAACTTTTTCTCATATTCATTTTCTCGCTCTCGGACCGAACATTTTGATTGCTGATTGAAACGCCAAACATAAAAGTAGGCAACCCTTAACATAAACAGCTAGCTAGCATGTCAGATATATGCAAACCATTTTTTTAAAATATTATAATAAAAATTCAGAGTAAGTAATATTAGTTCGTATATTTTAATTCGTTAATTTTATTTTCAATTCTATAACAAATATGTATAATAAGTACAAAAATGCAAATTAGGGTTGTGCTTTTTTGTGTTTTGACATACTATTACATACAATGCAATTGTGCCACCAATCATAGCATAACCACCAAACAAACATTTCAGCGAAGAAAATAAATAACGGAAATGAACACCAATCATGTTTGGCTAGCATAACCACGGCATAAGTCGCTATTTTCTGTTTCCGTACTTTTTGAGTAAGAAATGGGAGAAGAAGAACAAGCATAAAATCGCTCTCTCGAGCACAGAATGTGCACAGAGCGTAATAGAACTCAAGACTTCGATTAAATTAAGAACAAGCATCAATAAGAAGAAGCATCAAGAAGAACAAGCAAATGTCAAATGTTTGTTTATGTTTTTCACAAATATTCACAAATTGTGCTGCTAAAAATAAATTTACAAATTGCAGTTTCTTTTGATCTTCCATTTTTAACTATAAAAAAATTATTTAAAATAATTTTATTACTTAAAACATAGCTTGAAAGATTTTATAGCTTAAAAAAATTTACTTCACAAACAAAATTACGACAATTTCAATTGGCGCTGTTTACGTTCGACTTACCTGTTGTCAGAATCAGCTGCTTTGTGCTCGAAACTTGCTAGAAGCTGTTTCCGTACTTTTGCTAATATTCTCAAATTTCATTTTTACTCTCTCAGTTCGAGCTTACCAGAAGTTACACAAATCTTACACAGTGTAGAGTACGGAAACACACCTATTGTATTCGTTGTAAATTTCGTTGTTTATGTGAACAGCTGATCGCATAAGCATTTCTACTAAACACGGAGGAAGCTACTGGCTGCACTGCGAGTTTATTTAATAAAAATTATTTTAATTTATTGTTTTGTAGTGCCTTACCACCACATAAATCACACACATAAATAAAACACACAAATCATCACACATTTGAAAATAAACATTACTTTAATTAATAAAATAATTCAGACTCTAAATAGCTGTTTCTGTTTTTAATAGCACAGCAGAATTGATCGCTTAGTAAAGAGCGCTCACTAATCGCTCAGTAAGCGATTACTTCTACAGAACGCTGAGAAACAAAATCAGCTGTATTTATGATAAGTGAGCGCACATAACACTGAAATTGTTTGCTACCAAAAATGGCGACCGCTCACCGAACATGTTGCATGCACTAGCTCGTTCAGCAGACTTTTAGTCAACAGTTGTGCAATAGTTTTGTCTACAGAACGCGTCCAATCACTTAGCTGACTAAACAGTCTGTTTCGGAAATCGCTACATTTCCTCTTCAGTAGTCTTCGAGTGATTAAGCTCTGATCAACTCACTGTAAAAGTTGTACATGATTTCACGCATTTTGGAACCCATTCATTTGAACTACAGTGGTGGTCACGAATTTAGCACACACTGTGTTAGTAACTCTACTTTGAAATTTTTTACATCTGAGCTTGAGAATTGTAATCAAATATTTTTGTTGAGTATTGTTTATGAAGTTAACTCTATGTAACGTTAGTTGGTTTCTTAGTTATTCTTAAATTTTCTGACATATATCAAGTAGTATGAATCAATGTGGTTTAAATGCTAGACACGAATTTAGCACAGGTTAGAATTACTGTTCCATATCGTATTTTATTTTCGTTAATTAAACTTTACTAGTAAGATATACTAAATTTATAAAGTTTCTATTTGAGTTCTAACAAAAAATTGCAGAAAGATATGGCGAAAGGCTACTGATATTCAGAGGCTCAGCGGCATTTGATTCAGCAAATGAAAAATGGTGGAAGCACCATTGTGAGGCTTTGGTCAAAAGTTTACCAAGGATATGAGATGCAGTAATTAAGAATAAGGGATTTCCTACGAAATATTGAGTTTTTATCCTAGACATTTTTTCGCTCGTGTGCTAAATTCATGACCAAGTCGAAATGCTTATTTTTAATTTTTATTTGATTTTAAGTCCTATAAGAAAAAGTTTTAAAATAAAATAATGTATATAAGAAATAAAGAAGACATAATATATAAAAAAAAAAAGTTAATTACAAATTAATTAATTAATTAAAAATTAATTAAAAATTTACTGTTTTAAGTGTGCTAAATTCGTGACCACCACTGTAGAAGCTAGTGTTTTATCTGAAGAGTGACTATTTTCACAACCAAGCTCTCTACACCACGAGCGCTGGAGAATGCAACGCATGGCATTACTAATGCAAATTTGAGCAAGCTATTAAGAGTGGTTTTAGGCAAACAATTTTTGAAAAAATAAGTTTATTTTTGAATTGATTATTGTTGTACAACTATAGAAAAAATTACAAATCAGTCTCGCTTATAATACAGATTCTACAGTAGAGTGAGGCGATTAGTATGGAAAGAAAAAGTGTTAATGGGCGCTTCGCGTTTCTGATTCTTGGGATTGTACTGATCAAAATAGTCCACTAGACCATACGTCTACGGTGAAAATCGAGCTTCCAGATTTTGACTTGCAGTTTTTTCTCAGACTTTTGTCACGTTTTTTTTTTTGATTATTTTAAGATATCAATGAATTAGAAAAATGAAAAAATTTTGGTTTAGTTTTCTACGAATCTTAAATTTGTATTTTTTTGTTTGTTAATACCATATTTTGATATAACAGATTTTGTTTCTATTTAACGATTTTAATAAAAACAATATGCAGTACTATATGAAATATGTGCTCAAAATTTGTCTGAATATTCATAATACTAAAATTTATGTCTCATTTTAAAATGTAGGATACTAAACTTGAAAAATTAAATTTCATAAATTTTTAAGGTCAAATTTTTGAAAGCGTGCATATGCAGAAATAATAACATATTGCTAAGTCATTTCAAATTTCAAATAATTGTGTTTTTATCTATGATTCTGTATGCATAGTTTTCTAAATTTGCAACCTAAAATATTTTTACTATTTCCGCACCCGCTACACTGTGCGGCGTGCGTCTTAAAGGGGTTACACATTAGCGAACTTGTTCCTCATACAACATGGCAGGTCTAGCTTCTTCGAAAGAGGTAGCGTTCAAATTAAAGTAACGTGTTCGTCATACAAGCGAAACATTTTTGTTGTATTTCGCCATCGTTTTGTTTTACAACCCTGGTTTGAAAGAGAAAATCAAAAATTTTTGCCAACAGGGCAACAGGTTCGACAAACCGTCAAATTAGCTTCTTAACAAAATTTGTTGCTACTTTTCTGCAGTATTTTAATTTTGAAGCAGAAAATGGAAAAATACCGTTCCTTGTACGTAGCGCTACAAAAGCAAAAACTCCGCAATCTTTATTTTGCCTTATTTGCATATAGCTTTTAAACTGAAAGATAGGGATTTGCAACTGCCAGCATAAGTCGACTTCGACTTTTTTAACCGTTGAAAATGTAAAAGTCGACTTATCGACTTTTTGAATCCTTAGAAATTGACTTTTCAACTTTTTTAGACTTTTTTAAAAATATTTTTCTACCGCTCTTGTAGGGCAGTTAAGAAGCAAATGTTTCGATATAAATTTTTTTTTGTTAAAAAAATACAAAACAACTAAATATTGCAATTTTAGTTCTTATATAGATAATCAGACTTCTTATGAATAATTTTTCCCAGGTAATCAGAAAAGGGAGAGTTAATTTTCAAGATCAAGTTAAGGAACATTTTGGAAATTTTTAACGCAAATTTCATCAACAGTCAATATTTATGAGAGTAAAAAAAAATGTGATGGCTCTATCTGCTATCTTAAAAATGAAAACTCACTTTTCCGATTCCCCAGTGATTATTCATAATTGGGCTGAAAATCAAGCCCTAACCGCCGAATTAACGTTACCGTTGTGAACCAAATTTTGCAAGAGAATTATCTTTGTTTTTTTTTTTGTAAATTTTATTTTTGTGTTAAATGTAACTTTAGAACAGTTTAAAGTAGAGATGTAAAATTTTTAGAGTTGACTACTTCGTTGTCGTAATATCGTTCGCCATTTAAAAATTAATTTCGAAAAAGTTGCACTTACGTTAATTCCGCGGTTAGGGCTCGATATATTTACATTGAAATTTAATCATTTAAAGCAGTGTAGGGCAGCTTTGCACACCTATACTTTCTCATCTTGAGTATGTATTAATTAGCGCTTTAAAGCTCACACTGAAAACAAAGTAGTGCTAAAGCGCTTTATGCAGAAATCTTTGTTCGGATTTGTATTGCGAAATTAAATAAGTAAGTAATGGACGAAATGTCAAAAGGAAACAGACCGATAGACGGATGTGAAATACAGATAAGCAGACGTAAATGTAAAAAGGCAGGCTTATAGTAAAAAACATATATATTTTTTTATTGTGCTTATGTTGCTTATTAAGGCAGTTCACGATCTTATTGCATAGTTGCAAATGCAAAATAAACAGCTTTTACAAAAACAAAAAGCATTGAAAAGCTTTTGCAACATATGCTTTTTGTTTTTGTAAAAGCTGTTTATTTTGCATTTGCAACGATGCAACAAGATTGTGAACTGCCCTATTGTGATTTGCCAAGGCCAAACTGACAGAGTAAGATGCTTTCATTATACATACTTGGAAGTAATCACTATATGATATTATATGTAGACATGCCGCTTTTAAATAATTAATTTCTCCATCGCACGCTCCACAATTATCTTATATTGGCCATGCAAATTATCGTTGTGCCTTGCAATACTTAATTTTTTTAATTTTTCGTCTTTGATGCCGTGCCATACCGTTATTTTATAAAAATTAAAAAATTTTTATATATACTTCTAAAAATATTGCATACATGAGATTTTATACAGTGTAATCTTACGTTATATCTGTGTCGATGAGCAATAACAGCTTAAGTCTTATTTCAAAGTTTTCAGAAATCCTGCTTCGAAGTTTTCAATCGCCATATAAGTTATATGAAAGGGCCTTTTGTTGTTGCGTCATATCTTTGGCTAAGATCGTGCTAGTAGTTCTAGATTTTGTGTGTTCATAATGATAAATACGTGGAACACAACTATATCAATAACTCAATTCTGTCTTAAATCGACTAAAGCTGTTATTGCTTATCGACACAGAAATAATATAATATATTCATGGAACACGCAAGCGCAGATATTACCTGCTTGACATTCGCTTGAACGCTGAAGCTTTGATCGTTCTGTAGGTGATAGAGATGGGTAGTTCCGAGCCTGTATAGTTCGCGGAACTATGTTCACAGTCGGACATAGTTCCAATCATTCCTTCGATTTATTTTTAGCATATCTAAACAGTTCCAGTTGCAATGATTTTTTTTTTAATTAAGCAATATTAATCGACATCTCTTTCGCACATACTTCGGCTTACACGAATTTATGTGATCGACTAGAAATGTAAAGATGATATTTGTGAGCGAACGAAAGAACTGATATATGAAATGGTAAGATGACATTTCGTTGTTCTTGTTGTGCACATTGCTCTGTCCGCATATTTCGTTTTGAACATGCTTTCATTAAAACAAATGGAACTAGCAGAACTAGATTGTTCCTTGGACATGTTAAAATCTGGTACATAGGTCATGCATGAGGAACGGCTTGAATGCTCCTTTTTACTCCCTTTTTAGCAACATTATAAATTGACTGCATAAATTCAAAAATTTATTTTGTAACATAGATAATTTTTATAATTATGGCACAATTATGTAACTTTTTTTGAAATTATTTGCCATATTATAAAATTTCCGTTTTATATGAAATATTTTCTTTAATTTAAAGTAGCTAATATATCAAAAAATTTTGTTAACGATTAGTCAGAGCGTTGCATTGAAATTCTACATGGACATTAACAATTTTTATCTGCGTCAAGAAACAAGCAGTTCTAATAAACGTTTCTAATAGTCCCTGCAGTTCAAATAAACAAAGGAACTAAAAAGTTCCGAGGACATGCTTCAAATTCCCTCTGTAGTTCAACAAGCAAACAGTTCAAATAGTCTATACTGTTCAAATAAGCAAAGGAACTAGATAGTTCCGCGGACATGTTTCCGTGAACTAGTTCCTTTCTTCAAAAGAATCGTTCCATGTCCGTTCCGTCTCTGGTACTGTTAAGCACAACCCTAGTAGGTGAGATGAATACATGTTTTACAGCACAAACACAATCTCAAGTGTGCAAAGTTGCCCGATCATAGTAGAATTAGAGAAGGTAGATGCATTTCGGAGAGACAAACTGCCGGAACTGTCAAAACGAAGTTGACAGCCCATACAAAATCTGAAAACGATGAGAATGCGATAAGAAAGCAAAAATAGGCAAGAAAAGCAAAATGTTTGAGTTTGAAAATTCTGGCTATGAGAAAAAGAGAGCAGTCTGAAATGCATATACTTTCACTTGTTCTACCATGTGCCCGACACTGATTTAAAGTAAGATGAAAATAAAAAGCAATATGTGGCAATATATCATTTGGATAATTTTGATCATTTCAATCAGCAGTCGTCAGTGCCTAACTAGACATTTTTTAACAACTTCAAGAATTTCATGATTTTTGCTTTTCGCCGAATCGTTCACAGGCGCAGATGTACCGCAACAACACAGCACGTGTGCGTTTTTGTTTTTTCTGGTCGTTGTTAGTGTTTTTCTCCTTGTTGGCGACAGCGCACAATTCTTGCTATAATGGCACAAATCATCTATTTCGAATGAACAAATTTTCGTTGCATTGACTGCAGCGAACTCTCTGACAACGATATCTTAGATCAACAATATCTATGATCTGTTTTGATTGCGCTATTTTGTTTTGTTCGTCTTCGCCGCAATCACACACACGAATTCTTTGCAGCAAGCAAGACAGTGCAGTGTAGTGTGAAGCAAACAAATGTTTTTCAATTTCATCAGTTTTAGAGTCCATTATTGTTTTAACCATCTCATTCAAAAAACATAATAAGGGTACATACTTCAACGCTGAAATTTGTGAAATGCTGAAATTTACGAAAACTTCAGTGCACTTGTTGTTATTTTGGTTTTCCGAAGAATGCTTAAATTTAATCACCTATTGAGTTGATGAAAAATAATCTAAAGTGAACCTGTTTAATGAGTGTGAGTCATTGTGAATATGATAATTTCTATAATAAGAAGTGCATTCTGTCAAATCCTGCCTAAAATCTGTTGCAATGTGTGCGAGCAAGAACAAAATTATCATTAATTATATTTTAGCTGATTGGCAGTCGAATTATATATCTGTTTATTAATCTGTGTGAAACAAAATAAGAACAAAATTATTTGTTTTGGTAACAGGCGCTCTAACGAAATGAAGCAATGGCGATTTTAAGTTTGACGGATGTATGTGTAAAAATAAAAACATTACAAATGGGTCGCTCACTTCAACTCGTCGGAAATTTACGTTTTCTGAAATTTCAGTATTGAATTTCGGTTATCGGATTCTTGATTATTAGATGTTGATACCGCTATCACAACTTCTTCATTTAAAATTCTTGCTTGGCTCATCTCGGCATTCACAAGATCACCTAAATGAAGCGGAGGGGGGGGGGGTAATATTTGCAGTAAATGTTTATTTACTGCTGCTTACCAAGAAAGAGTGCTTCAGAACACTCACGGATATTTTGAAATGAGAGCTTTTTGATCCTAGGATTTAGAAGTGTTAAAGAAGCGTATGGTTTAACCAATTCAATATCGTAAATTTTTTCTGTAATAGGAGCATTCCACTGAATATGGTAATTTTTGACACATGTCTTATTGTTTTTTTTTAAAGTTTTTGTAAGTTGGAATGTATTCAAGTGACATTTAATTTTACCAAACAAAATAATTTTTTTGTAAAATTTTCTTTTAAGCTCAGTTTTTACAGCTTTAAATAAGTGCCTAGGTCGTTTTTCTTCAATATCGATTATTTATGGTATTCATCACTGTTTTTTTTACTAAACCATGATGAATTCCGTTACAATTTATATGTATCATTGAAGGTCATAGCATTTATGTCTTGCTAAATTGTATTTACAATAAGGTGTTCTTGTAAACATTTGTAATATACGGAGACAAACAAAACAGTTATTGTTGTCCCGTACAAACGCACATATCGATGTTATAAATTTTCTGTCTACTCGCGTAATAGAAAAATCTTATTAGCATTTGATTTAAAGTCAATTTCGTGTGTTCTCTCAAGAATTGCAGTGCTTTTCGGAATTTGTTTTGTTTAAAGTATATAAATTCTTCTTTAATTATTTGTCCCGTACAAACAGAAATTTATTTTTTTTCTTATAATATAATATAAACTTCGTAAGTCTAATAATATAAACTTAGAATGGTCACAATTCATTAATAATTTATTTTTTTTTAAGTTTTCTGCTAATTTCATCTAATATGGATACTTCTGCTGCAACTACTAGTACGCAGCGTTATAGGAGATGGAAAAAGAACAAAGAAGAGAAAGATCCCGAATTTAAAGACAAAGAAAGAGAACGTGTAAGAGCGTGGAGAAAACGAAAAGCTGAAAAAATTACGCCCGAACAAAAAAAAAAGCAAAGGAAGCACGAGAAAGAAAGAAAAAAGATTCAAAGAGCTAAAAAATTGGTAAGAAATCTTGATAGTTCCCAGGATAATTCTACTTTGAGTGACGAAAATAATTTGACACCGCATTCCGAGTATTCGCCGTACAAGTGTAAGCAAACTTTCGCTAAAGCAGTTCAGAAATGCCAGCGTAGCTTGCCTAGATCACCTAGGAAACAAAAGGCTGTAGTTATGGGTGTTGCAAAAAAAATTGGTTTAAAAATAGACGAAGAAATGGAGAAATCGTTCAGTATAACATCGAAAGAAATAGATAAAGCTACTTCGGTGAAAGAATTTTACTTTCGTCCAGATATCGTTTATACGTGCCCTGGTATGAATGACACAATGGTCACTTGGATAGATGGGAAAAAAACAACGTTACAAAAACATTATCTCACAATGTTCTTACGAGAAGCTTTTTCTGTATTTAAAGACGAGTTTCCAGATAATGAAATACAGTTTTCCAGCTTCTGTGCAAATGTATAACGCATGAGAATTTTATCCTAAAATTAAAATCTTTTAAGATAAACTACGACAGCTCTTACTGGAACAATATTTTATGTGATTCAGAGTTAAATTCAAATTGTTGGCAAAACAGTTGTGAAGAATGCAAATATGGAAGTAAAATCCAATTACCTAATAACCCATCTAAATTAGTTACCTGCAAACAATGGAAAAAAAGAAACGATAACAGAATACATTTTAAAATAGACGAAATAAGCTTGGGCGAGCTGCATGAAAACTTAATTTCAGAGCTACATCATGTCAATACTAAAAAAATCCAGGAAAACGATTTTAAGAACGACAAAAAAAGTCAAAATGTGAGGATTCTCCAAATTGATTTCGCTATGTCATATTCATGTGAGTACCAGAACGAAGTTCAATCTGCTTTATGGAGCAGAGAAAGTGTGACTCTGTTTACTGCTGCTTCATTTTTTGAATCCCAATGTAAAACGTTTGTAATTTGCTCCGACACAAAACAAAAAGATAAAGACAGTATCTTCACATTTGTGACATATTTATATGAGAGAATTTTTGAAGCTGAAAATAAAGAAAATTTTAAAGAAATCATATGGAGTGACGGACCTTCCTCCGAGTTTAAAAACAGATTCATGGTTACTTTATTGATTTTCCTTTCCATAAAATACAACAAACAATTTGAATGGAAATACTTTGCCACTTCCCACGGTAAAGGCGTGATTGACGGAGTCGGTGGTAACGTGAAGCGACTTGTAAGCCAAAAAGCTCGATGTCAAGGAGATGGTACCGTAATCCAAAACGCAAATGATTTTGCTACATTAGCAGCCACTTTAGTACCTTCTACGAGGGTTTTCTATGTTGCTGAATCAGAAATAACTGCTAAAATCCAAAATATTCATCCATGGGAAGCTGCAAGGCCTGTTCCGGGAATATCAAAATTTCATCATATATTAGTTGATAGTCATAAAGTAACTTGCAAGAAACACGCTTTAGATAACCATAGTGTTAAGTTTTCATTTAAAAAATGATTCAAAACGAAGACTTAATGTCTGGATTTCGTACGAGTCCCGTACAAACGAAAGTGTCCCGTACAAACGATTGCATTTTTATTTTTTATTCTCATCTTAATAAATATTTTTTTGAATTTGCATTTTTTTATTTTACCATGATCGACGAAGTCTACAGAAGTATATTTTTTATTTTACAAAGATTATTAATTTTGCTAAAATTTTCCAATAATGTCCAAAAATAAAAAGTATGGTGGACTGGGGCTGTCCCGTACAAACAAACATATTTTCATACTAATTACTGCCTTTTTATGAATATTTTTAGGAAAAAATAATTGATTTTAATAAGTCTCCGTTACACTAAATTAATCTTGTATATGCTTTGTAAAATAACATTTCGGTTTATTTTTAATTTAAGATCTTAACTTATCAAATGCGTACGATTTGTCCCGTACCAACAGTGGAGTGCTCCAATATCAATGACTCGTTTTAAATTCTTGCCAATTTGACTTAAAGCAGAACATTTCTCTGTTTTCTATAATAAAAAGTTAATCTATTTGAGCGTTGTTTGAATATTGTGAATATCAATTTGTATTAACAGCCCTATTCTGGCAAAGACTACATTTTGTTACATTCAGCCAGAAAACAGTTCTATACGCTGCACAGCAACCAGAACAGCATTCATTTTTACGTCACACGACGGTAGTGATCGATTTATGAATAGCAAAAAAACCAATCATTGTATGTATTTTTCTCTTACTGACCGACACAAACAAAGACAATTTTGCAAACACCACTTGTTCATGTTGGAAAAATTGTCTTTGTTATGGGTTTCACCAAGGCCTGAGTTCTCCAAGATGAACATTTTAAAGCAAACATAAATGTAAAACTGAAACAGAGATTTGTTGAGATCGATCTTTGTTTGAGTTTGTGACGCAGAAGCAAATATTAAAACGAAGAATTCATGTTGAATGATCGACAAGACGCCAACTCCGTTACACACAGAAAAAGAAATGAAAATAAAATTATGTGTTGTGTGCTTCATAGCCGATACACATTGATTGCAACAGTCGTTCACCGACAAAACGAAAACTTGCCGTCAGAGAGAAATGTCGCAGTATTCTCAACGACTTGATTATAATGAACGCAACAGCGAAAATCTGTATTTCATACAAAACATAAACAAACTGCTATGTTCGCTCTTGTCGTCTATCAAATTAGAAATAGATTGAAGTCTGCGGCAGCAACAATTGTGGTCGAGTTCTCTCTTTGTCGTGCCGTCTTCAAAAAATACATCTTCATAAGAAAACATGCGTTCTATTTATTGACAATTGGCGTTCGTCGCTAGTCGCAGTCAATGTGTATCGGCTATCAAGCAAATAATTGTGAGTGAAGGTGTGTGAAGATTCTGAACCCTGGGGCCGAATTACAGCATCCGTGATCGAGCAAGATTGTGCAAGATTGATAGGCACTTGTCTCGTCGTGCCCTTCGTAATTTTGCTCGATCACGGATGCTGTAATTCGGCCCCAGATTTTTACTCTACTCTATTTTTATTTACGTCTCACAAGTATACCACTTTTCTTTTTATGTTTTTGAAGATGCAGATATATTAATATCGATTTCTCTTAAGGATTTATCTTATATTTTAGATAAATCGTATGTTTTATTTAAAAATATAAAAAGATTTTCTACATCTGCATGTTTAGGTCATTCTTCAAAAATCTCAACTTTTGGCAAGAGGTACGTGCACTCTAAAAACAATATACTTGAACAATCTTGAGCAGTTTAATATTTCTATGGAACAAAGAAGATAAACACAGCTAACATAAAACAAGATTTCAGCCCGAATACAAGAGTTACACGAAAGTTGCGCTCCAACAAATATCAAAAACATAAGGTATTATTTATCATGTAAAATTAACTTATTTTAAAACAGCCAAACACAAAAGCAACACTTAACTTAGCACGTACTAACATCGACTTTCTAATGCAATCTGCAGTCACGAACAAGCTTTTGAGCCTACAGTGACACATATTCGTATAAACGCACTCTTAATTTTAAATTTGCTACCTTCTCTCTCTTTTATTAATGCATTACTCAAAACAAATTCCAACTCATGTTGTTTACTAAACTAACGGAAATTTGTACTGAGTGCAAAAACCTGTTTTCGTTGTTGTTGTTTTATATAAATCATTTCAGTTTAAATATTTTACTTAAAACAAGTACATATTCGTTTAAACGCATCAACTTAATTTTCAATTGGAATGGGTATTTATTTAATTTTCAATAATTAATTGGTCCACCATTTTTATTTATAACTTCAAATATACGATTCGGCATCGAATTCACTAAATTTTCCAGCAACTGACGATCTCAATCTTCCCAAGCTTCCTTAATGGCCAACTTGAGCTCTAGCACGGTTTTGTAAAGGTGTCCTTGGGCTTTTTGTCCATAGATTTTGCGTGATATGCATCCCCAAAGATTCTCCACCGGATTCAAATCGGGACTGCATGCAGGCCATTTCATAAGTGGGATGTTGTGCTCTTCAAACCACTTTAATGCCTCTTTAGAAACGTGAATGGCAGCATTATCCTGTTGAAAAATACTGTCTTCATCCATTTTATCATCCAAAAATGAAATGAGAGCATCATCCAACAATTCCGTGTATTTTTTAGAATTCATTTTGGGCGGCACAAAGCAGATATTTGCTTTACCTCTAGATGAAAATGCCGCCCACACCATAACGCTGCCACCACCAAAGTTTCTTTTTGACATACGTACGTCATTGTTTCGCAAATCATGCCAATAACAGCTGTAAGAGTCTGGGCCATCTAAGTTAAATTTTTTTTCGTCGGAAAACACAACATTGTCCCACTCAGTTGACCATTGCATGTGTTTTTGGGCGAAGTCTAAGCGCGCCTTTTTGTGATGCGGCTTCAACACAGGTTTGCTCACCGGTTTTTTCCATTTAACGTTATCTGAGTTACGTAAAATGTGTGCAATGTGCCTCGTTGTCACTGGAAGATCTAATTTTTCTTTTATTTGAGTTGAGTTCAAAAAACTTGTGGTGGCTTCCTTCCTAATTTGATTAACTTGGCGAATACTCAGTTTTCGATTGCCTTTCCTGGATTTTTTTACTCCATAATTAACACCGTTTTTTAAAAAAGAGCTGACGACTGCTTCTGATCTTCCTAGTCTCCGCCCAATTTCCCGATTTGAATAACCCTCTTTATGGTACAGGTTGATTTGGACTTTTTCTGTGTCATTGAGGTATTTTCCCTTTGGCATTTTGATAAAATCTTAAAAAAATATCATTAAGAAAATATTTTTACATTTAAATTAAACAAAACTTACCAATTGTTAATTATATACAAGCAAATACTTATTTCTTTAAACCACTAATATATTTTCGACCTCCTTATTCAGGTGCGTTTAAAAGAATGTGTACTTGTTTTTAGTAAAATATTTAAACTGAACTGATTTATATAAAACAACAACAACGAAAACAGCTTTTTGCACTCAGTACAAATTTCCGTTAGTTTAGTGAACAATATGAGTTTGAATTTGTTTTGAATAATGCATTAATAAAAGAGAGAGAAGGTAGCAAATTTAAAATTAAGAGTGCGTTTATACGAATATGTGTCACTGTAGACGAGCAACTAATCGAACAACTGGTTGATCAACTGGTTTGTGTTTTTTCCTACAGACACAACTTTCAATTGATGGCAGATGTTAAAATTCAGTTCAAAACATTTTATTTATAAAATGCCCATAGCAGAACTTCAACAAAAACCGAACAAAAAATTCAGTTGCTAAGTTTGCTAAAAACACGACAACTAGTTGATCAACTCGATGAGCTTCAGCCGAAAAAATCAAAACCTTTTGATTTTCAGCAACTGGTTGGAAAACTGGTTGAAAAACTGAAAAAAACCAAAAACCCACCTACACACTGCTTATTTTCATCAACCAGCAACCATTTTATCAACCAGTTGTGCGATTAGTTGCTCGTCTATAGGGGCCTTTAGACAAGTATGTACAAGTACAAATACGTTGTGGCAATGAAACCAGATTCTGAAGTGATATTTTTGCTAATCGTGGATATTATATTAATTGAGCACACTAGAAATTTTCCAAACTAGCTGTTTCATACTCCATTTGGTTGTTTTCATTTGTCCGTAGTTAAACGAAATCATATTTAAATAAATTACTGCCATCCATTGAGTTCGTATTAAAAATAGATGGATATAATATCTATTTTTCTAATATATATCTATATCCATGGGCGTCCGCAGAATTTGGTCAAGGGGGTTGGGCAAAGGCATAAAGGAATCTAGAATGAACATAAGCGAAATGTAACATATATAGTGCTATTTACTACGATTTTTTGTATTAATATTTTAAACATGATACGCACACTACACCGGTTGGCATACGCTTCTATACATAAGAAAATCTAATATATTAAAATCATTCTCGTATCATGTCCGAAATATTTAAAAATTTTAATATGTTTTTTGTCATGTAATACATTTCAGTAATTTTTTGCTAAAGCAAATAATCGTAATATTTAAATAAATGTAATAATGTGAAGCCTATATCCTTAAATGACATCGAATTAATTACTTTTGGACTCCCAAGTTTTGAACTTTTAAAATAAGAATACAAAAATTTTTTAATATTAAAAAATATTTTTTTTGTTGGAAAACTGAAAAAACAAACTAAGTTCGTAGGCCATTTTTTGACTTTGGAAGCCTTTTACTCCTAAACCAATTTCGAGCGGACTGAAATTTTTCAAATTTTGATATTAGAGGTCAAAATCCACATCATTCGCAAAAATTAAAAATTTGAGTTTTCGCTATTCTTGAAATGTTTCCCCCAAGCTAAGGGAGATATTTTTCACCGGATCTCACACTGCATTGACACCAATCTACTTATTCCGTTTTCTAACATGTATCAGTTAAAGCAGCTTGCAAGTTACTACAATCGAGTACGGAAACACATATTTTTTTGAATGATTTAAAAAAAATTTTTAATTTAAAACGTATGAATAAAAAACTAAAGAGGTACATGCAGTTATATTAGATTTGTTTTGGGTTTCATACATTTGTTTTAACATAATCCAGAACCTCCCGCGAGTCTTGATTCTGAATCCTGGTTTAATATAAATCCGTGATGAGTAAAAAAGTCCAGAAAGTTCTCAAACTGGTTGGGCGCCGTTAAATAACGTAAATTTTAAGAAGTATAAAATGGTAGTTTTCAATCAAGTTTCCTTTTTACGCTAATGTGATAAAAAATTTTTGACTGTAAAAAATTCTAATGTAAAATTGTTTGCTTAATATGATATAAGATTTTTTCAAAAATTAGACCTTGATCCAAAATTGGCCTACTTTATTAAATTTCCTAATTTTTTTTTTTCGTTTTTGAATTAGAAGCTTTGTTCTTAACTTCAATTTCTTAACTTTAAATGTTTCAGGATTGTTTGTCATTTTAGGAAAATAAACAAAAATCCAAATTGGATCATCTTTATGATAGAAAAACAAGCCAACTTTTTGGAAAACATTAATTTGTTTATTAAATTTATTTACTTTGTCTATTGCTTGTTTGGAATGGCTTAAAAACATAAATTTGTTGATTGTCAAAGTTTATATCCGTTATTGAATTAAATGCCCCCTGCTATCTGTTGCTACATAGAATGATCTTCGACTAATAAGGAATATAATTTGTTTCATTACATTCGTAGTATTTACTTAAAAATTCATTCGCAAGTTGACCGTAAGCATTATTCGTAGAAGGTAAGAAGTTTTAGTTGAATTTAAAAAATGTACAACTGAAATCGTTCAGACTGGTTTGTCGAACAATTACCGAATATAAGAAAATGTGGTTCAAACTCCAGCTGAACAGAAAGTTTTTTTTCGTAACTAGGTATTAGGATCATTCGTAGATGTATTCATACAATATACATTTGTTTTTGTACGAATACGAATAGAATTTTCGAAATGTGTACCAAACTACGTCCATGCTACGAATTCTATTCGTGTCTGAAAATTACGTACTTAATTTAAGAATACGTGCTGAAACGTGTCTGTGAAACAAGGGTAAATTGAATGGTATCGTAACTTACTAGGCCTTATTCATATTACGCGTTTTTGACGCGATTTCGACACCACTTTCAATTTTCTTTTCGCAAACGCGTTTAAAAAATACTGAATATTAAATAAATAAATGTATATAAATACATACAAAAATCAGTATTTTTCAGCCGCGTTTGCGAAAAAAACGCGTAATATGAACACTTACCGCAACGGTTACAACGTACTAGTTTAAAATTAATGGTTTAGCTCAGCTTTACTTATAATTAACTTAACAAAAGTATTTTTGTATTCTCTTCAAAATATATTCAATACATAATAAACACATCGTCATATGAAATGAAAAAAGGCGTAAGTTACAAAAAATTCACAATTGACTTTTTGATTGATTGTTATGCAGCTTATCAAAATACGTGTTTTGCAAAATTTTACACTTCTATAACTAAAAATGACGTTTTTATGAACAAAGTTCTCAAAGCAATAAGTTTAAGTACAACTAACAATTTAGAAAGTTTTTGGATTCTCTCTTCAAATTTTTTAATTTAAACTTACGGCTTTTTTGATTAAATATGAAGATATATAAAAAAATTTACTGCAAGTGCCCCCGCCCCTGGGGACGACCATGTCAATATCTCCAGTAGCAAAATATTCATCAAAATATTTGGCAAATTTTTTCAAACGCTTTTTTTCATCATCCGAAAAAGTTCTTCAAGCAAAGACAAATTAGAAAAATTTCTCATGTCAACGCGGTTATTCCAAATTGTAAGTTTTTGAATAAACGCAAAAAAATTTTAATGATAAAAAAAAATTGTTTACTAACTAATATTTATTTTTAAGTTTATATTTTTTTTACTAGCAATTTGCAAAAGTACAACTTCGCAACCTTATTTATTCTAGCTCGCACCACCGGTTAAGAAACACTGTTCTAGACGAAGCTCTGTGCAAAGATAAAATTTTTCATCTATGAAAGATTACTTCTTCAATGTTTTTTCGGTTGAGTTTTTTAACTTCATTTGGTTGAAAATAATTTATTAAAATCTGCTATTTTTAATCTTCTTTGATTAATTTTCCTGCAACGTCACACAGTTGCTTCTATGATAATACAACTTTGTATGTTTAATTAATTTAAGCCAATTAAAATAAATTTAAAAAATGGTCAAAATCGGTTAAACCCTAGTGGTACCTCGGACCAATATTAATTTTTTAATTGATTTTGTATGGGAGGTACATACGAAGGTTTTCTGATCTTAACAAAAATTCGTCACAATGGAAGTCGAATAAAGTAATAGAAATGGTCAAAATAGATTTTATCCTAGGAATATTTACTTTGGACCTATGTTAATTTCTTACTTCATTTTGTATGGGAGGTATATGCAAAGGCTGACCGATCTTAACTAGGATTCGTCAGAATGATAGTCAATCAGAATGGAAGTGAAATAATGTTATAGATGTGTACTGAAAATAGTCGAAATCTGTGAGAGCCTAGGGCTACCTCCCCTGGACCTATATAATTTTGACGTAGAATTACGTCTTACAGCGCGGTTTGTATTGGAGTATTTTTCACAAATTTTTTCAAGAATATCTAAGGATTTTAGTTGACACTTTAAGGTATACCTACAAAGAAAAAAATATGCGCCACAATATCAGTTAAAGTATGAATAAAACGAATATCTAACTTTAGATTTTGTCACTTCCATAGTAAAGTAACAAAACTGGCTACTGTCCAAAAACCCTCATATGTTGTAAGCTTAGCTCTGGCTAATTTTTTGACATCTCCGCAACGTGTCTATCTTATCTCTCTATTCTTATTGGCTGCAGAAAAGCTCAAGCGTGTTTTTGACATATAAGATTTGATCGAAACTTAACGAGTGATGAATTAAGAGAAACGTCAAGAGCAATGCATTAGAAACACTCAAACTTTTCACGCCCTCTATATCCAGTCATACCTTCTTAGGAATTGAAACCTTTATTTAATACATAATAACAAGTTTACTTCTAAATAAAAATTGCTATTTAAAATTTTCATGAAAAGGATGAAATTAACCTTCACTATCTTAAAAGCTTTATTCTTATTTGGAACAGTGCATAAATCAGTAAACGATCATATTTTTATTCGATATTAATTATGAACATTATTTAGATAACGCAAAACGCAACTTTTTTTAAGTATTTCCCCTCACACCCTTCCCCTAGAATTGTAAAACGGCAGAGTAAAATTTTTCTGGCGACACTGAAGGCATGCATGTGCACAATAATAAAAATAATCCAACAAGCGTACCTTCGCCTTGCATGAAAGCTGAACTAAGACTCAAGTAGTAAGGCAGTTCACGATCTTATTGCATCGTTGCAAATGCAAAAAAAAACAGCTTTTACAAAAACAAAAAGCATTGAAAAGCTTTTGCTACATATGCTTTTTATTTTTGTAAAAGCTGTTTATTTTGCATTTGCAACTATGCAACAAGATCGTGAACTGCCCTAGTATTTTTCCAGTGCAAAGCTTTCAATGAGCTTTTATATATAAACAAAGTATGCTTGTATGGAGTTTGATGACCACTGACTTAGAGGATGCAATGCTTTAAAATAGTTTTGAAAAATTTAAGACAAACAGGATTTATTTTACTTTATAAAACTATAATCCTACGTCTATACTTACGATACTATCGATACTGTGTCTCTTTTACTTGATTTTGTATGTAAATTTTTAATTTTAAGCATTTTATACAAATTCTATTTGTAAAATATTTCATTTGATAATATAATATAATACAATATATTAAAATCACTAAAATATGTTCAAAATTTTATATTTTCTAAAATTTTTTTATTCTATTTATTTATTCAAATATTTTTTATAATAAAAAAAATTTATTTGGCTCAGTTTAATCAAAACAAAAATTTGTTGCCAGTTATTTGTTAACACACTGTCTCCACTTATTCGAACTGTTAAATTAAATTTCATGATACTATTACAAACAATTCCAAAATTAAATTTCATGAGATGAAGTGCTCACCTAAATATTCTAGCATGAAATCAGGATATCATGAAATTCAATTTGGCAGTTCGCATGCAATCAAATATTGCAAGTGGAGACAGTGTGTAAAGAGAACCCAAAACGAATTGAATAAAACGTGATTAGGCAATTAACAAGGTGTCGTATTATGTCCTATTGTGCTATTGTTTTTTTTACGACTTTTGTCGTAACACTGTTGTTTTTTTACATGCAAAATCTAGACAGGACCAATACAACCCTGCGAGCTATGTTTATTGATAGTGCTATCTATCAGCAGTTAGCTAACTTTTTCTTTATAATTTGCGTTGAAGTTTCTGCAATAAACGGCGGCAGCATTGAAGAAAACCACGAAAGTCAGGTAAATTAAGTTGGAAAAAAACGAATTATTAAAATATTTGTTAATTTATATGGTGGACATACCACATGGAACTTTGATATACAACTTAAAACATAAGACAGACCTTGTGAATTGCCTAGCTGTTTTTTGAAAACTTTCTCAACTTTAAAGTGTCACAGCGTAGCCAAAACTTAGTATTTCTCCTAAATATTTTGTTTTTGTCTTATCTATGCAATTACTTGTCGATTGATACCAATATTGTTGAGTTTCAAGTCAGAAAAGTTTTGATTTTTGTCAATGGGACAACGCACTGAGCGTCACTGTAAATTTTTTTTTATATTTTTGCATATTTATGTAAAAGAAATATTTAAAAATTATTTGTTCGTTCAAATATAGGGGAAAGGGCTTGGTTGTGAACCGGGTTTTGTTTATGGGCTCTCACTTTTCACAGAATCAATGTATCGAATAATCCACGATACCGTTGGAAAGGTAAACAAACGCCACTTTTTATGCAGACAGATTTGTGTTTTGGGTAAAACTTAACTCTCTACAGCCAATTTTTTAGGGACGTGATTTTTGGCTCTTCCAAAAAAGTAGCTGGGTTGTGAAATATCTGAAAAATCACAATAAAAGTCTGAAAACCCGGATTAAAACAACCATAATTTTAAAATAAGTAAAGATTTCACTTATCCAGAAGGCCTCAAGAGGCAAAACAAGTTTTAATGAAGCCACTTAGACTAAAAAAAAATCAAAATGAATTGATGTGTTCATTTTTTTCACTTGTTGTTAATTGTACACTTTCATATGTTGGCGCATTTCAAGTGAACAGGCCATATTTGTTGCATTCGATGGAGTTTTTGGGAGCCAGTTCTTCAGGTAAAACAGCAAACAAATGGTGCAAAAATCAATATCCTCATTAAAACGGGAAAATGTAAGAAAAAAACGGGAGAAACTTATTGAAATGAAGAACAAAAAGGGAATGATCTCTCCCAAAATCTGGCAACACTGAGCTTAACACCTGCTCCAATAGCGTAAAATATCGCTGCTGGAGCGTTTTTAGGATTCTCTGAGTGGCAACACGCTAAAATAGCGTGAAAAATAAAGAAAATGTACATATTTTAGAGCTCTCTAAGCTACAAAACGCTGAAATAGCGTAAAAAGCAGAGAAAATATACGTGATTAAAAAAAAAACGTTGAATTTAAACAGAATTGAAAAAACCCGCTGTTTAGAGTGATATTTTTACAAAATCGCCAATAAATGTGAAATTTCGCAACATTTATTATAGTGATTTTTCAATCAGTTTTTAGAGTGTGGGATTCTGTAAACCGAAGATTCCAATAGTTCGTCAAGGTCAAGCTCCACAAGTTGCCTTAGTGGAGGAACCGTTTTAGAGCCCCCGCTGGGCAAGTGCAGAGGAAAAAGTAATGTAGATTATTCCTCCTCCTCATCTCTACAGCTTCTGCAGAAGTCATTGTGGGGTATGTTCAATCTCTGAGCGTGTCTGCCTAGAAGGCAGTGCCCTGTTAGGATCCCTACCATTGTGCTGATCTAGTCTCTAATGAGAGAAATAAGTTCTTTTGAAATCTTAAGGGTGAGTTTGGGTCCGATTTGCCGTGTTATATTACACGTGTTACCTGCTGACCATCTGTTGTTGGCTTTGATGCTGGATAACTCAGGTGTAAGGAGTTTACATGTGGTGAGAGGAATACCAAGGCTTGCCTTATCTAAAGATAGTTGTTTGGTAGTACCTGTACGAGCGAGTTAATCTACTTTGCAGTTACCTAGTAAATTCTTATGTCCAGGAATCCAGCATAGAAGTATTCAAGGCTGCTTTACCATCTCATTTAGAGATCTGCGGCAGTTAAAAACTGTTTCAGATGTTATTTCAACAGTTCCTAGGGTTTTCAAAGCTGCTTGACTATCGGATAGCATACAAATATCCATGGAAGATATCTCATATACCTGAAACCAAGTTAACGCTTCATGTATAGCAGCGATTTGAACTTGAAATACACTGCAATGATCAGAAAGCCTGAAGGCTTAATTAATGCTTCCGAGTAGACTCCTCCACCTACTTTGCCATCTTGTTTTGATACATCAGTAAAGATCTCAACGACATTGTGAGGTGAAAGGTTTCCTAATTCCCTCTCGAGAAGAGTGGAAACATGGATACATCGAACTTATTTTCAAAGGATAGTTTTTGTCTGATTTAGTCGATGGACACCTGGGATGGAGAAATTTTCTAATGCAGGAATGCCCTAGTTTACCTTCTTTCCACTGGGAGGTGGCTTCTAGGCGGATGGCTGTATTAGCGGCCATCTGTTTATCCTTATGTGCATCCTTATGATGCTTGAGGAGGCGTGGCATAAATTTTTGCCTGCAAATTTGTTTGGAACGCTTAAGCACATTCCAAAACGTTGTTTTGCACACTTTTTTTGGAGCACAAGCAGGAAGTTGGGTGAATCCCTTATTACTGTTGCTAGCTTCTTTTAATATTGTTCGCTACTCTCGCTCTGATAATTTACATTTTCGGCCTCCAGACTTATATTTTTTTTTTGTACTTTTCAGTATTTGAAAAAAAATTGTCAATAACTTTTCTGCTGCAACATATTTTGTCAGGGCTTTCGGCAATCGATGCACCTTTTTAATTTAAACGAAAACCTTTCCACGAGGCATTTTACATACTAATGACACATTGAACTCGTATTATACATCATCATAAGAATTTGTTGTTTTTGTTAAAAAAAAATAGACACTAAATCATTTGTGCTATACTAAATGAACGATTCCAAGGCAGAACAAATGCAATGTTAGAGATCATTGGCGTCAGAAGCGGGGGGAAAGGGGGGCAGTTGCCCCCACTTTTTTAGGTAGATAAACAATTTAAAAAGAAAACTTCAAAAGTTATTCAAAATGTCAGTTTTTTTTACAACGATAATATTTTTGTATTAGATATTTTCCTCTTCTTTCTCTCTTCTTCATAAGCATGCTTGCGGATAACCTTTTTCTTTCTCTGTGTTTGCAAAAAGATAGAACAAAATGTAGAGTTTGTACTTCAATTCCAATTTGAAAAAAAGTTCGGATACACTGAGCGTTCTTTTAGTGCACTAAGCCTACTTAAAACGTTTCTTCGAGCAACTATGACACAGAAACGACTCACTCATGCGGCACTTATACACATTCACAAAGATAAAACCGAAGAATGAATTCGATGGAGGTGGTGAAAGAGTTTGTTTCTCGCAAGGACAGAAAGAAACATTTTGGAGTATTTTAAATTGATATAACTTTTTGTACCTTATTGCATTTAAACCATGTAAAGATATATCTAGTCTTGCTTTATAAAAGCAACCATTATTTCTTATATTTTCATATCACCATATGAAAGATCCTTTAAAAAATTATCTCTAATATTGAAATTGGAAGAACTTTTAAAAATAATGAAATTTTAATATTTTTTATTTTAAACTAAAATAAAAAATTTGTGTATTCACATTCATGTTTCTTTGAAGAAATTTTGGTGAACTTTTTTTGCACCACCATTTGTACTGCCCCCCCATTTGTACTGCCCCCCAGATGAAATTCGCTTCCGACGCGCTTGTTAGAGATGTTGATAACGGTTTATGGAGAGAGTCAAATGAGTATTACTTTTTATAATGTCAGTCTAAAGAGAATATATTAAAGCATAAAACTTCTGAGTATTGTGTTCAGGCTCGTAAAATCTGTATTTAAATGCGATGTACTTGTGTTAATTATTTGGGCTGAGAGTACCAAAAAGAACTACATTAATTTTTTTATAATTTATTTTAAATATTCACATCCAATATTTTATCAGTGTTAAGGGGTAGCTGATTTCAAATCTAAGGTCAGAATTTTAAAATTCAAGATGGTGGATAGGGTTGCCACCTTAATTTTTTGTAGTTTTATGAATTCGGGGCTGGCAAAAAAAATGGTACACCAAAAATGGGTCGCTGAATACGAATCCGTTGTCAGAATTTCCAAATTATAAAATTTTCGAAATTCGAAATCAGCGACCCCTTAACACTGAAAAATGACATTTTAAACTCTTGAAAAGACATAATATTAGGTGGCAACCCTATTATTTCAAAATTTTATAATTTGGAAATTCTGACAACGGATTCGGATTCAGCGACCCATTTTTGGTGTACGATTTTTTTTTGCCAGCCCCGAATTCATAAAACTATAAAAAATTTAGGTGGCAACCCTATCCACCATCTTGAATTTTAACATTCTGACTTTAGATTCGAAATCAGCGACCCCTTAACACTGATAAATGACGTTTAAAACTCTTGAAAAGACATATTGTTAGGTAATTATTTTAATATTTTAAAATATTTTCTAATTGACGCCGAAATTTGCTACACTTGGCCAAAAACCAGTTCAATACGCTGCACAGCAACCAGAACAGCATTTGTTTTTTACGCCACACGACGGTAGTGATCGATCTTAATGACCGACATAAACAAAGACAATTTTGCAAACACCACTTGTTCATGTTGGAAAAATTGTCTTTGTTTTGGTTTTGACAAAGGCCTGAATTCTCCAACATGAACATTTTGACGCAAACATAAGTGTAAAACTGAAACACAGAGAATTGTTGAGATCGATCATTGTTTGAGTTTGTGACGCACAAGCAAATATTAAAACGAAGAATTCATGTTGGATGATCAACAACACGATAACTACGTTACACACAAAAATGAAATGAAAATAAAATTATGTGCTGTGTGCTTCAAGCAAATGTTTGTGGGTGAAGGTGTGTGAATATTCTGAACCCTGCTATTAGGACAGAGACGACATAAAAAAGGCATGCCAACTGGAGGGGAGTTACCCGATTTGCGGGGAATGTCATGTCGATCAGGGCATCGGGAAATGGGCTCAAATGTGCGGGGAATTTAATAATTTATCTAATTTTTAATGATTATTGCGGCGAATTTAATATTTTATATATATTTGCGGGGAATTTGATTTTATATTAAATTTTCTGATACAATGTTCTTCTAACAAGAAAAATTTAATTAATATTAGAAAAAAAAAAATCGTTGTCGGCAATTTAGTTTTTTGAAAATACATTCACCGAGGTCGTGAAGTGCGACTAGCCAACGGTAATTGTGTTTTGTCCATCCGCTGATGCGACTGACGCAATTAAAGTACAGTTACTAAATGGAATCAAAACGATTCGTAATTTGTGATGGCGTTATAAGTCTTACGATTTAGCCAAATAATTTTGTCGCCACCGAGAAGTCTGGAGCTAGAAAAGCATAGCTTTCGGAGTAAATCTAAATCTCAAAAAAAAAAAAAATAGAATAAACAGAAATGATGTTTAATTTTGAATGCATTTTCTTTTATAACCTTGGAAGGTATTTCACAATTGAAAAAAAATTTGTCACTTTCATTTACATTTCAATAACATCATAAATGTGCGAGGTTGACTAAAGATAGGTTTTACGCAAATGCGGCTAAAATTAAGGCATATTTTAGAAGAAGTTTTCTAAAAAAGTATATTATGCATAAAAAAATTTCATTTGCATGTTAATTTAACGTGAAAATGGCCCTCATACCAACCGCGCTGTCAGTAACGTCGCCCAGCGTCGAGCGTTGCTTGTATAAGGTCGAACAGTCGCCAGGGAGTACGGCGACGTCAAAAGCGTTGACCCATCGCTCAGCCATCGTCCACAGTAACGACCTATGGCAGCGTAGTCGCAGCAGCGCAGCCATCGCTAACAGAAACATCAACAGAGGTGCCAACTGCACTCCTCAGCACCGCAGTCCACACCGCGACCGCAGCAGAGAAGCTACTACACACGTAATCCTAAGAGAAGACCGGTATCACGTATCATAAGAGTTACCAAGTTTATTTTATTTAAAATAAATATAATTTTATTTAATATTTAGTTTACACAATTGTTTAAACACAAAAAGAGCTTACAAGAGTAGTTCAGCTACGTGAACAGGAATTGGTCCTAAAGATACTCGTTTGAAATACAAAATCAGTGCTATCGAAAAGCCAAGTGCAAATAACCGCTCAAGATCCTTAATCCATCCTTCCCGTAAGCGTAGTTGAATCTCACTCATCATCAGCCACCTCCAATTTCCCGGGGCGTAGTCGAATCTCACCTCGGATTTTCCATATTTCCATCGTGTATTGGTGGTGAGCGTAGTTGAATCTCACTCATCATCAGTCACCTCCAACCCTTTGGGCGTAGTCAAATCTCACCTCATTCCTCCTTACCACCTCAAATACGTTGAATTAAGCGAAGTAGAATAAATTCTCTGGTGAGAGTCTGCCTGAATTGAACCCTTCCCTATGGCTGTGAGCGTAGTTGAACCTCAGTCATCAGTCGGGTACCTTATCCTACCACTGGGCGTAGTCGATACTCACCCAGCTCCTCAAGATCGAATTTAACGAATTTAACCAGAGCCACATCGCTAAAGCGAACCACATTAGTGACCAATATCACCCTCACAAAGCAGATTAAAACTACTACAAATTTGCTATATAGATTTCGCAATAAAACTTTATTTAATAGGGGTATTCACGTGTTGTTGCGAATGGCAAGAGTGTGAAAATGCAAGATAATTTGCGCACTAACGCGTGAACATCAATATTGCAACTTAATTATGCAATAAAATTAAATGTCGAATGAACAGTAAATATATTGCCACCTTATTTCAAAATCATAAAAAGTTATTAAAATCTACGTACAAACTTAACCTTTTTAAAGTTTTACCCAGGTGGCAACTACGTTCGAAAACAACCAAACCATGAATCATCTGTTTAGCATCACTGCTTGTGCGTTCTCGCAATGGATTTGAGCAGTGCGTAATTCAAGAAGAGTTGCAAAATTGCTTCCAATGTGTTTGTTGTTGGAATGATGCGAAAGTTCACAATCTTGCATTTTCGCATCGTCGCAACTGCGTTTCGCATCAACCCGTGAATACCCCTAATATTTCATTTTTAACTATCATATCATTCATTGAAACACTATTACAATCTTGCATATAGTTTATCATAGTCTTCTGCATCAAGTCTAGGGTTAATCCAAGATAGAGTTAAGAACTTTTGTGAATAAAAGATTGTTGTTGTTTGGAACATAACCTGTGTTTTGCTTTAGTGTCTGACAAATCAAATTATTTTGTCACGAACCTTGGTTCCGGCTTATCTTATTTGAAATTATATATATATAAAATATATATATATATTTTAAGAATTACACTGCACCACAAAATTCCAAAAATTTTCTGATTTGAAAGTTTAAACAGTCAATTAAGATGTAAATTAAGACTCTTATTTCAAATATTAGCTTTAAAAATTATTCGATAGGTTATTTTTAGTGAGTTTCGAAAAAGTGTTATAACGAACCTTTTCTTCTTTAGCCGAGGTATATCTCGCCGGCTCCAGGGTTCGTTGCCAAAAATTTATTTTTTCTCGGACTTTGTGGTGAATTCACGTTGAAAGAAATGAGACTAGCTTATACTCGCTTCAACTCTTTTATTAAATAAATAAATACTCGACTGCCGCTGTCTCAATCCTAAGAGAGTGACACTCATGCGCGTTCGCCTCGTTGCTTGGCACTCGCTCTTTAGCACTCTCGTCGGTCTAGCACGAACTGGCCTTTCAACACGCTCTGTGATCTTCGCTAGTTTACTGAGTTACGCCACCGACCTGTAGTAAAACTTCGGGTCGGCCCACTTGCGTCGCTCACCTAACTGCGCTGGCCTCGTCTAACTGCTGAGTTACGCCACCGACCTGTAGTAAAACTTCGGGTCGGCCCACTTGCGTCGCTCACCTAACTGCGCTGGCCTCGTCTAACTGCTGAGTTACGCCACCGACCTGTAGTAAAACTTCGAGTCGGCCCACTTGCGTCGCTCACCTAACTGCGCTGGCCTCGTCTAACTGCTGAGTTACGCCACCGACCTGTAGTAAAACTCCAGGTCGGTCTACGTGTGCACTACTTCTACTACTATTCCTACTAGATGACTTACCCAGGCCGTGGCTCGAACAGAACTCCCTTAAATCTAACTATGTCTCGCCTTATTTAGGACAGTCGCAGAGCTTTTTCTAAATGCAAGCTCTCTTCTTGCTTTCTGATTGGCTGTCACTACAGACCGTGTGCTTTCGTAATTTGTGCCATGGGTGCCTCGCACTAGCCACTGGTGTGCTGGTTTCCTGTTAGATGGCGTTGTCTCTTCTTTCATCTACTTAATCTAATGTTATAAGCGGCAGCAGAGTTAATACGAACTAGCTTTATACAATACAATTCTTATTGTAAACATATTCCAATCGTTAATTACATACTAATTAATAATACACTTCATTTGTAGTAACAATAAATGAAAAGTGATAAACATTTCAATATGTTAAAAATAATAATGAATTTAAATATTATCATTTACTTTAATGTATGAAATAAAAATGTTGTCGACTGAATTCATTACAGTGTTTAAACAAGATTATCTAGAAGTAAATAAAAGATGCAAAATAAAACAAAAGTGACTCACGATGAATGCTGATATGCTGCTTCGTGGTATGGTCGTCTCTGTTGTTGATGTAATGTTGCTGCCAATGTGTGGTTAAAATGCAGTAGCCATTTTAGCCTTCACAGTGTTTCTACATTATTGCAAATAAGACACGTTTTTATGAATTGATTTAAATAAGTAGTATACTTAGTTAAAGGTATTTGAAATGCCTTTCATTTGTTACTACATAATATTCCTATTAGATAAACATATTATGCTCTATTAATTAGAATATTTTAATATTTTTATTTTGTTTCTAAAAATTTTCAAAAAATGGAAAATAATTTTGCTTACAAAGTTATCAAAATTAAAGGAATTATATGACTTCATAATTTTATTTTAAAGTATGTTCTGTTACGAAGAAAATGACAAAACTCTAAAAAATCTGTCACGGAATTCAAAAGTAATAATTTTCGAAGTGAAAATGGAAAAATCAATTTTGTTTTAAATTTTATGTTTAACAGCTTAAGCACAATCTTAAATATCGACTGCTTCTTTATGTAAAACGAAACGAAGGTTGAACGTCGTGAAAGAGAGCAAAAAAAAAAGAGGAAAAAAGTATTGCTTATCGTGTCTTGCACCTCATTCAGCCTTTGTTTCATTATACATTCACCTCATGTCTTGCACCTCATTCAGCCTTTGTTTCATTATACATAAAGTTACAGTAAGTTTGGTGCTAGAGTTTTAAAAAAAATCGATTTTTTAATGGTTAAAAAAAAGCCATATTTATAGAGAGTATAATGTACAAATTTCAAACCAAAATTCAAAATGTTAACGAAGTTATAGCACATAGTCCAGAGCACTTATATTGCACGCTGTGCGTTGTTAAAACTTTAAAAGCTTTCTTTTCGAAACGTTTTATTGATCCCGTGTGTTTTAAAAAATTGTATCGAACCAATGTACTGAAATTTGAATACGCTATTTTACAAGACAATGGCTCTCGCAGGTAGCAGAATTGTACATTTTGAATAATTTTTTCCTATTTTTGGGAAATCGGGGTTCCACAAAAAAAAACACAATTTTTTAAAACTTCTATTTAGAAGTCCGCCATTTTGTTATATTGTAATGAAAATGTTTAAATCAGCATATAAAAAATTTGAAACGATTGTATTTTTTTTTTTGAAAAAAAATTACGAAAGAAACCTTAAAAATTAGGCCGGAGCACCAGACTACATCAGAGCCAGTGTATCGGCGCTCCATATTTTTCATTTGCTGGTGAAATCTTTCTCCATGATCATGGCTTTCATAACCAAGATTCGGAACGAGAAATATTGCTCATTTCAAAACAAATGCTTTATAGGTACTTACCTTGCAGAGCCCAATGCGTTTCCAGAAAGTCAAGATTTAAGTAGTTTTGTATTAATCGATTTTGAAATCGATTTTTTTTTCTATTTTCACTCGGTAGTTTTTACACTTGTATTTAATGACAGATGTTTTTGAGTTGTATGTTTTTTTTCGTTAGAAGAAACATAAAATTATGAAACCATAAAATTTATTTTATTTTATAACTTTGTAAGCAAACTTATTTTCCATCTTATGACAATTTTTAGAAAAAAAAAATAAAAAATTCAAATGTTTCAATTAATAGAGCCTAAGATGTTTATCCAATTGGAATATAACGTAGTAATAAACGAATGGTACCAATAATTGCCTTTAACTAAAAATACTAATTATTTAAATCAATTCATAAAAACGTGTTTTATTTGTAAAAACATGGGATCACCTTTTCGAAATTCACTAAAAATAATAAACTATCGATAGCTTAAAAACTGTGTTACATAATTTTTTTTAACCTAATATTTGGAATCAGCATCCTCAAACCTCAGCTTAAATAAGGTTTGCTTAATGTTTAACCCAGATCAGAATGGCTGTCGCATAATGTTATTAATAAAACCTAAAGAATAAAGAAAATAAAGTAAAATGGAGTAAAAATATGAAGTTTGCGAGACGAATGCAACGAATAATGCCTAGAAACTTTAAAAACATGACTTCGTCTAAATGAACAAAATTGGAGCTCTTCAAACAAGTAGGGGGTTGTTTTTTTCATGGATGAGTTTATGAAGATACATAAAGTTACGAACACTAAGATATGCAGTTAAGTCACATCCAAGTACTGCATTTCTGAACGTGGCAAGGTGGTAAAATTTCCTCAAACCATAGGATTGATTAATGCCAATAGATTAATTAATTCGAATCAAAATTGATCATAGATGGTTCATGTACACTCAAAATTTTGATATATGCAATAACAAACCAGTTATTGACTGAAAAACTGGCTTAAATCAAAATTTTTGGTAAAATTCGGCACATTTTCTCATTTCCTGTCTTAACAGTAAAATGTATCTGAAAATGAGTGACGAAGATATAAAAGATCTTTCCATGATTGAATTATTATAAGGTTATTCGTTTTTTTTGACGTATGCTTAAATTTTTTGTCAGAAATGTTTTGACAATCTGCCAACAGTGTTTTGTGATGTTGGGGAAAAAAGGTATGTTTCAGTGTTTCATTGTGCAGTTTTCTAGTGTAAAAAGTACTTTTCCAATGATTTCTTGCCAAGTTAATAAGAAAAAAGACTATGTAGGTATTGCGCCAAGAGTATGCTTGGAATTTAGAAAGTGCCTTTGCAAATTTAAAATAAAAAGATCTTGTTGTCATTGCGCAGGACCTGACAGGCAAATTTTATTAATTGAACGAGTAATTTTCAAAAATAGTGAGTATCGACAATAAGCAAATCAAAACAGATACGGTATATAATAATTATGTTCAGATTTTTAGACCAAAAAAGCATTGTGAAGAAGTTGTCGCACCGCCGTTTTGAAGGTACCATAAGAATTCACTCTCATTGTAGAACTTGATTTTTAAAATTTTGACTGCTAAAATTTGGAGCAATATATAATAATTATTTGTGTACTTTTTGATTTTCATTTTTTAGTCAAAAATAATAAGCAAAACTTGCCCGATATCTTTTTGAGCACAAATTAACTGGTAAGTTTTGATTTTTATTTAAGGCAAAATTTAAAAGTAAGTAGTTAAAAATAAAAAGTAAAACTTGCCGATATATTTTTCAGCACAAAATAACTAGCTAGTAAATTTTTTATGACATTTTTAAAGTCAAAAATTAAAAACAAAATTTCAAATATATATTTAAATTTCAGCGGTGGGAAAAATATGCAGTACGCAGTGCAAAGCGTCTTCTAGGGTGTGCGAGTAACATATATATATATATTTATAATATATTTATATATATAAAATTTTTAATTTTATTTGTGAATTTAAAAAATAAAAAGCATTAATAAGTACTTATAATTATTTATTGCTCAACGTTTAAAAAGTAAAAATATAATTGTTATTTTTTGCTTTTTGGTACGGTCTCTGAATTAAAAAGAATTGCTATATTAGTGTTGTAACATAATTCATATTAAAAATTTTAAACATAAAGTATGCCTGTAACGTGTGTTATTTGTCGCAAAACATGGATTGGCGAAAATATAAGAAAATATGCTATTCCATTAGAACTGAAAATCCGTCAGCGATGGGAAAAAATATGCGGTATGCAGTTCAAAGCATCTTCTAGGGTGTGCGAGAAACATTTTGCCACTAGCGACTACAAGGAAGTAGGATTTTACCACTTACAGGTGCCGAACGGAATGATTTGAGGTAAGGAAAAAATAATAACTAGATATGTACACTACAATTATTCTATAAAACAGGTTTGAAAGCTGCAAAATATGTTGACTGCTGTTCGCAAACTTAGTGAATTGACACATGTGTAGGTTAAGAGCAGGGTTCAGAAATTTTCACTCATGTAACAGAAATCTCCAACATAAATGTCAATAAACACTATTTGAAGCACACAACACACAATGTTTGTTAATGTTAATTTTTGTGTGTAACGTAGTTATCGTGTTGTTGATCATCCAACATGAATTCTTCGTTTTAATATTTGCTTGTGCGTCACAAACTCAAATAATGATCGATCTCAACAATTCTCTGTGTTTCAGTTTTACACTTATGTTTGCGTCAAAATGTTCATGTTGGAGAATTCAGGCCTTTGTCAAAACCAAAACAAAGACAATTTTTCCAACATGAATAAGGGTGTTTGCAAAATTGTCTTTGTTTGTGTCGGTCATTAAGATCGATCACTACCGTCGTGTGGCTTAAAAAACAAATGCTGTTCTGGTTGCTGTGCAGCGTATTGAATTGGTTTTTGGCCAAGTGTAGCAAATTTCGGCGTCAATTAGAAAATATTTTAAAATATTAAAATAATAACCTAATAATATGTTTTTTGGTGTACCATTTTTTTGCCAGCCCCGAATTCATAAAACTAAAAAAAATTAAGGTGGCAACCCTATCCCCCATCTTGAATTTTAAAATTCTGACTTTAGATTCGAAATCAGCGACCCCTTAACACTGATAAATGACGTTTAAAACTCTTGAAAAGATATAATATTAGGTGGCAGCCCTATTATTTCAAAATTTAATAATTTGGAAATTCTGACAACGGATTTGTGTTCAGCGACCCATTTTTGGTGTACCATTTTTTTTTTTCCAGCCCCGAATTCATAAAACTAAAAAAAATTAAGGTGGCAACCCTATCCCCCATCTTGAATTTTAAAATGCTGACTTTAGATTCGAAATCAGCGACCCCTTAACACTGATAAATGACGTTTAAATCTCTTGAAAAAACATATTATTAGGTTATTATTTTAATATTTTAAAATATTTTCTAATTGACGCCGAAATTTGCTACACTTGGCCAAAAACCAGTTCAATACGCTGCACAGCAACCAGAACAGCATTTGTTTTTTACGCCACACGACGGTAGTGATCGATCTTAATGACCGACACAAACAAAGACAATTTTGCAAACACCACTTATTCATGTTGGAAAAATTGTCTTTGTTTTGGTTTTGACAAAGGCCTGAATTCTCCAACATGAACATTTTGACGCAAACATAAGTGTAAAACTGAAACACAGAGAATTGTTGAGATCGATCATTGTTTGAGTTTGTGACGCACAAGCAAATATTAAAACGAAGAATTCATGTTGGATGATCAACAACACGATAACTACGTTACACACAAAAATGAAATGAAAATAACATTGTGTGTTGTGTGCTTCAAGCAAATGTTTGTGAGTGAAGGTGTGTGAATATTCTGAACCCTGGTTAAGAGATATGCTTCCAGATTCTAGATGCGTTACATCGAGGTAAGAATCGAAAAAAGATCGAGCATTTCTTCTGTAGATGTGGTTTGTTTGGGGTTGGGTACGAAATCCCCCAAAAACAAAAATCCACATAAATAAAATCCCCAAATTTTTTAGGATTAGGTTAATAATATCCACTATTTCAAAACATATTCAACAAAATTTGGTATTTTTAACCTAATCCAAATACAGTATAATATAATAGTATTTTTATACATACATATATATAAATATGTTAAAGTCCTGTCAAAAAGACTATATGTTAAAAGAACTGCGATCAATTTCAAAACATTTATTTCAAATACTTCATAGTGGATAATGTGATTGGGGATTCTGTGCTTAGGGATTATGCATTTAGGTGTTATGTATTTGGGGATTTAGTGCTTGGGAATTTTTTTTTATTGCGTTACTCTCCCGTTTGTTTGGCCTAAATTCACTTACACTTGATATGAACATTTTGTAAAAGGAATTTAGGTGGAAAAATTAAATGCATTTTTAATTGTCAGGACTTGGCAATGTCACTAAGAAAAGTTTTAGGACTCCTAGGACGTTTCCTTATAATTTTGTTTTTATCAGACTACCAAATATACGTTGTAAATATTCTTTAGATATCAAGTTATTGAAGCCGTCGCATGGCTTGAAAATATGAATTTGTTTAAAAAAGTACAATAGAAGAATTGCAGGCAGAAAATACAAGACTACTAAACAAAAATTGCCGACTTGGAATCCTTAGACGCGAATCTTAAAAATATCTATTCTTAGGGTCAAATAAAGAGATTGCGCCATCCCAATACTCACCCAAATTGGTGTTGGGATGATGTATCTTACGCAATTGCACTGCACGCAGCTGGACCAAGAGCATATAGGCATTTAAGGCAAACCGGATTCCCGTTACCATGTCCAACGGTATTGCACACGTGGGTTAAAAAGTCGGTTTAGAAGAAGGAATATATTGTTAAAAATAATTGATATCGTTAAAAATATTGACGATCTTCCGCCTAAAGAAAAATTGTACGTTATATCATTTGATGAAATGAAGGCAGCCGTTTGCTATGAACAGGATTTCTATACAAATTTCGAACGTCTTTAAATTTTGTTCAAGTCGCAAAAGTTAGTGGTCTCAAGGCTTCAAGGAAGCAACCGGTGTATTATGACTTCGATCAAAAAATGACGAAAACAATTTTATTCGAAATTCTAAAGAAATTATACTTAGCTGGCTATACAGTTGTCGCCATTGTCTCGAACATGGGTTATATTACAATTTGTTATATATGTTAAATTACACATTGTTTCCACATCCTGCAAATAATGAAAATAACGTATTTGTGTTTGCCGATGTTCCGCATCTGTTAAAACTTGTGCGAAACCATTTCATTGACAGCGGTTTGCTCCTTGATGGAAAATTAATAGCAGTGCAGACGGTTAAGCAAGTTGTCAACTATACCTCAACATCAGGTGCTTTCATTGCATTTAAATTATCTGCTGACCATCTGCATGTCAGCAAATCTGGCAGGCAGAAGGTAAACTTATGTTTAAGGTAAACTTATGTTGTGCTAAACGGCACAACTTATGTCAAATACAACAGCGAGTGCCATTCGACGATGCTATGCAATTGGCCATGAAATGTAGAATCCATGCGAGTGCGCAGATTTTATCTCGCTCGTAAAAGACTGGTTCGATATTTTTGATTCGAAAATAATCAACTGCAAATTCGATCGAAACAAAGAAACCATTCGGTCTTGCTTTTTCCATAAAAAATACATACTTGATCGTATGAGCCAAGTAATGTCCGAAATTCTAGATAAATCAACATTGGCTCCTTTTCAAAAAGGAATTTTGATGTCAAACAAATCTCTTGACCTTTTGTACAGTTACCTGAATGCCAAATTTGGCTTTTATTATATAATTGCATACTTGGCTTTTAGATAGATTGCAGACTTAATCAAGACATACTAGAAAATTTTTTTGGCTGCATACGAAGTCGAGGGGGTCTTTATGATCACCAATGAGTGGACCTTATTTTTATGGGGAAAATTTCCAAGCACTTCATGGAACGTCCCAAGGGCTCAAACTGTACTAATGGATGAAACAAAAACTCGTGTAAAATTTTAGTAAGATCAGATGCATATAAACCCGTGCGCTTAACCCGTATAACGGCTTAAAGTTTGCACAAGTGCATGAAAGATATAAAAAAATTTTTTTTTTTAATATTTTCATCCACAATTCCATTTGGAATAAGGAAACAGTTACGATTTTTTGTTTTTTTCAAAAAAATTCAGTTTAATAAGGGAATTCACCTCAAATTACTTGAATAATTCAGGGGGACACAATTTTTATTTTTTGGATTTTTTTTCCTATGAAAATGTACATGCATATGAAAATAAAAAATTAAAAATATTTTTTTCATGCACTTGTGCAAACTTTAAGCCGTGTGCGCACGGGTTTATATGCATTCGATCTTGCTAAAAATTGTAACGAATTTCATCAATTACAACAGATTGAGCTCTTGGGGTGATCTTTTTAAAATAAGGTCCACTCTGTAAGGAACCTTCTATGCTGGGGTGTCGCTCGCCGACACCAGGGTTCTTGACAATTATTTATTGAATTATGACACCAAGTCAAAACACCCGCTTGCTACACGTTAAAATAGCTTTATTGTTCAATTATCTCTTAACCTACTTTTTCGAGTAAATATACATATCTTAGACTACAGGGTTGTCCATATTCGAAGCGCCCATCTGGCAACACTGTAACTTTCCGCAGTGATGCCAAATCGACTAATGACATACCGCGTTTGAAGCGTCATTCCAAGCAAATTTTTACAATGGAACAGTGCACGCCACGCGAACGATCTAAAATTGTTGAAATTTATATTCAACAAAACAAGTCAATAGTGAAAACTCAACGTGCTTTCAAAAAATGAGCGATGAAGCTCATTTTCAGTTGAACGGAACGGTAAACAAACAAAATTGCCGTATTTATGCCACTGAAAATCCACAAGAGATTAAAGAGGTACCTCTTCACGATGCAAAAGTCACTGTTGGGTGCGGCGTTTGTGCTAAAATGCTCATTGGGCCGTTCTTTTTCGAAGATGATAATGGCCACAGAGTTACTGTCAATCAGGAGCGTTATCGCGATATGATAAACAATTTTTTCATGCCAAACGTTCGTCGAAAGCGTATCAGGCACTACTGATTTCAACAAGACGGCGCGCCACCACACACATGCCGCACTACAATCGATTTTTTGAAGCAATTGTTCCCTGGCCGTTTGATGTCAAAAAATGGTGATTTCGATTGGCCGCGAAGATCACCAGATTTAACGCCTCCAGACTTCTTTTTGTGGGGTTATTTGAAATCAAAGGTTTACGTCAACAAGCCAAAGACCCTAGAAGAGCTGAAAACCAACATCCGTCAAGAAATAACCGCCATTCCCATCGAAATGTTGAAGAAAACCATGGAAAATGCTGCAAAACGGGCACAATATGTCGTAGAGGCCAATGGCGACCATTTACGAGATATCATATTCAAGAAATAATGTAAGCAAATCTACTTGAACCCAATTAAATGATATTTATGACGAACAGACAAAAAATTGTGGTTTATTTGAATTATTTAAAAATAAAATGGGCGCTTCGAATATGGACAACCCTGTACATGGGTAACTTATGAATCCAAATAATATATTAGAGTTAGTTATGGTAAACTTAAATCATTGATTATTAATAATGGGTTAACTCTTAATTGCTCAGTTTATCTGAGTGAGTATAGGTTTGACTAGTCCTACTAAGCGGATGTCCTTATTGACATACGTAATTCCTGCACGGAGACAATGGCAGTGAAACTATAGGGAGGGATTGTGAAATAAGGGGAGAAAGTCGTGGCAGGAACTGGTTGCATCGAAACGACTATTTAATCCCAGTTCAGGCCGAAGTCGAATTGAAGATTCGGTTAGACAATACCAAAATAAATTAACGCTTGTGAAGTTATGGCGGGAACTGGTTGCGATGAAACGGTTATTCAATCCCAGTTCAGGCCGAAGTCGAATTGAAGACTCGGTTAGACAATACCAAAATAAATTAACACTTGTAAAGTTGTGATGGGAACTGATTGCGATGAAATGACCATTCAATCCCGGTTCAGGCCGAAGTCGAATTGAAGATAAGGTTATGACTAAAAATTAACGTTAAGCTATAATAGTTTAAGCTGATTCCGAACGAAACTAATTTTCTCCATTCAGATACCCTGGCACTAAAATATAAGAAATAAAAAAAATATACTCGTTAAGCAAATAAATCAAAGGATACACTCTGCATGGTGCTGCGACTTCCGCAGTCTTTACGTCTCAGACGACCTCTGTCAGCGTCATCTATACTATGCCTGTATAATCGATGATCTCTGCCGCTGCCTCTGTTGACGTTCTTTCTCTTTGCCTGTATAATCGATGATCTCTGCCGCTGTCTCTGTCGACGTTCTTTCGTTCTGCCTGTATAATCGATGATCTCTGCCGCTGCCTCTGCCAACGTTCTTTCGTTCTGCCTGTATAATCGATGATCTCTGATGCTGCCTCTGTCGACGTTCATTCGCTTTGCCTGTATAATCGATGATCTCTGCCGCTGCCTCTGTCGACGTTCTTTCGTTCTGCCTGTATAATCAATGATCTCTGCCGCTGTTCTTTCTCCTAACCGCTGCTTTATACTACGTTGTTACTTTTCACTACTTTTAAATTAACTTTAACTGGAACAGACGGAGCTGACCACGTCTTCTTGTCTCGGTGGATGGTAAGAACTGCCTGATCTTTCTCTTCAGATGGCCGTTTTATAGTCCTCTGGCTGCTGGCGGCCCAGCCTCATGTTGCTGCAACATCTCTCTCACACGGTGGCAACAGATGCTCAGTTCGGCGTTCTGATTGGCCAGCAACGTCGTGTGCTGTTGCGGTCTTTCCTGTACGTGCTCCCCTCGCCATTGTAGTCCCATTGACGTGCCGAAAAGAAAAGAAAATAAACAAATGAGTCATACTGCAGTATAATGACCCTGTGGTAATTCCGAGCATATGCCTCGGTAACTATGTATGGTAAGGCCTAATCTCTTTATGAATAATAATTATGTTTTCCTTCTTTTAAATTCATTAATTAAGTTAATTATTTTGTTATAAAACTCTAGTTAATCAATAGCTTAAGGGATAATATTAATTCTAATACTTATAAAAAATAGATAAAAGAAGAAAATAAAAAAAAATAATTTAACATTCTAAAATTAAACTAGCACTGGCTTCTGTGCCTTTTTCCCAATCGCTGCTTGTATCAGCATCCCTTCCTCGCTTAGATTGTTATAACGACACGTTGGCCTGTTAGCCTGTGAGTGGTGGACGACCCTGTGGTAAATCTCTAATCAAGAAAAGAGAAGGTGGTTTGATGCTAAACATGTAAGGGTAAAACTTGGCAAAAGTTTTAGTTCTTACAACTCTAATGATTACTATAGTGCAATGCAGTTCAAGTTCAGACTCCGAAAATATTTAGTTGGTATGTAAAAGAAAAATGGTCAGTTTTATTGTCTCTTTGAATGGTTTTTCCTTACATTCAATTTCATATAGCACGAAATACTGAAATTCTGCAAGCAAGTCTTAATAACTCCGAAGAAAAACATTATCTAAAGATCTGTTCGAAGAGTTTCTTGAAGTCGATTTTCTTGAACCTGAAAAAGAAAATGAAGAAGAAATATTTAAAGTTGAAGAAGACGCCCTCGAATATATTTTGGGTTATATTTTAAGAAAGCTTAATCTCGGTGAAGAATTCGGAACTATAGGAGCTTCGGGCTCATGCACTTGGGTTGATCAGGTTTAGCGAGGCGGCTTGTATAAACCAAAGCCACAATTATTAACAGATATAAAAAATTGGAAGAAGTTATTAAAAAACTCAACGGTTTAGAAATTTCAACAATGCAGAACTTAGCTGAAGCAATGTTACAGGCTGTTCACAACGTTCAGCTATCGGAAAACATTATCAAGATGTTTTTTAAGTGCCGTATTAACTTCCGAATAAGCAATCTTAACAAGAGGCTTACACAACAAAAAATAAAGCAAAGAGTTGTAGGAAACAAGAAGTTAATAAAAATTACACTATAACACTACTCAAGTTCCCTACAAGAAATAGATAACCGAAACTCCAACACAATCTCATAAACGTTTCTGTTTACAACCACAATTTCATACTCAGTTCAGTGTCAAAATTTGTTAAACAAGAATAAAAAAATCGATAATGCATATTATAGTCAACACAATTTATTATTTTTTTTAGCCTTATTTTTTATTATTATTTTTAGATGATTAAGAAAATTATCACCATCATCGTCGTCATAGTAATAATCAGCAAAAGCAATAACAGCAGCATGAACATCATTACAACAACAGCAATCACAGTAAACAACAATCGTCTTCAGCGACGCACACCGCTTCAATCAGCATCAGTAATAGCGCTCATCATCACCATCATAACTCTTATAATTCGGGATAAAACCAGATCATTTGTGAGTTGATTTTAATGTTTTTTAATGCTTCTGATGAAGGCTCTATCATAAAAGGACATTTTTAATTTTTTGTGAAGATCTTAGATATCAATAAAAAAGTGACAACAATAAAAAATAGCCGCAGCCTGGACAAAGATAAGAGCAAAGGTGGAGGCGGCAACAAGTCAGCTTCCTCCGATAACAACGATGAATTTAAAAATAATAAAAATTGCTTCAGCAAAGATTTATTCAAAAGAGAAGAAAACCCTTACCAAGCTTTATTTTTTAAATAACAAAAATAGGGAAATGCAGATACAATGACACATTTTGGCAAAAAAAAAGAAGAAATGCCAAGTATTATATGTTTTTAGTTTTTTCCATATACTGGAAAAATGAAAAAGTTTTGAGTTCGAGTCAACATTTTCCTTTTGACTTTTCAAACTTTTTTCCAACCGTGAACCGAAGGACTTAATCGCTATGAGTTACTTAGGTTTGAGTTGGATCTACATTAATGTTGTAATATTAATTGTATTCTACATTAATTAGGGGAGAGGAGGGTAATATCGTACACCTAACTTTATGCATAATTTTCTCTGAATCTATTCAATACAAGACAAAATTTTACCTTTCATGTCGTACTGTAATCAGTTTAGTTTTATATAAATAAAGCACGTTTAAATATTATCACTAATATAGCGTTAAAAAAAAAGAAATTATTAAATGTTGTGTGTAATTTTTAACAAATAGAATTGAAATTTTTAACAAAACATTGTTAAAAATTCTGTTAACAATTTGTTAACAATTCTTTGGCGTCAAAATATTATAACCGCAAGCGCAAAATCACGTCACATTAACTCGCAGCGAAACTATGGCGCAGACTAATGCAATAACTTGCGAGATTGAGTAACACTACTAAAAGAATGGGTTTGATAAGGAAAAATATATATAATTAGATTTTTTTTCTAGAAACGCTGCTGTACGGAATTGGCCGCTGTACGGTATTACCCTCCTCTCCCCTATAAGCTCGAGTTATGGACTTGCCTTAGCCAATTAAAGTTTATTAAAATCATCACGAATTCTTACAAAAAAAGTAATATATTATTAATTTTACCTTCTTTTAATTTTTTTTTTCATTAGCAAGACCAAGCTAATACAGAATAGGTATCTCCTGCGATTATTCAAAAATCATTTATTCATAGAATAGAAAAGAATCTTAATTTTTGAAATAATAAAAAAACTATTGAAATGTAGATACGATGAAAGATATGTGGCAAAAAAAAAAGTATATTAGTTTTATATATAATGGAAAAATGTAGAACATTTTTGAATCCGAGTCGACGCGAACATTTTCTGGACGTTAAACTTTTTTCGATCATTGTAAATCCAAGGAGTTATGCGCTACGAGTTACTTAGGTATGAGTTGGATTTACATTTAATGTTTGTATGTTTCTTTATAAATAAAAGGCCCGTGCTATGGTCTTGGCTTAACCAATTCAAGTTTATTAAAGTCTTCTTCAGAAATTTCCATTAATTGTGGGCTAATTTAAAAATAGATAGTCAGAATCCTAGGACCAAGACGGATACCGAAAAAGTATCCAATGTGAACCTTTACATGACAATCAAGCGCGCTAAGGTTTTAAGTTTTCGGTTAAAAATTTTTTTTATTATTTAACGAGTAGTGTTGCCAAAAAAGGGAATTTTCCCCGTTTTGCGGGAATTTTCAACCCAAAAAGGAAAACGGGAGTAGCACTCTTAAGAACGGGGAAAATAAGGTTGACCGCGTTTTTGTGCAAAAAGAGTAATTTCTTCACAAAATCAAAAAATTTGTATATACATTTTTAAGATCTTGTATATAAATACATTAAGGGTATTCAGAGGTAGTCTTGTTACGGTGTTAGATTATTGAAATTTTCATGTACGTGTGAACACACGCATTAAATTATTTTGCTACACCTGTCAAAACTAGATTGTTCCCTCCAGGAAAAATCGGAAGGCTTCCATCTAAAAGTGATAAAGAAACATTCCCCACCTTATCTTTTGAAAGCTTAAGGGTAGTTTTGTATTTATATTGTTTCCAAACCGTATCTTTTGGAAGCTTAAGGGTAGTTTTGTATTTATATTGTTTCCACAACGCTTCTTTAAGAATGCATTTGGAAAATTTTATTTATTGTCAAGCAATGACAATAGAAAATATTAATATCCTTGTTTTCTAGCCGCTTATTGTAGAATCCCTCCAAGAAATGTGAGCATTCCCGGATGTTACCAGGAAACATTCCATGGAATGTAGGAAGCATTCCCCTTTGTTGCACACTCCATTGCTCTTTTTACATAGCATGTCATTAGAGGGAAACATTCCTCCCCGCTGTGTTAAAAAGTCATGAGGAAACATTCCTCTCTGCTGTCCTCAAAAGTGAATTGGAAGCAGTCCTCTCCCCTGTTTTAAGAATTAATGTGGAAACATTCCTCTCCCTTGTTATGAAAATGGATTCGGCCAGGATTCGAACCCGGGATCCATGAGCGACAGTCGAGCGCGCTACCACTAGACTATCGAATTCTACAATAAGCGGCTAGAAAACAATGATATTAATATTTTCTATTGTCATTGCTTGACAATAAATAAAAATTTCCAAATGCATTCTTAAAGAAGCGTTGTGGAAACAATATAAATCATCACGAATTCTTACAATAAAAGTAATATATTATTAATTTTACCTTCTTTTAATTTTTTTTTCATTAGCAAGACCAAGCTAATACAGAATAGGTATCTCCTGCGATTATTCAAAAATCATTTATTCATAGAATAGAAAAGAATCTTAATTTTTGAAATAATAAAAAAACTATTGAAATGTAGATACGATGAAAGATATGTGGCAAAAAAAAAGTATATTAGTTTTATATATACCCTTAAGCTTCCAAAAGATACGGTTTGGAAACAATATAAATACAAAACTACCCTTAAGCTTTCAAAAGATAAGGTGGGGAATGTTTCTTTATCACTTTTAGATGGAAGCCTTCCGATTTTTCCTGGAGGGATTCGATAGTCTAGTGGTAGCGCGCTCGACTGTCGCTCAGGGGTCCCGGGTTCGAATCCTGGCCGAATCAATTTTCATAACAAGGGAGAGGAATGTTTCCACATTAATTCTTAAAACAGGGGAGAGGACTGCTTCCAATTCACTTTTGAGGACAGCAGAGAGGAAAATCGATTTAAGCAGCTTAAAGTACTGAAATACGGACAAACCGTTATTTAACAAACAAAAATTGATAACTTTTTCTAAATAACCAATTTTCATATTTCAAACGGGATTTTAAAGAGGACACGCAAGGCTTTAAGAAAAAGAATATTGACATGATGTTGTGCTAAAAAAGTTTATTTATCTGAAAAAATAGGAATCTTATACATATGGAAAGGTCAAATAAGAATCCTGGAAACATTGGTTTTCAAGAATATATTTCGGTTTCTGTTATGTAAAAAGTAAAAACAAATCGACTTTATGGCGATTAAACACCGGGAAACACTATCCCAGTGTATGGATATATAATAAGTTGGGGATTTGCCGAAGCAGACCACAGTGGGTCCCTTTTCGTCCCCCATTGGACAAAGGGTACTACTGCTCGAAGTACTCGTACGTGAGCATGCTCCTTGTGTAAGCATCCTTTGTCACCTCAAGCATATCCTTATAGGTTAGTTGAACAATCTCGGCTTCGCCAATAAATGGGCGTCCCAGAGTGGTCAATCTTATGCTTGCCAGCGCCGGACACTGGCACATAATGTGTGCTGCTGTTTTCGGCTCTTCTAGGCATAACCTACACGCATCGTCCTCGGTCAGAGTCATCTTCCCGAGATGGTACATGAAGGGACCGTGTCCTGTGACCAGTGCAGTAAGCCAGCTTAAAGTCCTTCGATTGTATCGGATAACTTTTGCTGCCTCACTACGAGACCACTTCACTGCCGCCTTTGATTGCCTGCAATTAACAGCTTCTTCCCACCTTGTACTGTGTTCCGAGTCCGTCCATTGTTTAATAAGGCCTGCCACCATATTGTCGCCTATGGCGATACGTGGTTCTGGTCCACAGAATTCTTCTGCTGATCCTGCTCTTGCTAAAGAATCAGCTTCTTCATTCTGTTCTATGCCAGAGTGTCCTCTCACCCACATAAGTGTGAGCTCATTCGTCTGGGCGCACCTATTGAGTTTTGTAAGACATTCTATGGCCAACCTGGAAGTGATGTCTGTTCGTTGCATACACCTAATCACAGACTGATTGTCGAGAGCGATGACAATTTTCTTGCCACTGATCCGGCCATCTATCAGGTGGTCCAGCGCATGCACTACGCCAAGCATTTCTGCCTGGTATACAGACACAAACCTCCCCAACCTCAGTACACAGGATAGGCTTAACTCTTTTGAGTACACGCCTGCCCCGGCCCGGCCATTCATCAGAGAGCCGTCTGTGAATATACTGATATCGCTACCAGCGATTTCTTCACAAACGGCTCCATCCGTTATAAGAGTTTTATAACATTTTTCTGTTATTTTTACTCTCTGCCTTCCGTCCATAGGCATAAATTCGCACATTTGGGCAGGGGCTTCAAAATCTTATTTGGAGCTTCTGGACCGAATTCAACGTCGTGCGATATATTTGATAGGGGATGAAAGTATTTCATCCTCTCTCAACTCTCTTGGGCATCGACGTAATGTAGGTTGCCTAAGCCTTCTGTATAGGTATTACCATGGGAAGTGTTCAAGGGAGATACATGGCCTGACGCCACCAGCTCGTGTGTTTCCCAGGTCCACTCGGGCAGCTGTCCAAGCCCACCCCTTTACCATTGCATCGACGCCTAATAGAACCTCGCATTACCGCGATAATTCGTTCTTTAGTCGCGCGGTTAAGTTGTGGAATAGTCTCCCTGCGAGCGTGTTTCCCGGCAGTTTTGAGCTGTGCAAATTCAAAACAAATCTTCACCGACACTACTCCATCTATCCACCCTCCAACTAACTATCACCCATCTTCCGAATCAATACAATGCTTACGCATTTATAGGGGGCATCCCCTGAGCGTTGGTTTAGTCTAAAAAAAAAAAAAAAAAAAAAATAAACGCCTCCCTGACATCTCTCTGTACAATATCAAGGATGCGAATATGACCATGCAGGGCCGTTGCCCCATGCCACGTAGCATTTCGCAACATCCTGAGGGCTAGCCGCTGTTTTCTTTATTTCTAAATCCAACAGCAGCATACCTAACAGAACCTCCATTGCGCTTGTTGGAGTGGTGCGTATTGCACCTGTTATTCCAACACACGCCAGCCGTTGGACTCTGTCCAGTCTCTTCTTAATGGTATTCTGGCTGACTTTTGTCCACCAAATCACCGAAGCATACGTGATGACAGGTCTAACCATCATAGTGTAAACCCATTTCATATCCTCTGGGTTTAGCCCCCATTTGAGACCACAAACGCGTCTGCACTGGAACAGAACCCTCTTGTCTCTTTGAATCCTATCTTATACATGCTCGTTCCAGTTCAGTTTGCTATCAAGGGTTACCCCTAGATATTTAACTTTCGTGGACATGCTGATTTCAGCTCCAAAAAGTCTGAGTGGTTCTATCCTCAGGCCTACCCTCTTTCTAGTAAAGAGAATATTGTTTGACTTGCCTGCGTTTACGGTAAGGCCTTGTTCTCGACACCACTCCTCCACCATTCGGAGTGCTCCCTTCATGATGTCAGAGATGGTGTCAATGAACTTGCCGCGGACCACCAACGCAATGTCATCTGCATACCCTATCGTGTGTATTCATCAAGTCTAACCAGTAGTGAGTCCACAGTTATGTTCCACAGGGTTGGCGATAAAACCCCGCCCTGGGGACATCCTCTACTTACTCTTCCTCTAGTCTTTACTCTACCATTCTGCATGTTGACAGCCCTGTGTTTGAGCATATTGTCCACCCAATTTGCTATCATTGGGCTTACATTGCGTTCTGTCAGGGCTTGCCGCAGCCTTTCAAAGCATATTTTGTCGAAAGCACCTTCGATGTCCATAAATGTGGCCATCGCAATGCCTCCTGAAAATACCTCCTTTTCAGTCACTCTTACCAATTCGTGAAGAGCACTCTCCGTAGACCTACCTGCTCTATATACATGTTGGCATCTACTCAGAGGATTTTGCATCAGCGAGGTGCTCTCAAGACAGTCAACCATCACTCTTTCCATCGTTTTCAAGAGAAAAGATGTTAGGCTGATCGGTCTGAACGACTTCGCCTCCGCATAATCTTTTTTCCGGGCTTCGGAAGAAATACAACTTTCGCCTCTCTCCAGACTCTCGGAACATACCCAGTCGCTAGGCAAGTAACAAATATACCCCACAGCCTAGGTGCAATGAGATCTTCCCTCCATTGCATCATAGCAGGGAATATACCGTTCATCCCTGATGTTTTGTACGGAGCAAATGAGCGTATAGTGATCATCCTTTTGGCTTCCAGCCTGTCAACCCTGTGCATTCCTTTCTTCAAGGGTGTCCACGGGTCATCAGACTTAAAACTTCCAGGAAAATGCACCTCCATCCGAACTTCCGTGGACTCCTCTAGGTTCTCTGCCATGGTTCCATCCTTCTTTCGGATCAGTCCCACTTTGGAGAATGGGTCTTTTGAAACCATTTTCTGAAGCCTACATGCTTCTGATATAGTTTCCATCCCAGAACAGAAGTCTCTCCACGACTGCCTTTTCCGTTGTCGTATGAGGTACTTCAGTTCCCTTTTCCGTGCATTGTAATTTGCCCATGTTTCTGGGGTTCCCCCTCTCATGTGCAGATTGAAGGCCTTCCTAACCTTCTTCTTCAGAGATTCGAGTTCCGTGCACCACCATGGCGTTGGATACCCATCGTCTACTGAAAGTATTGGGCATGCCACCTTGTAGGCTTCGACCATGACCGAGCTAAGGTGTTTGACATGACTTTCTACTTCCACCGTATTCCCTGGTACTTAGTGGCATTTAGTAAAATAATTATCTGTTCCATTATTTTGTTGTAATCAGATTTTATGTCCGACATAGAGAAGCGGAGATATTGGCGAATGACTGATTTCGGTATACTTTGACCCCGAATATCTTTTAGTGCGTACATGGTATCATAAGGAACTCATAACAGGTTGTTTATTATGCTTTAGTTGAAGGAAGGATACAAGATTAATTAAAAATTTCAGTAAAAAAAAAGGCATTGAAATACAGAAACCCTCGGGCAAAGTCAAAAGTTAAGTCACAAAAAAAACTAAGGATGCAAAAAATTTATTGGACGAGTAGTTTCCAAAAATATATAAAGCCGGTGAGGTCAAAAATTTGTTCCAATCTAATGTACAAGCAATAAAAGTGTTGTTTTATTTTATTTATTTTTAATTACATTACTGAGGTTTGTATTATTATGGTTTCTATTAAAAAAAAATACATTAAACTTTGAAAAAAAAGTGAAAAACGGAGAAATGTTAATGTAAGAACAGGAATAACATATTGAAATGCTTGAAAGAACGGGAATGATCTCTCCTAAAATCTGGCAACACTGCATATGAGTTCTATGAATGGTTGTTTTGTTTTAGTGTCATAACTTTGCCTAAGGTCATGCTAGAAGCTCCAGATTGTGTTTGTTTATAGTTCTTTATGTGTGGAACACAGATACATAAATAACTCAGTTCTGACTTAAGTCGACTTAAGCGATTATTGCTTATCGACACAAATCTGTGGAGTTTTGACAAAACAACTTAAGTCGATCTGGAATTCATTGACAAAACCCTTTAAGTTGATACGAAATTCATATAGACTTAAGTTGTTTTGTCTATGAATTTCAGACAGACTTAAGTTGTTTTGTCAAAACTCCACAGAAATATATTGTTTAATCTAGGATGGGCTATTCTTTTGACATTTTCTTCGTGTCATGTTTTTATAGTTTTGGTTATTGCATCTTTCATTTTACTATTATTTAAATGAGAATCAAATTTGAAATTTTGTTACAACAAAAAAAAAAAAAAAATTGTTTCCGTATCGCGAAAGTTTTTCATTACCATTTGCCTAACTACTAGCCTTACAATAAATGCTAAATATTTTTTCGCTTGGAAGATAGAAAACGTGGTTAGTAAAAGAACTGATTTTCAAAATAATTAAACTTTTTATCACTGACTATAATCACATTCGATGAGCCTAACGGTTGATTTTTTTTTTACTGAACTGTTGATTGGTAGATATTTGGCAAATCTACGATATTTACATTTGAATACTAAACAGACATATTTGTTTTAAAGAATGGACAGAAGTTATTTTACCAGCCATTTTCAAATGGTCATAGTTTTTGCATAACAGCTTTAACCTGCTTATATTTACGTCGGCGAATTGCTTGACAACACCGACAACAATTTTACAAATTATCGGATTACATGCTAAAGTATTGCAATTAAAAATTGAATAGCCAAATGACGGACAGACAAATGACACTTAGCTATTTTTATGCAGCGACTGAAGTCAAAGTGAGTAGAAACACTGACATCTCCCCCAAAATGAGTAAAATAAAATAACAATAATTTTAACGTTTCTGCAAAGACTCTGTCATTGTCATTTTGAGCTCAGATTTGCTTCGTTGTAGAAACGCCTTTCGCCGGATCAGTTTTAAAATTAAGCCAGTCGAGTAAATCATGAGCCACAAGAAGTTTTTAGCTGTCATTCTGAACATTACGTCTGCTGGAGGTTTTAAGTTGAAGCCATTTATTATCCTACATTTGCTTCGATATTACAAGAGAATAACGAAATTGGTACACGGTTAAAAATGTTGGACTACTTTTCAATCCAAACTTTAGTTTAAAGGAATTTTTAATCCAAACATTAGTTGTATTTAGCTGGGTCTCAAGCCCACATTCCTGAAAAGAACTTACTTTCATTCGTAATGATGCAAAATAAGCGAAACTGTGTTAACAATTGAATTGGACGAGTGGATAAGGTTTTGGACCAGCACATCAGAGGACGTGTGTTCAAACCACGAACTGGTCAGAGTATTTTTTATTTTACTTTAATTTACCTGGATCTCGAACCCACGTTTCTGCTCGCTTGCTTACTTATTTCAAGCTTACTTACATTCGTTATGATGCGTAACTATAATAAGCGTAATAAGCGTAACTTTCTTTACAACTGGGATGAACCAGTGAATTTCAAACTTTTCCTTGGATTAAAAAGTAATCTTTTTTTGGCGTTGTCTTATATGTAACCCAAAAAAGGTTAAAATTTAGTCCAAGAGTTTTAACCGTGTATTTAAAAAATAAGCTCAAGTCTTTTGATAATTCAATTAAAATAAATATGCATATGATGAGAACCAAGATGGTGTATTCTCTTTTTCTTTCACGCCTAAACTTTATGTAAAAACAATTTTGAAATTAAATAAGTCGGCAATTTTATTTTAAATTTACCGACCTTATGACATGAACACATTTGATTTGGGTTAAATTTTGCATAGAGCATTACTGACGGGAATAAATAACTTAATTTGAAGAAAACAAATTTGGAGTAGTTTTTGTCGGGTGCACAAAATTGACAAAAATCGACAAAAATGTAAAAAAATCGATTTTTACAAAAATTCATATCTCAAACACTTTTCAACCGAATGTTAAGACTTTAATATAAAAATACATTTGAGAAATTTTGGAAGTTGCATTTCTTGTGGTAAAGTTATTTATTTTTTTTTTAATCTATAACTTTAGTAAGGTATCTAAATTACCTTTTAAACAATATAAAAATTATGGTGGGGACCATTGTTTGATCCAATTTTTTTTTATTGTGGTACCTCCGTTATGGTTTATGTAATTTAGTTTTTAGTGAACCCTGAACTGTATCATATCCCAATTTTATTAAAGTATTTCAATATGTTTGAATTGTATTACTGTCCAACTGTGCCTTTACCTTACCTTCGAGGGTGAAAAAGTTTCGAGCCAAATCAGGGTTTTGGTCCACCATTTTCAATATCTGATGAGTATTGGACATAGACTCTTTACTTTTATCTCTGAAACAAAGATTTTTCTCTTCACTGCCTGTACCCATTGAAAATGCTCTCCTAGACTCTGGACAGGTACAAATCGTAACCAAATCGTTTTTTAGCTTTTATGCTCTTGACGATTTCGAGGGAGAATCTGCCCTTTGGCTTAAATTATTGAAGGAAAAAAACTCAGCAAGCTTGGCTTCTTTAAAACTGGTGTATGAAATCAAAGAAGCTAGTAAATTTTTTCCAGGCGTGCACTACTAATATCTTTGGATCAGCCATGAATAAGGACTACAAAAATTACAGACTCAGTCACACAAAAAAAAAAATAGTAGGGAGAACCAAAATACTGACTTAATGACAATTGTTATGATCGTTAGATTTGAGATTATCTTCTCAAATGACTGCCAGAAAATAATCTTTACGATTTAAGACATCTTTTAATTGAAAAATAAAAAAACTAATTATTAGAATTATGAAGCTAAAAATTTCTAAAAAAAACATTACTTTAAGACTTGTATGTCTCTAGGCAAAACTGCTATTGTTATTAATTAAAATCAAAAAATTAAGTGTTTTTTTTAACAATATTTAATAAGTTTTACAAAAAATATAAATTTGATCTAATTAACTTAATTTTAGTACAAAAAAAAAACGAATAAAAACATATAAAAAAATAAAAAAATCATGAACCACCCTGTCAAGTAACCACAAACATTTTTTAAGACTATGTACCGCAATCAATTTTCTGCAATGTAAAAAACCGGTTTAAAAAAACTTGAACGGTTCAAAATTTATAAATTTTGCATTAAAAAAAGCATAGTGCGACGGTTGAGCAGTCATTAAGCACCTTAAGACGTGTGAAAACATGGCTGCACTCCACAATGACGGAAGCTCGATTATAATGGTTTATAAAAATTTTATATTTACAGCCCTATTCTGGAAAATTAACAATTGCTAACCAGTATTTTGATTATGTCTATATGTTTGTTGTAATTATCTGATTTTAAAACAAAACTTGAAGCTCAAAAATAATAAATTTTGATAAAAATTGTCAACTGCTTTCAAATTTTCAAAACTGAGCTTCAAATTTTGTTTTGAAAAAAACAAACATATAGAAATATAAAAAAATACTGGTTAACAATTGTTAATTTGCCAGAACAGTGCTGTTAACTTAAGCAACTTCTTACAATAACAAAATATACATTCGTATATTTTAGAACTTTGCATGCTAAGTGTCCAGTGGCAGCTAGTGTATGAGAAGCAACAAGCGTTAAAAGAAAATGTGGTCAACAAATTGTGGACAACTATTAGCAAATTAGCATTAGCTCTAATAAAATTAGAAATCTGAAAAGAATAAAAACCAAATAAATATCAATTAAAAAATTAACTAATTTTATTAGAAAAATGCTTTGCTTTTGGTTTTGTGTGATTTTATTTTCATTTCAAATATGGAACAATATTTTCGCTATATTTTCACTTGTTTTATGAATGCCTTAATTTACACAATGTTTATATGTACACTTCAGGGCTTTGGGAACGCATCCCACGCTATAGAAAAGTCTTGCTACGCCTATGGTGGGTACTCAATGGGTTCATGAGATATACTTATTTTGACATCTAAACAAAAAAATTTTTTAATTTGAATTTCTATCACTGAAATCGTTATCGTTAGTTAAGTTTGTGATGAATTCCAGTTAGCCAAAGTCATTCACAACTTCAAAGGAGGTGTTGTCTTTTTCTGGGACTGGGACTGGCACTGTTTGCTTGCTTTTATTCATTAGATATTTCGTCTTATCTGTGTTCACTGCAAGACTTATGCGACTCGTCTCTCTTTCTAATCTGGGAAAAGCTGCACTGACTTCGAGCGTATTATGAGTAATGATATCATCAGCAATATCATCAACATACGCAAGCAGTATAGCACTCTAGTAGAATATTGTGCCACTGCGTCTGCGATCAGCAGCTCAGATAATTTTCAAGAAAAGGAATTACCTTAGCTAAAACCTTGTTTGGTAGCAAATGGTAGGGAGAGCCCCTTCCCAATTTTAACTGCTCTGCTGATACTGCTCATTGTCATTCGCCATAATCGGACTAGTTTTTCAGGTATACCAAATTCCTAATTGGTTGAGTATAGGTGATTCCTTAGTGGGCTATCCAAGGCAGTTCTGTAGTCAACAAAAAAACGTTTGGTGTCGATTTGTTTTTCTAGAATCTTCTCCAAGATTTATTGTAGCATGAAGGCTTTCCAGGTCTAACGCCACACTGATAAGGTCCAATCAGTTCGTTAACGATGAGCTTCAGTCTCTCTTATACAACGCTCGACAGGATCTTGTATGCGATAGTAATATGGCTTATCCTAGGGAAGTTGGCGCAAATAGTATTATCGCCTTTCTTAAGGATCGGACAAAGCACACAGAGAATCCAATCGTTTGAAATACACGCTGCCGATTTTGATTGCATGTCTGCGACGTCTAACTTTTTTTATGAAAGACAAGATAGTGATCAGAGTCTATTTTCGCACTACGGATCGTGCGTACATCAAATACTATACACTGTAAGTATAGTGCCTTCCATGGATCAAAGCATGATTAAATTGGTTGCGATGTTTTTGTCAGGAGACATCCAGGTGGCCTTAAAGGTATTGAGATATTTGAATCTAGAATACCTATGTTGGGAATCATAAAGAATATATGTGTGCTATGTGAATTTTATTTCTTTGGAATAATTTTTAGAATAGATATAAGTACACGGTTAAAAATTTTGGACTGTTTTTAATACAAAATTGGTTCAAAGGAATTTTTAATTCAAATGTTCTATTGTCTAATCCATACCTTAGTTTAATTTAGCTGGGTCTCAAGCCCACGTTTCTAAAAGGAGTTTATTTACATTCGTAATCATGCAAAATAAGCAAAACTTTATTAAGAACTGAAATGGACGAGTGCATAAGGTGTTGGACTAACACATCAGAGGACGTGTGTTCAAATCAATGAACGGGTCAGAACAGTTTTTTTACTTTAAGTCGTAAACGACGAAGGTCTTTTGATAATTCTGTGAAAAATTAAACAAGGAATGATTTTTACGGCAAAAAAAATGTTATTTGTCAATATAGTCTCCATTTTAGCGTTTTCAAAAGGTCCTTAAAATAGGCCTCTGTTTCGGTGATGATCTCCTCTCTAGTGGTGAATCTCTTTCCGCCGAGCCATTTCTTCAGGTTTTGAAATAGAAAATAGTGGAGGGGGCCAAATCGGGAGGATATGCTAAATGAGGAAGCAACTCTTACTTGAATTCATGGAATTTTACCATGTGAGCACGGCATGTGGGAACGCGCGCATTGTCTTTATGAAAGAGCACTTTTTTCTTTGCAAAATGGGGACGTTTCTCTTTCAAAACGTTGTTGAAACGGTACAATTGAGCTGCATAGTATTCGCCATTGATTGTTCTTTTCGGTGGAAGGTAATCGATGTACATAGATTAAATCGCATTTATCACAAAATACTGTCGCCATAACCTTTCCGGCCGATAGCACCGTCTTCGCCTTCTTCGGAGCACGTTCGGTCGGTAATGTATACTGTTTCGACTGTTCCTTTGTCTATGGTGTGAAGTAATGGATACATGTTTTGTCCATGGTTACTAATTGACGGAAAAAAATCCTTTTTATATTTGTTCAACATTGCCAAACACGCCTATGAATCAGTCACACGATTGCGTTTATGGTCAAGAGTGAGCAAACGTGGCACCCATCCTGCGGATAATTTTTTCATATCCAAATAATTTCGCAAAATGTTCGACACCCACCCGTTCGTTTAAGATGCCAACACGAAATCGTGAATTTTAGGGATCATTTCTGGTGTGATGACCTCATTTGGGCGTCCGGAATGTTCGGCGTCCCTAAAGTATTTATTAAGCCTTTCTTTGGTTTGGCTGACGGTTTTTTGTGCAAAAAATAGTGCCTGGTAAGCACACGAAATTCACTTTTTCCATTTTCGCTAAAATTAACAAGATCGTCTGCTGTTAACGGCTGCCAAACTTAAAAAAAGCTTCGCAGCGACCTGAAATTTTGACAGTAGTCTATTAACAAATGGTAGTTGACAGGTGGCGGCCGTAGTCTAGTGGGTAGAGTGCGTGGCCCCTAAGCTAAAGAACCGCGGTAGCCCGGGTTCAATTCCAGCTCAGACATAAAGTTTTTTCAATTGAATTAATTTATATGTTCGGTCGTCACCTCTCTGCAGACAATGGCAAACCTCAGAGAGTAAAAATTGCCATGTAATAAAGCTTCTTGAGAACATAAGCCGTTCGGAGTCGGCATTAAGCACGTAGGTCCAGTTCTCGATCATTTGTGATCAAACGTTTAATAACACGGACAACGCAATTGATCAATAGAAGCTAGGTCAAAGTCCTTCCAAGGACTGAAATGGCCAGTTTGTTTTTTTTTAGTTGACAGGATCAGTGTTACATTTAAAGTTACTACGCGGAAAATGAAAAAATTCACTAACTTCTCAAATTTCCCTCGTATTGCTTTTTTTTTAACTTTTCGCGGATTACAAAATTACTATTTTGTGGATAAGAAAATTTTTGAACTTTTTCTTGGATTAAAAATTAATCTTTTTGTGGTGTTGTCTTATATGTAATCTAAAAAATTTAAAAATTTAGTCCAATATTTTTAACCGTGTACCAAATTAGTACAAATTAGTTGAGTGTATCAAAATTTATTGATTTAAGATAGTTTTTTTTCATCGCCCGCTTTATGTGATAGTTAACCTGTGCATCATCTCAATCAGCGTCATGGATTTATATATACAAGGCTATCTTTTAATTATGATCTCTAATGATATAAAGTCTTGATTTAATTAGTTCAAAAGACAGACGTACATTTAAAACTTTAAAACAATTATAAAAACAATGCATAATTTAGTTACATCAGATAACCTTTTAAACTTTTTAACATTGAGAATAGAACTATTTTTAACAAGAAGATTTACATGACAGTTTCTTACTTTCTGGGGTTTGCCATTGTCTGCAGCGAGGTGGTGGCACAACAGAAATATTAATTCAATTGAAAAACATTCTGTGTGAGCTGGGGTTTGAACTTCGGTTCTTTACATTACAGACCACGCACTTTACCAAGTAGGTTACGGCCACATGCTACTAGAATATACTTACTTACTTACTTAGTTGGCGCTACAACCGTATGTCGGTCTTGGCCTCATCTAAGAATTTGCGCCAGCCATTTCTGTCTTTCGCTTGCTGGCGCCAGTTGGAAATTCCAAGCTTCGTCAGGTTGTCCTGTACTTGGTCTTTCCAACGAAGATGCGGTCGTCCTCTTCTGCGTTGACCGCCGCTGGGTACCGAATCGAATGTTTTCTTCACTGGAGCATCGTCTTTCATGCGCTGAACATGACCAAGCCAGCGAAGCCGCTCGATTTTAATGCGCTTGACTATGTCGATGTCAGCGTACAGCTCATACAGTTCATTATTCCACCGTATTCGTGACTCGCCATTGACGCAGATTGGTCCGTAGATCTTACGAAGAATCTTTCTCTCGAATGCTCCTAAAGTCTTTTCATCTAAACTGCTCAGCGTCCAGGTTTGTGATGCGTAAAGTAGGACGGGCATGATGAGCGATTTATAGAGCGTGATTTTCGTTCGTCGAGAGAGGGCTCTGCTTCTCAATTGCCTACTGAGCCCAAAGTAACACCTGTTGGCAAGAGTTATTCTTCGTTTGATCTCAATGCTGATGTTGTTGGTTGAATTAATGCTGGATCCCAGATAAACGAAGTTCTTCACAACCTCGAAGGAGGTATTGTCAACGGTAACGTGGGTTCCAAGACGCTGGGACTGTTTGTTTGTTGACACTAAGTATTTCGTCTTATCTGCATTCACTGACAGACCCATTCGACTTGACTCTCTTTCTAATCTGGAAAATGCTGCACTGACTTCGCGCGTATTATGGCCAACGATATCTATGTCATCAGCATACGCAAGCAGCATAACACTCTTGTAGAATATTGTGCCACTACGTCTCAGATCAGCAGCTCGGATGATCTTTTCCATCATTAGGTTGAAAAAGTCGCACGATAAGGAATCACCTTGTCTGAAACCTCGTTTGGTAATAAATGGTGGGGAGAGGTCCTTCCCGATTTTAACTGCGCTGCTGGTGTTGCTCAGTGTCATCCTGCAAAGTCGTATTAGTTTTGCAGGAATACTAAATTCAGACATGGTGGAGTACAGGTGCTTCCTTATTGGGCTGTCGAAGGCGGCTTTGTAGTCGACAAAAAGATGGTGGGTGTCGACTTGTTTTTCTTGAGTCTTCTCCAAGATTTGTCGTAGCGTGAAAATCTGGTCGATGGTGGACTTTCCAGGTCTGAAGCCACACTGATAAGGTCCGATCAGTTCGTTTACAATGGGCTTCAATCTTTCACATAAAACGCTCGACAGGACCTTATATGCGATATTAAGAAAGCTTATCCCTACTAGAATATAGCATATGAAAAATGTTCAAAAAGTCTTACATGAAATTTACACGTAATGAACAAATTGAAGGACGCCATCTTGTATATGATCGACTGTCGAACCTCTTGAGCTTTTAGCCGTTTTTCTGTATAATAAGGGTAACTGATGACAGTAGCTAAGCACGCCTACAATTCTGGTTGGTTCTGAAACAAGCGCAAATAGTCATTAATCAAGTGGTTTTTTCCAATCCATTGTTAAATATACTAATTTACACTAAACCTATTTTTACCAAATTCGGCATAGGCCGATAGAAACAACTGAAATCTCTAGGTTTTGTTGGAATTTGTAACTCACTTCTTTTCATTAATATTACTTTCTGAAATTTTTCACTAAAATATTAAAAAAAACTTTTGTTGGTCTTTTTCTTGAATTGAACAATGATTAATCTCGCAAGTGTCGCAGCGTCTTAGAAGTAACCAACATTTGCAGATATGCAAAACTCCTTGTTCGGAGTTTGTCTTTTGTTACCTCCCAACGGGGAAAAAAGCACTCCGAAAGGCCTTTTTGAGTGCTTGCAAGTCAGCTGAAAGCGCTGACTCCATGTATGACACACCATTGTATTTTTAACATTGCATGTCATTGGAAAAGAGCACTTTAATTTAGCTGACTATGAATTGCTTCAAAAGGCCTCCCGTGTAAAGCTTTGGGTCAGCAGTTCATCGAATTCTTTTTGATTTTGCCTACCTCAAAAAGAGACTTGCTGAGAGGGAGAGAGAGAGAAAGAGCAATATTTTATTTCATTAAAATAAGGGTTAGAATTTGCAACCGTCGATACTGCTTCAAAAAGCCTCCATTGAAAAGCTTTGGGTCAGCAGTTCGTTTTTATTTTTAATACATTACCGACAAATCTACATTTTGACTGAAACAATAACTACAGAAGTGGTTTCAATTGAATTTTGCGATACCTCACACGCGCAATTGTATCAAACAACTGATTATTTGCATGCGTTTTTTTTCTTTGTTCGGTTTTTTTTATTCGTTTTTTCTTTTGTTCGTTTTTTCTTGTGTCCGTTATGCCGTGGTTATGCTAGCCAAACATTGCCGAACATTTTTTGTTGTTATTGTTTCACGTATAAAATAAAGAAATGAACTTTTTCTCATATTTATTTTCTCGCTCTCGGACCGAACATTTTGATTGCTGATTGCAACGCCAAACATGCCGAACTTTCCAGTGTTGGCTGTAGTCATTTTGTATAATAGCATCAAAAAAGTAGGTAAAAGTATTAAAAAGTGAAGTTGATTGTGTCTTCAAGTAACCCTTAACATAAACAGCTAGTTAGCATGTCAGATATACGCAAACCCTTTTGTTTAAGATATTATAATAAAAATTCAGAGTAAGTAATATCAGTTCGTATATTTTAATTCGTTAATTTTAAGTACAAAACTGCAAATTAGGGTTGTGCTTTTTGGTGTTTTGACATACTATTACATATAATGCAACTGAGCCACCAATCATAGCATAACCACCAAACAAACATTTCAGCGAAGCGAATAAATTAACAAAAATGAACACCGAACATGTTTGGCTAGCATAACCACGGCATTACTGAGCGCTCTCAATATACTGTTCATTTGCACAACAAGAAAAATAAGTGCTGACGTTTTGTTTCTGTAGGAAGCTGCTGACATGCCGGCCCGTTGGGCTGCTCCGCTGACTATGCTGGTATTATGAAACTTAAGCTAGCGTGTTTTTATTGTTGTAGTTTCTATTTTCTTATTTATTTTTTGTAGAGTTTACTTTATGTGCTAGCAAACTTTAGTGCTTTCATTGCGGGATCTGCAATTTACTTCCTAGTCGATCATGGTATAGGACGATCATGGTTTGATATAGTGTACTCATTGCTATTATTGCTGTCAATTTGATGCAAACAAATAATGTTCAACACCTGGAACTGATGAGGGTCTGCCTATGATCTAGTGTTTTTAGTTTATTTTTTCTTTATGCTTGATGAACTTTGGGTGATGCATATTGCAAACCTTAGATAAGGAATAGTTTTTCAAAATCTTATTACTCAAATACGATTTTAAGCATAAAAAACTATTTTATTTACAATTATTTTATTAAAGGACAATTGAAGAAAACCAATTAATAAGAGGTATTCACCTCCAGAAATGTAATGTCAATCTATCCTTTTTCCGGAGTTATGTGTTGTAAGGTATGTGGAACGAAATCTGCACAAACTTGATACGTATATATGATACAGTAATCACCGTTTAATTGTACAGGGAAAATGCTTACACTTTTGTTCAAATAACTGGGAAACTCAATTAATGAAATCCCACTCAATCAAAATGACCAGTTACTCAATAAAAAAAAACTCCTTGACTGCACTTTTTCTTTCATTACACTGGGTTACACGTAAAATGCACCCCGGACCAAAGTAATATTTTATGGGACGGTGAATGGAAATTTTTTTTCATTTCGCGGGTTTTCGAGATATCGGTAAAAAGGCGTGTTTTAGGTAGTGGATCAACTCAAACCAACATATCTCGAAATTACGCATTTAGTGACATTTTCTTTCGTTTCCCAGAAAGCCGTGAACCACATTTTTGGGGAACAATTAAGCGGGATTTTTTATATTGATTTTACTCAATGGCCCAAATTTTAATGACTAAATAACCGGAGAATTCAATTAAGTGGGAATCAATTAAACGGGAATAATACCGTACTTTTCTTATGGGAGCGTAATGTTGACACAACTTTTCGTTCATCAAAGCGGGGAAATCAATTAAGCGGGGATTACTGTAGCCCCTGTAATGTTTTTCTGAAAAGCTATTAACATTTTATGCTGGTAACATCTAAGGTGTGTTCAAAATGTCGAAAAAGAGGAGCAACGTCGTGAAGAATTTCTAAATCTTTTGATTCTCATTCTGATTGGCCAAAATCGAAAATTGTGTCTCATTTTCTTGAAGAAGAAACCAATCGCCGGACCATCTTAAACAGTGTCGGTCAGCTTTGCACACTTGAGATTGGGTTTGAGCAATAAAATAGGTATTCATCTCACCTATAGAACGATCAAAGCTTCAGTGTTCAAGCGAACGCCAAGCAGATAGCATCTGCGCTTGCGTGTTCCTTGAATATATTATATTATATCTGTGTCGATTTTGTTGTATCTTTAAATGCAATATTTAAAAATAATTGCGTTTGTTTAATAACTAAAAAATGGTATAAATATTAGAAAATTACTTTATTTAAATTGAATGACAGTCTTAAAAGTTATTGTTATGGTGACATAAAGTTGTTTGTCTATACTTTGATTTTTTAATAAGTCCTGCATAACAGGATTAGAAAAATTTTGGAAATTTTTTTAATTTGTAATTATTTTAACTTATATTCTGATCATGAATATATTCTTCTTAAGTTTTGAAAAATTTTCATTATTATGACACCAAACTTTTGTCTATATCTCGAAAACTATACATTTTCTCAGTACAAGGCATTTTTTTATGAAAAGTCGTTGATTAATAAAAACGACGATCAATGAAAGATTTTTTGAAAATATATTGTACTTATATCTAGTACATTGAAAAAAATTCCCATTATTATGACATAAAAATGATAGCGGTATCTTAAAAACTACAGATTTTCTCAATGTAACACATTTTCTTTAGAATTATGCTTGGTTTTCACTATGTCATTTTTATGACGACAAAAGTTTATCACGTGAAATATCACCTTAATAAAACTCTAGAACATTTTCTGCATAGCTCCATTCAATAATTTATTTGTTTTTAATTTTCCAAGATTGCCAAAGTTAAAAAAAACATCAACATATTGTTATTTCCAATTTGATTGACAACAGCTGACCACTGTAAATGCCATTGTGAAAACCAAGCATTAGAATGAGCAAAAACCAATTGAAATTTTAATTTTTGAATTTGCAAGTAAACACCTCCTCCATTTTTAAATCGATTTTTATCAAATATCCTTTGTCTGAAAAGTCAATTTGTGAATTTGGAGAAATGAGAAAAGATTAAGCGTTACTTCACCAATTCAATGTTTTATATTGTTTTCACAAAACCTGTAAAATATTCACTTTATGCTCAAAAAATAGGCCAAAAGTTCTTATTGTTGTAATTTTCTTTACTCAATTTCCATTTTCCCCACTCTTTCAGAGTACATATCATTTATCTGCAAAAATTGCTTAATTTTGCCACAAAATTCAACAAACAGTTTCTATCATTAAAAATAATGGGTTATCACCCCCTTTTATTTTTTGTATAAAATATTGTTTTTTCAAAATGTTTTTATAGTTTTTACAATTTTCTACAGCTTAAAAAATAGTTTCTCAAAAAAAAATATTTTCAAATATTACAAATCAAATTACTAAATTTTAGTCTTATATTATGTTAACATTGGACCAAATGACGCATTTCAGCCCATTTAGCTACATGAGAAACATAGTCATAATTTCTTATACAAATTCTCAGTTGCAATTCAACTCATTTAAAACAAATGAATGAGATTGGATACGTTCTTAAAATTTATTACAAACTATTTCGAACGCATTCAATAGAGAATGGATAAAAACACCGAACACACTAAAAACAAAGGAAAACGTAAAACAACAAATAATTTTATACACGTGCCAGTAAATCAATACCAACCAGTAAAAACAAAACAAAGAACCAGTTGTCAAACGAAATACTTTCGCAGAAAAAAACCAATGTAAGCACTTTTGAATGACTGATTCCAAATGAGTCATTTGGCCCAATTAAACGTAATGTTATACGACCAAAACCGTTTGAAATATAGCATTTTCATTGTTTTTTTGGCGGTTAAAGGGGGCGTGAAACCCTATTTTTAGTCCACCTTCCGAAAGTAACCAAACAAATAAAATGACCAAATTTTAATCTTGTACGACTAAAACCGTCTGAAATATAGCATTTTAAGCATATAGTGAAAAGTAGGAATGGGAAAATATCAGTAGCCTATCTCGAGATCGGTACCTATATCGTCTTAATCTGTTCAGTGGTTCTCACGTGATTATCAAACATCCGTGCAATGTCACAACGCTTCCAATAGTATAGATAAATAGACTAACACAATCTCAAGTCGGGAAAAGCTAGCTGGCAAGACTGCAAAACATAATTTATGCTTATATCTGAATTCTGGCAACTCCCCTCAAAACATTTGCAATCAAATTAAACTTTGATTGTTCGCAGATTGTTGGCAGCTCACACGACACGCCAATCTGCTTTTGACAATTCTTTGATATACACTACTTTTTCTCCTCCACTTTATTTCATACTTTAAAAACATTTGGTATTAATTTAACATGATTGCTTGAATGTTATCTTGTTCTTAAAATTGTTATAAACGGTGTTAATATATAAATACATTCAAATTCCAAACTACAAGTATTACAGCTTAATATTAATGCTTACCTATTTGTTTTCAAAAACACACTTTATAGTCGGCTTTTTCTTTTTTTACTCCATTAATTCACTTGTTAAGAATAAGGGTTTCACGCAACAATTTTTCCATTATTTTATTGTAAAAAGTATTAAGTTTCTTCAACAAAAGTACTTTTTAGGTACTTCAACTCAGCAATAATTTTATTTTGCCACCCTGCAACACTGTTCAGATTGCTGATTGCTACCATGAACAGCCATCAAAAAATTAACAAATTTGATTGCTTCGATTGCTCTTGCTCTGAGTGATTTGAGATATTTCCATTAGACCTGTTCACACTTCAAATTGCTCATAAAATTATTTGAAATAACGTTTGACCACAAAAGTGTTCATACTAATCAAATTTTAGCACCTCACGATGATTGAAAATTTTTAGTAACACTTGTTATTAAAATCGTATTGGAAGAAGAAGAAATTATTTTATAAATTATTATAAACTATTTGCCAAAGTTATTTATTATGATTTTCTTCCGTTTCTTCTTTAACCGCTATGTGCTCTTGTTGAAAACTTTTTCAACTGACAAAGTCATTCTACACAATTTGACAGTGTTCACACTGATCAAATCGTTCGTCAAATCAGCAGAAAAATCAAAATGCATGTCAGTGAAATTGACTAAAGCATAACGCGCATTTTACTCTCTTTAACTCTTCTTGAGATATTTGACTGAATAACCGCTTTCGAGTGATTTTTCTGACTGATAAACATTGCAAGCATTCATTACTACTTTCCTACTGCCTACTATTTTGTGATGTTGCGTCGATCTTTATGCCTCGAAGTGTTATCAAATATTTTAGTTACTTATTAATTTAATTTTAACGGAGTGTGAAAATAAAATATTGTTGATCTTTTAGAATTGAAACTAATCGCTTTGGCAAATCGATACGCCGGAAATTTAAGATACACTTAAAGTAATTTTATACTGCATTTACTACCTTATGAATTATTTGCTACTAGGCAGCAGACAAGTAAAAGTTTGCAACCGTTTGATTGACTGATTGATGTAGGTTTTAGGCTCACTGAAAATTTGACTGATACCAAATTGTGGCACTTGAGAGAGAGCTCGGTCGATTTGTCAAAATGGATGAAAAGAAATCAAGAAAATGAATGCTTAGAACAAAGAAAAGCACAGTGACAGTTCGAGCAAAGGCGGGAAAACAGTGCATTTCTCTCAAGTGCCACAACCTTATAAATCAACCTTGACTTATACGATGAATTGTAAAAAGTTCATTTTCGCTCTCGCAGAAAGTTAATTTTATTTTTAGCTGGGAAAACAACCAAAAATTTTGACTTATCATTGACTTTGACTGACGTGTAAATTGCGACTATGGCAGCAAGAATCTCACTGATAGCAACTCCATAACATGGCTGCCACGTTATATTGAGAGAAGCTCTTGCGACAAAGAGAGGAAACCTTTGTTTGCTGGTGATTGTGCTGCTTTTTGAATGTAAGCATCAAAGAAAATACATGAATTTTGTAACAATTAAAGAATAGACTTTTCGAAAAACTTAGAATGCTATGACATTTAAAATTATCATAGGAATTAAATAATCAAAGAATTATAAAAAATATAAAATTTTAATGAAGATTTAATAAAATGAATTATTAACAAATTATCGGTTCAGCGGTTTCCGAGCTTGTCTGGCTTAAAATTTCGTGAGTCTCCTTTTATATAATACTATACATATAGATATACTATACCAGGATAATATTTTCCCCCAGGAATCTATTTTCGTTTTATATAAAATAAACTTTCCTTTTGTCCATTTACCACTGGGTTGCATTCAGTGTACTTTTTAAAGAGCTCATTAATACATACTCAATATGGGAGAGTATAAATGTGCAAGCCCGCTTGTAAAAATTTGTCGGTGATGACATTATAATGCAGAACTGTAAGCAGAAACGAAATCTTGTTTGTGCTCACATAATTTTCTTTTCATTGTCAAAACAAGTTTGACTTTATTCGTCTATGTAGCAACATCGTATTTTCTAACAGGAAGTTGTGCAGTAAAGTGTGTTTGTGAAAACTATTCATCTTTATGTTTAAACCAGAACACAGTTTTATATATAAAATAATGTATTATTAAACATTAACTCTGAGTGCTAGATAAAAGGTAAAAACTTTGTTCATTACATTGTAAAAATTATTGTAGAAATAATTTAATTGCGGAAACTGTGTTAATTCATATTTATTTTATTTATTGGCCAAACAAGGCAATGCAATTTACTTATTCTAACTTATTCTAACAGGTTTTGTTTACTTATACTAAGATTACAGGCTTTTTGTTTTTCTTCTCTCTTTTCCTTGTTTTTATTTTATTTTTTATTTGGTGCTCTTAGTGGGCACTCCGCCCACCGGATTGACATGATTTCAAAAACCATGTCAAAAATAAAAGAAGAGGAGGAAAACAAGAGAGTATACATACCTAAGTATATTATTCTTAAAGACTATAAGGAAAAAAGGACGTAGATGGGAGATTTGGAGGGGGATGTTAAAGAATTATGATTTATTAAACAAATCAATAAATGCTTATACCTATAAATCCATACATGTATATAGTTTATCTGAGGCCTGGGTTAATTCTGATTACTGAGTGATTTATATAGGGTTTGCTTGAAAGAAGATTTGGACATAGAAGGTGAGTAGTATATACAGGGTTGTCCATTTTCGAAGCGCCCATTTTATTTTTAAATAAATCAAAGAAACCACAATTTTTTGTCTGTTCGTTATGAATATCATTTAATTGGGTTCAAGTAGATTTGCTTAAATTATTTCTTGAATATGATATCTCGTAAATGGTCACATTTTCCATGGTTTTCTTCAACATTTCGATGGGAATGGCGGTTATTTCTTGACGGATGTTGGTTTTCAGCTCTTCTAGGGTCTTTGGCTTGTTGACGTAAACCTTTGATTTCAAATAACCCCACAAAAAGAAGTGTGGAGGCGTTAAATCTGGTGATCTTCGCGGCCAATCGAAATCACCATTTTTTGACATCAAACGGCCAGGGAACAATTGCTTCAAAAAATCGATTGTAGTGCGGCTTGTGTGTGGTGGCGCGCCGTCTTGTTGAAACCAGTAGTGCCTGATACGCTTTCGACGAACGATTGGCATGAAAAAATTGTTTATCATATCGCGATAACGCTCCTGATTGACAGTAACTCTGTGGCCATTATCATCTTCGAAAAAGAACGGCCTGTGGGTATTAAACAACTCGCCGAATATAGTTTTATAGTTTATTATAATTTATTATTTAATCTATATTTACAACGTGATAGTTCTTATTAATACCTACTATTATTTTTCTACGGTTTTGCGCAGAGTTAGTCCGTTTTCTTCGCGGCGTAAAATCTGACTGACTTCTAAGGCAACATGGCCCAGAGACCATGCCACCACAACGCGTCGAAGATATATCTAAGAGCTAAGTATGTGAGCGCGGCAGCACACATACATAGCGCAACAAAAACCGAATTTCCTATATGCATTTTCGCGATAGAACGATACAGTGGAGCTCTGCACTGGCCTTTATAGTCGCTAGCCCTGTTATCAGCGCTAATAACAGTGCTAGAGAAAGGGTGCGGTGGGGGCTGACGCAGCGTATGCCAATCATCATATTGGCAGCGCAATTGCATGAACGCTGGTTAGCTAAGCCAGCGTGCAAGCAACAAGCGCTTACTCAGCTGACATTAAGGGTGGTTGTTGTACAATACGAGCGAACAATTACAACAACAACCACACTAGCTTAGAACCTCTTGGTATTCGTCATCAAGGCAAACCGATGCGGCTATACAACAACAGACCCACAACATACACACACATCCCGATATGTTGAATCGTCACAGGCAGCGAGCCTGTGTTGTTGTACAACACACAAGCGAACAACAACCACACGCCGTATCACTCGAGTAGCCAACCGCTTGAAGAGGCTGTTGACGAACCGTCACATGAAACCGTTGCCAGCTATAAACGAGGCTGACGTTCTGTCTACGCAGCGAGACAGAGCGTCAGCTCAACCGAACGTCAGTCCCACACTTAGCTCACGATCACATTACCACAATGCCGTCACAGAGACGACGACAACTCTGTCACAGTGGAATGTGCTTAGGCTAGCAAACGCGCGATAAGCTAGCCTACACTTTGTTTATCAAATCGCAACAAAGTGTCGCCAAATAAAATTCCTAAGACCGCACAGAAACACGATCACTAACAGCAGTGGCATATGGCCACTGCTCAGTAGGGTAAACGGTACGCTCTACGGCCACGCCACAGTACTCCCCCCTTAGTGTTTCTGTCGCGATTCTAAAAATATTAAAGTACCGAATTTTGACTCAACCCCAACACGACGGAGGAAAATTACACCGAATAATTAACGCCATATTCAATATCGCGACCCGTCTTAAACGCTATTCTTGCTTACAAGCTAAGCAATTTGATTACAAATTTACAAAACTTCAAGTACATAACACGAAATACGTCATCGCCTCCGTCACCATTTTACCACCTCCTCGGGGCCTTCACCTCTCTACCGCTTCTCGTAAAAGTGTTCTTCCTTGGCCGCCCATGAGTCAGCGGCGGGCCGGAAACCTTTATCACGGTTGGTGCGACTGATTTCCGATGATGTTTACTCCGTCCCACGTTGTCCAACGGTGGACCGGAGGAAGTTGTCACGGTCGGTGCGCTTGCTTTACTACGCTGCTTAATTTTTCCAACGGCGTCCAACGGTGGACCGGAAAAAGTTGTCACGGTCGGTGCGATTGATTTACGGCGTTGATTTATTTTTCCAACGGTGTCCAACGGTGGACCGGAAAAAGTTGTCACGGTCGGTGCGCTCGATTTACGATGTTGATTTCTTTTTCCAACGGTGTCCAACGGTGGACCGGAAAAAGTTGTCACGGTCGGTGCGCTCGACTTACGCTGACATTTATTTGCCGACGGCCCGGTCTTATGTGGAAGTTCGGCAAAGGTCACCACTTTTCGAACCGGCGATGGCCTCGCCTTTGATACCACGACATCACGGTAGCTCTGCTTAATGCTGGCTGGTCCTCCACTTTCCTTCGGTGCTGCCGATGACCGCCTAGGCGACATACCCTTTATTTAGGCGATGGGGGAATGAGCTGAGCAATTGTTGCTGATTCGAATGTCCAAATAATGAACTCCGCAAGTTTATATGTAGAATGGTATTTATTGTAGGTGTAAATTTACAGCCGAGTTTGGAGATTATTAAGAAAGTTTTATAATGATTATATTTTAAGTATTTAAGAATAATTTCACCAAATAATAGTTAAGTTTAAGTAGATTTAAGTAGATCAAAATATATAAATGTAAGTGTTTAATAATAATACCAGATTGTAGAGAGCAGGCGATTAAAAGATGTTGATGGCTTCCCAGCTGAACACACAAGAGACGGAAGTCTCGGTGGTTAAAATGCATGATGGCACGTAAAGGTCGGACCGTACCGTGGTGGGTTTGTTTAATAAGCTGTTGTTCATCCAGGGGTGAAACGAGCACAGGTTTGACGACGTCAACATAGCGCCCGCCTTGCACTAGTGCAATTTTACAATAAGCTCTGCAAAAGTTGTAAGGCCTTGATAGCCGCTCCGACATGTTCACGAGGATCGCTACTCAGATGAGCGTTCACGACGTTTCGAGGAGTAATCTTTAAGCCACGTGGATGTTCTGATTGAGGTCGTGTATGGCGCATTTGCGCACGATGGCGTCCTTTGGGCGGGGTTGCTTTTCTGTTGCGACGAACTGGCGGCTGATTTTTGGTCGGCCTGGCAGGTTCTGGTGATGATGCGGATTCGCTTGAAGATGCGGAGTCACGCCGCTGACACACGGTCTTTTTGGATTGCAGCGACAATCGTTCTGGCCTGAATTGATGTAGCAATGAGTGATGGACGTCGCCACAGATCTTACATACAGCCTTAGAGGTGCACTTTCCAAGCATGTGGGACCTGGCAAGACAATTGGAGCAATGTTCATACTTCCGAACCGTCTGACGCCGCTGAAGAGTAGACATGCTCAGAAATTGTTCACAGAATCGTATCGAATGCCTTCCTTTGCAGAGTCGACATTGGTACAAACTAAGAAGAGATTAAAGAAATAATTATAAATAAATGCAGCTATACACATGGGTAGAGTAATAAATCAGATGTTAAAGTTGAACTGTTGTGTATGTGGGGAATATTTGAGAATGACTGAGATGGGAGTTTATTGAGAGGGAAGGACGCAGAGTTTAATGACTGGTCGAGTGACGATACCCGTTTGAGTACGAACGTCAGCGACCCGTACCCGATGGTCTGGTCCTTGATAAGTCTTTACGATACGACCAAGTCTCCACTCAGTCGGGGGTAACAGCTCATCTTTTATGACTACAAGGTCCTCTTCGCTAATGTTTCGTTCTGGATATTTCCATTTGTACCGCTTGTGCAACTCGCTCAAATATTCCTCCTTCCAGCGGCGACTGAATTGGTGGTGGAGAATTTTGACCTTTTCCCATCGGTTAATGAGAGACCAACGATCATCATTAAATTCTGGGATCGCCAGTAAGGGAGCGCCTCGAAGGAAATGTGCCGGGGTCAATGGCAATAATTGTGAAGGGTCTTCACTGATTGGAGAGAGTGGCCGCGAATTGAGAACGGCTTCGATGCGGGCCAGGAGTGTCGAGAACTCTTCAAAGGTAAATTTATGGCCTTGAGATACCTTTCTGAAATGAACTTTGAAGCTTTTGACTGCCGCTTCCCACAGGCCGCCCATGTGAGGGGCGCTCGGGGGTATGAACGACCATGTGAAGCCATGCATACAGTATTTATGGGATATATCTGCAGCTGAGTGTTTGAGAAACAATTCAAATTCTGTGGTCAGGGTACGGTTCGCACCAACAAAGTTGCGGCCATTGTCTGAGACAATTTTTTTTGGTAAGCCGCGTCGACCAACGAATCGTGCGAAAGCTGCATTAAATGCCTCAGAAGTGAGATCCGACACCAATTCGAGGTGAATTGCTTTTGTTGAGAAACAAATGAACACACTTACGTAACCTTTCACAATTGGGGCCTTTCGAAGTGTAGAGGATTTTACTTCAAATGGGCCGGCAAAATCAACTCCGGTTACCGTAAATGGAGGTGTAAAATTTACTCGATCGGGAGGTAGTGCAGCCATTAGTTGCGTGTGCACTTTTTGTTTATGTATTGTACACACTTTACACTGGCGTATACAGTACTTTACTTTATTTTTTAGCTTTGGAATATAAAATTCCTGCCGCACCATACGAAGCATGAGTCTATGTTCGGCGTGTAGTAAAGTGTTATGGAGAAAGTTGAGTAAGAGGTGACAAAGGCGTGATTTGTCGGACAAGATGACTGGATGTCTTTCATTGTAATTGAGAATTAAATCCGCATTTGCCAAACGTCCGTTTACTCGCAATACTCCCTCTTTATCTATGAATGGACATAAAGTCAGGAGCGAACTTTTGTTTGGGATGGGAACTGAACTCTTTAACTTACTATATTCTTCAGAAAAATACAAAATTTGTGATTGCACAATTAAATGCAACTTTACGAACTTAATTTCATCTTGGGATACTTCTCCCGAGTTTTTTGTGACTTGAGCTCTTTGTTTTGCTAAACATTTGTGTGCAAATCGAAACATGTAGGCAATTACTCGGAGGGCACGAGGGTATGTTGAGAAGCGATTCAGTATATCATCGTCAGGGGTATATGTATACAAAACTTCCACTTTTCTAGTCTCGGGAACGACTATAGGAGTTATCTGGAATTTGGGCCAATGATCAGCAGCTTTACGAAGCCAATGTGGACCATCCCACCAAAGCGAGTTTGTTGCTAGATCCTGGGGTGAACAACCTCGAGTTCCCAGATCTGCAGGATTTTCGACGGAAGGTACATGCTTCCAGGTTGAATTTTGGACATTCTTCAAAATTTCGGTAACTCGGTTAGCCACGTACGTTTTCCAGCTGTAGGGTGGTTTTCCAAGCCAGGCCAAAACAATAGACGAATCCGACCATAAAAAGAGTTCATGAGTAGGTAACTCCAGCTGGCGAACGACGTGGTTAACGAGCTTTGAAAGAAGCACGGCTGCGCACAGTTCTAAACGGGGCAAACTGATTGTTTGGATTGGAGCGACTTTACTCTTCGAAACCAGCAAATATGAAGTGATCTTTGCGTTTGGTTCTTCATTGCGAATGTACAAGGCGGCACAATAAGCCTTTTCAGAGGAATCGCAAAACCCATGTATTTGGATTCGGTTGGTTGGAGAAAATCCAATCCATCTAGGAATATTAATTTTTTCAATAGCTGGTAGACTTTCGACCAACGTATTCCATTTTAGCAGAGACAATGGTTTTACGCAGTCATCCCAATCAGACCCTTCCAGCCAAAGTTGCTGTAAAAGGACCTTCGCTTGAATTATGATTGGGGCTAGCCATCCCATGGGGTCGAACAGTGCTGCTACAGCTGATAAAATCTGTCTTTTGGTGGCAGATATGGACGGGGTTGTGGGTTTAATATCGTAACAAAAGGAATCGCTGAGAGCGTTCCATCTAATACCAAGCGTTTTTGTGGAGCTGGTGTCATAAAATTTTAGAAAATCTTCATCGAGTAGGTCCTCAGGAGGTAGAGAACTTAAAAGATCTGGGTGATTTGCATTCAACTTTTTTAGAGGAAATCCGGCGGAATTCAGTGCACTTCGAAGCTGATTTTGAGCGAGAAGAGCTGAAGGAATGTCATGTCCACCTGATAAAACATCGTCAACGTAAGTTTCACGTTTGAGAATTGGTGAAACAAGTGGATAAATATCTTTACAATCCTCAGCCAGCTGGTGGAGAGTACGGATTGCTAGATAAGGGGCACAATTGACTCCGAATGTCACGGTATTTAAAACGAAGTCTTCCAATGAACCATTCGGGCGCGTGCGAAAGAGTATTCGTTGAAAATGGCGATCGTCTTCATGAACCATAATCTGACGATACATTTTTTGTATGTCACCATTGAAGACAAACTGATAAAATCGCCAGTTGAGTATGACACTGATCAGGTCGGATTGCAATGCTGGACCAACGCATAGCACATCGTTAAGAGAAAGTCCGCTTTGTGAGGGGTTTGACGCATTGAACACCACCCGGACCTTTGTGGAAGTGCTTTCTGGTTTGACGACCGCATGATGCGGTAAATAGAAAGATAAATACTTCTCATCACGGACAATCTCTGTAGGGTGCGTTTTATTCATATGCGATAAAGTCAGGTATTCAGAGAGCACCTCATTATATTGATGTTGTAAATCGGGTTTTTTGTTCAAGGTGTACTCCATTCGGTTGTACTGTTTGAGAGCTATGTGTCGAGATGCACCTAGCTTTAGTTGGGAAAAATTTGGTTTGAATGGCAGCCTGACTTTGTATCGCCCATCAGACTGACGAGACGTTGTTTTCTGAAAGAACTCTTCGCAGTAGCGTTCTTCCTCGGACATAGTGGAGGCGCTTGGGATTTCTTCAACTTCCCAGAATTTCCGCAGCATCTCACTGAGCGATGGTTCATTTTCATGAACCACGTGAGTGGAGAATGAGAAAGTTTGTGTGCTGATGGGGCCGCTGAGGAACCATCCAAACACTGTTTGTTGGGCCAACAAACTACCGAAAACATTTAATCGCATGCCATTAAGCATGATCTTCGGGATGATATCGCTTCCGATAATCATATCAATGTGAGCAGGAGAATAAAAATTGGGATCGGCGAGATCTAAGTCGGCGATTTCTTCAAATGAAGGTTTTGCTAATGGGTGAGATGGCATAAAATTGGTCAGTTTTGGTAGAACGAGTGCTTTGACTTGGAGATTGAAATTACGAGATTTTGTGACCAAATTGAATGTGCACATTTTATTTGACGACCCAAGCAGTTGACCACCCATCCCAGAAATATGTGTGGAGACCTTGGTTGTTTGTAAAGATAACCGATTTTGAACCTTCTCAGCGAGGAAAGTTTTCTGGGATCCCTGATCAATGAGGGCTCGAAGTGTGAAAGTTTCGCCCAGGTGTTGAATGTATACGATTGCTGTAGGCAACACGATTCTTTCCTCACTTGATGAAAAGTGCGCGTGTATATGTGTGCTTTCTACCGGCTGAGAGCTTGATGCGTTTGAATCGAGTGATGATTCTAAGTGCATTAATGCTATTTGGGAGGCTTTGGACGTAGATGGCTTCGAATCATCAACTGGATGATCTACTTGATCTAGATGTAGCATCGAGTGGTGTTGCTGCTTACAGCAGAAACATCGAAAAGAACTTGTGCATTCTCTTTTGGTGTGAGAATACGATAGACAATTACAGCAGATTTTGTTTTGAGACACAAAATCGATTCTCTCTGGTACTGAGAAATTATTAAATTCTGGGCAGTGTCTAAGAGCATGATTTTTGTGACACTTTTTACATAAAAAATTACTTGTAGTGGGTGCTCTTTGAATGTGGAATGCATTCACTTGCACTCTATTGGGATTGAAATTTTGGGATGTCCTGTTTTGGGAAAAGGGCGTACTTTGCATATTCTGCCGACTTTGATTCTCGGGCTTATTTTGAGAATAATTGAAATTCGGCCTGATTTGGGAAATGTTCGGAATAGTGCCTCGACTCTTTGAACTCTTGATACTGTTTATTCTTTCTACGACTTGATATCGAGCTGTGAGAAATTCATCCATTTTATGCCAGGTCGGTAATACCTGCCGGGTTTTTTGTGAATCTTCCCATAGTGCAAGGGTATCTTCTGGAAGTTTGGTTGAACATAAATATATTAAAATTGGGTCCCAGTTGTCTACACAAATTCCTTGAGATGTAAGCATTGAGAGGCAATCATTGACCGATGATTGTATTCTCTGAATTGAACTGCTGTTTTCTGCAGATGCTGCTGGAATGCTGAACAATGTTTTAAGCTGGTTGTCCACCAGAATGCGCTTGTTTTCGAAACGAGATCGAAGGGCTTCCCAGGCCAGAGAGAAATTTTCGTCGCAAAGTTGGTATCGTTTCACGATACCTCCCGCGGAGCCGCGGGTTTTGTTACGAAGGTGGTACAATTTTTGAGCTTGAGTCAGCTTAGGGTGTTTGATATAGACTGCTGTAAACATGTCTCTAAACGATGGCCACTCTTCATAACTACCATAGAACACTTCTGTATCACAGGGCGGAACTTTTATGCAAGCACTTCCTACAGAGTTATTTAGAGATACGTTCTGAGCAAGAGGAGCTGCAGACACTGTTTCGGGATGTTGTTCATCTCCAGATATTTTTTGGAGATCCCAAATTTGAGATTTACAAAGGTGATAAGCTTCAACGCAAACACTAAATTTGGCTTTTGTGGATTCCTTGAAATCTTTGGTCGTATCTGTGTCTTCTGCTATCATCACATTTTCATATGCTGATGACAGTCGCTGCCATCTATCTTCTAAATCAAACAGCTTAACTCTTAAGAGCGTGCTCGTTATGTCGTCAGCAGGAGTTGCTTCGAACGCAGAGCAAAACGTGATTAGATAATCAGAAGCAAATATAAATTTCATTGAGACACTCATATTGATGTTGGGATAAACTTCTAACTCCAGGGGGCGACAGAAGTTTTCAAAGCTTTTCGAAAGTTTTTACAGACGCCAACAAATACTTCGGTTGTGGGGAATTTGTTAGCCAAACTAAAACTCGAACTTTTTTCACAATTATCGAGAAGACAGTTCGAGAGATTTTCCACTTAGTAAATTCAGTTTAATTTGTTTAAAAACGAGAGTGTTTTTAAATTATCGACTAAATAGTTCGAGAAGAAGAAACGATTATCGAATATTGTTGAGAAATATTTCAAAAAAAAATTTTTAAATGTTCCAAGAAAAATTATCGAATATTGTTGAGAAATATTTCAAAATTTTTTTAAATGCTCCAAGAAAATTATCGAATATTGTTGAGAAATATTTCGAAAATTTTTAAATGTTCCAAGAAAAATTCTCAAATATTGTTGAGAAATATTTCAAAAAATTTTTAAATGTTCCAAGAAAAATTATCGAATATTGTTGAGAAATATTTCGAAAATTTTTAAATGTTCCAAGAAAAATTCTCAAATATTGTTGAGAAATATTTCAAAAAATTTTTAAATGCTCCAAGAAAATTATCGAATATTGTTGAGAAATATTTCGAAAATTTTTAAATGTTCCAAGAAAAATTCTCAAATATTGTTGAGAAATATTTCAAAAAAAAATTTTTAAATGTTCCAAGAAAAATTATCGAATATTGTTGAGAAATATTTCAAAATTTTTTTAAATGATCCAAGAAAATTATCGAATATTGTTGAGAAATATTTCGAAAAAAAATTTTAAAGTTCCAAACGCCAACACTTCGGAAGTGTTAGACTTGTTCAGAAAAGTAAACGAGAGAATTTTTAAATTATCGACAAATAGTTCGAGAAAAGAAAATTATCGAATATTATTGAGAAATATTTCGAAAAAAAATTTTTAAAGTTCCAAACGCCAACACTTCGGATGTGTTAGACTTGTTCAGAAAAGTAAACGAGAGAATTTTTAAATTATCGACAAAATAGTTCGAGAAAAGAAAATTATCGAATATTATTGAGAAATATTTCGAAAAAAAAATTTTAAAGTTCCAAACGCCAACACTTCGGATGTGTTAGACTTGTTCAGAAAAGTAAACGAGAGAATTTTTAAATTATCGACAAAATAGTTCGAGAAAAGAAAAAGTTTTCGAATATTGTAGAGAAATATTTCGAAAAAATTTTGAAAATGTTCCAAACGCCAACACTTCGGATGTGTTAGACTTGTTCAGAAAAGTAAACGAGAGAATTTTAAATTATCGACAAAATAGTTCGAGAAAAGAAAATTATCGAATATTATTGAGAAATATTTCGAAAAAAAATTTTTAATGTTCCAAACGCCAACACTTCGGATGTGTTAGACTTGTTCAGAAAAGTAAACGAGAGAATTTTTAAATTATCGACAAAATAGTTCGAGAAAAGAAAAAGTTTTCGAATATTGTAGAGAAATATTTCGAAAAAATTTTGAAAATGTTCCAAACGCCAACACTTCGGATGTGTTAGACTTGTTCAGAAAAGTAAACGAGAGAATTTTAAATTATCGACAAAATAGTTCGAGAAAAGAAAATTATCGAATATTATTGAGAAATATTTCGAAAAAAATTTTTAATGTTCCAAACGCCAACACTTCGGATGTGTTAGACTTGTTCAGAAAAGTAAACGAGAGAATTTTTAAATTATCGACAAAATAGAAAAGAAAAAATATCGAATATTGTAGAGAAATATTTCGAAAAAAAATTTTAAAATGTTCCAAACGCCAACACTTCGGATGTGTTAGACTTGTTCAGAAAAGTAAACGAGAGAATTTTAAATTATCGACAAAATAGTTCGAGAAAAGAAAATTATCGAATATTATTGAGAAATATTTCGAAAAAAATTTTTAAAGTTCCAAACGCCAACACTTCGGATGTGTTAGACTTGTTCAGAAAAGTAAACGAGAGAATTCTTAAATTATCGATAAAATAGTTCGAGAAAGAATAAATTATCGAATATTATTGAGAAATATTTCGACAAAATTTTTAAATGTTCCAAACACCAACACTTCGGATGTGTTAGATTTGTTCAGAACAGTAAACGAGAGAATTCTTAAATTATCGACAAAATAGTTCGAGAAAGAAAAAATTATCGAATATGTAGCAATTGAATGTTGGGTGTGCACGGTCTCATGTGATTGTGTGTGTGTGTTTTTTGAGGTTATGTTGGAATCTTATATGCGACTTTCTTAGGACAATGTTTGAAATTGTCCTAATTATTTTGCCAATACAAATCACTCACCGCATCCTTGAAATGTTGCAATCTGTTGTTGATTTTGATGCATTCAATCGCATGCCAGCCAATGCCGCATGGAAACCACTCTGCGCTTATCGTGGTGCTGCTGTTTCTTTGGGCCACGAACTGCACTTTTCGCAAGCGCCTTCGTCACCGTTGTCGCTTTTGGTTATTTTTTATTTTATTCTTTTTGTCATACACGCTCACAACCACACTTCACATGTCACTTTGCTTTAGCGCAAACTAAAGCAGTTTTTATGAGTTTTTTGTTTTGAAAGGAATGCACAATTTAGTTTAGTTTTAATTTTTCTTGCAGATTAGCTACTTAACGAATAATTTTGTGTATCAAGTTGTCACCACACTTGCACGCTTTGTTGCAAATACGTATGTGTGTATAAGAATATTAAAAACGAGTAATTACCTTGAGTTGGGTTTCCTACTCGTTGGCTTTTTTTGGTGTATTTTCTGGGTGCGTTCACGTGGTAGGTACATTGCAGATTGTAGATTTGATGAATGTCAATTGGTGCGTGGGGATAATCCAAGCGCGTTCGCAGTTTTTCGAAGGACCAATTTTTAGGCGTTGGGGGAATGAGCTGAGCAATTGTTGCTGATTCGAATGTCCAAATAATGAACTCCGCAAGTTTATATGTAGAATGGTATTTATTGTAGGTGTAAATTTACAGCCGAGTTTGGAGATTATTAAGAAAGTTTTATAATGATTATATTTTAAGTATTTAAGAATAATTTCACCAAATAATAGTTAAGTTTAAGTAGATTTAAGTAGATCAAAATATATAAATGTAAGTGTTTAATAATAATACCAGATTGTAGAGAGCAGGCGATTAAAAGATGTTGATGGCTTCCCAGCTGAACACACAAGAGACGGAAGTCTCGGTGGTTAAAATGCATGATGGCACGTAAAGGTCGGACCGTACCGTGGTGGGTTTGTTTAATAAGCTGTTGTTCATCCAGGGGTGAAACGAGCACAGGTTTGACGACGTCAACACCCTTTTCGACCTCGCCCTTAGGTAGGAACGCCGCCTTCAGCCTATCTATTGATATCCTGGTCGACCTGCCCCTCGTGCTTAACACAAAATACTTTTCTGTCCTCTCCAGTACCTTGAATGGCCCATCGTATCGCGATTGGAGAGGTCGCTGTACCTTGTCGACTCGAACAAATACGTGGGAACAGGTTGCCAAGTCCTTCTGAATAAATACCTTCGGAACGTCGTGATGGCTGGCTTGCGTAGGCGTGATTTTCGACATCATTCTCCTTAATTCTTTCACGAATTCCGTCTCGTTCGGCTTCTGTAAAGACGGAGAAAGTAACTCACCAGGAAGCTTGAGTGGGGTTCCGTAAACCAATTCTGCCGGTGACATTTCGATGTCTTCTTTGACTGCGGAGCGAAGGCCCAGCAGCACCAAAGGCAGTATCCCACACCAATCCTCATTATCGTGGCAAGTTATGGCCGCCTTCAGTGTACGGTGCCACCTCTCTATCATCCCGTTCGACTGTGGATGATAAGGAGTGGTTCTAAAGTGCTGGATGCCCAAGAGATTGTTAAGCTGCCGAAACAACTCGGATTCGAACTGCCGCCCTTGATCTGTCGTAATTTTGAGTGGTACGCCAAATTTGGCAATCCAGCCCGATAGCAGACTTCGTGCTACCGTTTCTGCTGACATATCTGGTAAAGGAATGGCCTCGGGCCACCGCGTGTATCGGTCGATGATCGTCAGGCAGTAGCGATTATCCCTGGAGACCGGCAGAGGCCCTATTAAATCTACGTTGACGTGCTCAAACCGTTCGCTCGGTCTGTCGAAAGATGCCACCGGTGCCTTATTGTGGCGCTGAACTTTGGCGCGCTGGCACGCAACGCAGCATTTAACAAAATCGCGTATATCCCTTTTCATGCTTGCCCACACGTACCTGTCCTGGATCAACTTCGTTGACGCGCTGACCCCAGGGTGTGCTATACCGTGCATTTTCTCCATCACCACCTTTTTGAACTTCTCTGGCACCAAGGGTCGGACCCTACCTGTTGACGTATCGCAGTAGATTGGGCTCGAGGCGTCTGGCATCGTGAGTTTTAGCAACACCAGCGATGATTTTGATGGCGACTCAATTAATAATTTCGTCTCTGCATCGGTTGCTTGCTCCTTAGCCAGCTCTTCGAAGTCGATAACAGGCCTTGCTGAGACCGTCGACTCGCACAAAACCTGCTCTATTCGTGACAAGGCGTCTGCCACCTTATTTTCTGCTCCGGGAACGTGTACGATGTCCGTCGAGAACTGGCCTACGTAATCTAAATGGCGGGCCTGCCTTGGCGAAGCTTTGTCTGGATTCTGCTTAAATGCGAACGTTAAGGGCTTGTGGTCCGTAAAAATTGTGAAAACTCGCCCTTCTACCATATATTTAAAAAAACGTACCGCTTGATATATGGCCAACAGCTCTCTGTCGTATGTGCTGTATTTTCGCTGCGCCTCCGTCAACTTTTTGGAATAAAAACCTAACGGTTGAAGAATACCTTTTACTTCCTGATGTAGCACGGCGCCTACCGCTACGTCGGACGCGTCTACGTGCAGAGACAGCTTTGCTACGGGCGAAGGGTGGAAAAGCAAGGTCGAATTCACTAAACTCGCCTTGCACATCTCGAATGCTCTTACTTTTCCGTCGTCCCAGGCCAATGGTGTGGTATCGTTTTTCTTGTTGCCCACTATCATCCCCTGTAAAATCGACTGGATACTCGCTGCGTGCGGTATGAAGCGCCTATAGAAATTTACCATTCCCAAAAATTGCTTCATCTCCTTCGCCATTTTTGGTTTCGGAAAATCGCTCACCGCCTGTACTTTTTCGTCACATGGCTTAATCCCGTTTTCGCTCACGGTGTGGCCTAGGAACCTAACTTCCGTTTTCCCGAACGCACATTTCGACACATTTATTGCCAGGCCATTCTCTCGCAGAAGTTGCAGAATGCGCCTGACATGCTTCTCATGCTGTCTCTTGTCTTCTGAAGCTATGCAAATGTCGTCTATATAGACAAATGCATACTCCGACTCTGACGCCAATATACTATTAATATGGCGCTGGAAAGTTTGCGCTGCGTTTCGAAGACCGAAAGTCATGAATTTGAATTGGAACAGTCCAAAAGGCGTCGTAATCGCTGTCTTCGGTATATCTTCAGGCTCGATGGGAATTTGGTGATACGCTTTCTGCAGGTCGAGTGTCGAAAAAATTCTTTTACCATGCAAGATGTGAGTGAAGTCCTGCACGTGTGGTATCGGGTAACGATCCGGTACGGTCCGATCGTTTAACGCACGGTAGTCGCCGCAAGGTCTCCAACTCCCATCGGATTTTTTAACCATGTGAAGTGGACTTGACCAATTGCTGTCGGATGGCTCGCAAATGCCATTCTCGACTAAGAAACGAAACTCGTCTCTTGCCGCGACTAACTTCTCTGGTGGCAGCCGCCGAGGCCTCGCATTAACGGGTGGTCCATTCGTCACTATATGGTGCGTGACTTTTGACTTCGCTGTCGGCTTGTCTTGACGAAGTACGGTTACGTCGGTGAAATCGGACAAAATATTTGCGAAGGGGTCGTTAATATTGTAAGTAAAAATGTTAAACTCACCCTTTTTTGCCGAAATGCCGTCTGCATGCGCTTGTGTCGTGCTGTCGATGAGTCGATTGTTGCGCACATCTACCAGCAGTGCGTATTTCCTCAGAAAATCCGATCCGATGAGAGGTGACTTCACCTTTGCGATTATGAAGTCCCAGGCGAATGATCTCTTCAGCCCAAAGTTCAAGATGACTCGTCTGGTACCGTACGAAGGAATTGATGATCCATTTGCTGCGAACAGCGTTAGTTCGCTTTGTGGTTTGCGCTGGTCGGCGAATGTCGATGGAATGACCGATACGTTCGCTCCGGTATCTACAAGGAACTGTCGGCACGTTGTCGTATCCTTGACGTATAACCGGCGGATCTGTTTCTCGCCGCCCGTCCCTGCGCAGACTGGCGACGAGACATCTAGTTTTTTTGGAATCTCGGCGGGTTGCGTTTTGGGCCATACCTGCAACCCTCGTGGCACTTCCTTGCCGCCCCCCCGTAGATGTAGTGGTACCAGCAGACGCCGTTCACAAACGTTGGCTTTAGGAACTGCTGAGTTGCAGCTGGTTTCGTAGCCGCCGGTGCTGGCTTAGGCGTCGTTCTTGTTCTTGCTACTTGCTCGTAGCCCAGATCTCTCCTCTTCTCCTTCTTCGTGCTTACCATTGGCATGCGCCCCCTGCCGCCGCAGTAAAGCATGTCGTCGTCGCTGGAGGACATCTCTTCCGCTGGTCGTACATTGCGCAACCAATTCGTGACGTTTTTGGTGTTCGCCATTCGCGGGTTAAGCAACTCGTATAGCTGATTCTCTACCCGACATAGCCGTTTCTGATCCGCCGACATTCCTCTCACCGTTTCATTTACACCCAACTTACTCGTCTCCGGCCTAGGTATCGGAGACGCGCTAATGGCTGCAACCTGCCTTGATCGAAAGTCGCCAACCTCCATTATTCTGTCCGCCAGCGCTGCTTTTTGTACTAGAGTCTCCGTTGACACTTGCAAAATCGCCTGTACACTCGACGGCAGGCGCGATAACCATATGCCTTCTAACATCATCGGGGTCACGTTACGGCCCCCTAGTTCACGCATTTCGGACAGGAGCTGGGATGGGCGCTTGTCGCCCAGCTCTAAATCCATCATTAGCTGGCGTAACTTTTCCGAATCGCTAGCACTGAAAGCGTTCATCAACGCCGCCTTCAGGTTGTCATACTTATTCCTCTCTGGCGGATTTCGCACGGCCTCACTGACCTGTTTCAGCACCGACTGGTCTAGCGCCGCGGCTGCCGTATGGAATTTGAAGGTATCCGACCTCGTCCCAGCCAAGGCGAACTGTTGGTCCAACGACAAGAACCACATGTCCGGAGCATGGTGCCAGAACGCAGGCGCCTTAATCGCGTTCCCGCCGACCCTATTCACTTCCGTCGCCGACCCCGTTTCTCCGAGGGTCAATACGTCCAGGCTAGCAGTGGCGGCTTCCGTGCCGCCGACTGCCCCTTCGACATCGCCCGCACTTTCTAGGTTGTCTACCGAACCTTTATTTTCCTCACTTTTACTCATAGTTAATTTTATATATTTCTTTTACAAACTTTACTCGCGTTTCGCACAAAAGATTGTTCGAACTTATTCACTTATTTGCGCGCACTTTTCTCGGGGTCACCAATGTGGGTATTAAACAACTCGCCGAATATAGTTTTATAGTTTATTATAATTTATTATTTAATCTATATTTACAACGTGATAGTTCTTATTAATACCTACTATTATTTTTCTACGGTTTTGCGCAGAGTTAGTCCGTTTTCTTCGCGGCGTAAAAACTGACTGACTTCTAAGGCAACATGGCCCAGAGACCATGCCACCACAACGCGTCGAAGATATATCTAAGAGCTAAGTATGTGAGCGCGGCAGCACACATACATAGCGCAACAAAAACCGAATTTTCTATATGCATTTTCGCGATAGAACGATACAGTGGAGCTCTGCACTGGCCTTTATAGTCGCTAGCCCTGTTATCAGCGCTAATAACAGTGCTAGAGAAAGGGTGTGGTGGGGGCTGACGCAGCGTATGAAAGTCATCATATTGGCAGCGCAATTGCATGAACGCTGGTTAGCTAAGCCAGCGTGCAAGCAACAAGCGCTTACTCAGCTGACATTAAGGGTGGTTGTTGTACAATACGAGCGAACAATTACAACAACAACCACACTAGCTTAGAACCTCTTGGTATTCGTCATCAAGGCAAACCGATGCGGCTATACAACAACAGACCCACAACATACACACACATCCCGATATGTTGAATCGTCACAGGCAGCGAGCCTGTGTTGTTGTACAACACACAAGCGAACAACAACCACACGCCGTATCACTCGAGTAGCCAACCGCTTGAAGAGGCTGTTGACGAACCGTCACATGAAACCGTTGCCAGCTATAAACGAGGCTGACGTTCTGTCTACGCAGCGAGACAGAGCGTCAGCTCAACCGAACGTCAGTCCCACACTTAGCTCACGATCACATTACCACAATGCCGTCACAGAGACGACGACAACTCTGTCACAGTGGAATGTGCTTAGGCTAGCAAACGCGCGATAAGCTAGCCTACACTTTGTTTATCAAATCGCAACAAAGTGTCGCCAAATAAAATTCCTAAGACCGCACAGAAACACGATCACTAACAGCAGTGGCATATGGCCACTGCTCAGTAGGGTAAACGGTACGCTCTACGGCCACGCCACAGGCCCAATGAGCATTTTAGCACAAACGCCGCACCAAACAGTGACTTTTGCATAGTGAAGAGGTACCTCTTGAATCTCTTGTGGATTTTCAGTGGCATAAATACGGCAATTTTGTTTGTTTACCGTTCCGTTCAACTGAAAATGAGCTTCATCGCTCATTTTTTGAAAGCACGTTGAGTTTTCACTATTGACTTGTTTTGTTGAATGTAAATTTCAACAATTTTAGAGCGTTCGCGTGGCATGTACTGTTCCATTGTAAACATTTGCTTGGAATGACGCTTCAAACGCGGTATGTCATTAGTCGATTTGGCATCACTGCGGAAAGTTACAGTGTTGCCAGATGGGCGCTTCGAATATGGACAACCTTGTAGAGATATTATTAAATTCTCTGCAACAACGATTGATGGGTTCATTATTTGCGTATGTAGTTTGGTGCTGATATTCAGTTAACAATCGAGTATGCCTAGTGCGTCTAATTAGATCGTTAAAGGAAATCACATAAGAAATATATTCGCTGTGAATAGCACCATTAATTACATCAAATGTGAAGCATGAGCCCAATAACGATCTTCTTGTTGGTAGTGGCATCAAATTTAAAAGGCTGAGTCTATGTTCATATGATGGAAGGTTACAATAATAATGGGGGTTGTACAATCTCTAAGCGCGTATAGTAAGAACTGCTTTTGAATATATTCAATTCTTTCTCTATGGGAATCAAAAGATGGATACCAAATTATGCATGCATATTCAAGTATTGGGCGCACTAATGCACGGTACAAGGATGTAGTGACCCATATATTCTTAAATTCATTTGCTCGTCTTTTTATAAAACCGAGCTGTTTGCTAGCCCTGGACACAATTTAAGCATAGTACAGATTAAAGCGCATCTTGCAATCTAAGATAACACCAAGATCCACTATATGGTTGACCCTTTTTAGTTCGGTACTATTGAGGTGGTAGGTATGTAATGTTACGTTGTTTTTACGAGAAAAGCTAATAACATTGCATTTATTGACATTAAGATGCAGTTTATTTTGAAAACACCATTGCTCAAGAGACAACAATTTTGATTGCAAAAAAATTACATCTGCATCTGATTGAATTGCTTAGTACATTTTTAAATCATCTGCATACATAAGATGTGGGATATCGTTAAGAACTTCTGACAGATCGGATACGAAAATGTTGAAAAGAAGAGGACCAAAATTACTACCTTGCGGAACTCCCGAGGAGACTGCAATTTTTTTCGATAGAACTCCCTGAAATTGAACAAACTGGGATTTGCCGTTTAAATATGATTTTAGCCAACTTTGTATGGACCCCGCAACACCAAATTATTCTAACTTATATATAAGAATGTTGTGATCAACTCGATCAAAAGCTTTGCTGAAATCAGTATAAACAGCATCTATTTGGTACCCTTTTTCCATTTTGACTAAAACATCTGATATCATAATCATGAGATTAGTGGTGGTAGATCGCCCTTTTCGGAACCCGTGTTGCTGCTCATTTAGACGTGGGTTATTGAAACTTGTTAGCTTTTCGCAAATACGTTTTTCTAAAAGTTTTGGAATGGCTGACAAGATTGCTATGCCTCTATAATTTTCAACTGATCTTTTAAATTGGCGTAAGATGGGATGATTTCCAATATGAAGGAAATGTCCCACAAACCAGTGATTCGTTAAAGATTATGTGTAATGGCAATAGCAGTTGGTCTAAACATCGCACCAAAAGCTTGAAGGTATTAAGTCTGGTCCTGGTCCTGGTCCCTTTAATATATCCAGTTCTTTTATTGCATTAGAAATTTCTTCCTGGGTTATATATAAACTATCAACTATAATAGTTGAGCTAGGAGAAGTTTCAGATAAGGTGGTAGGAAGACAAAAGATCTCCTTAAAGTTATCGGCAAGTTGCTTATTTCAAGACAATTGGACGAAGTGACATTACCTTTAAACATAGACGCCACTAGATTTACGCTTCATGTTAACAAAGTCAAACAATTTTCTCGGCTCTTGGACAATTTTCTCTCCGATGATGTTCGTGTACAACTTGTACTCTTCTTCTGACTGGATAGATAACTCTCTGTTTGCTCGTCATATCTAAGCTTCAGTTTATCGCTTATATTATCAGTGTTTTTGAGAAGTTTGTAGATTTTATTTCTATGATTCCTCAAAAATCTGAGATTGTTGTCTAGCCATGGTTCTGAGAGCTTATTCTTTTTCTTTGTTATTGGCACATAACTTTCGATAGCGGTAAAAATGTGCTGATAAAATATAGAGACAGCACTGTCTAAATCTAAGTTGAATAGAATATGATTCCAATTTAGAGAACTAAGATAACATTTTATTCTTTCATAATCGGCGTTGAGGTAATTGTACGCAATGGTGTTATTATAAGACTGGGTAAAGTTGATGTCATTAGCAGAGAAAACAACTTTTAAGGCTGTATGATGAACAGTGTTGGTTAATAAATTTTCTGCTCGCATGCATGGACTAACCTTCACTTCTTCATACGAGTTAGTAAAAATTAGGTCAAACCATCTGCCATTTTGATTTTGTACAGAAGAGACTTGTTGCAAGTCACTGCCATAAAAGGTGCTAAGTCAGTTGAAATCTATGGCATTAGAAAGATTTACAGGAAGAAGAAAGTTGTCATTTTCGTCGGTGACAAAAAATATATTTGGGCGATTGAAGTCACCAAGAATAACAACTTTATCTTCCTCTTTTAGGGTGGAGGTAAAGGTGGTCAATGTTTCACATAGCTCGTTGTATGTTGTTTCACTTGAGCCGGGAGGAATGGAAACGACACCTATGTACACATTGAGACTTTTACCTGAACAAACTCTAATAATTCGGTGATCGAAGAGTTTATGGTTAGGTGTGTCTATAAGCTCACTTGAGAAGGAATTGTGAGATGCTACAAGGACACCACCTCCTCAAGAAAGACCCGTTGAGAAGTAGTTCCGATCATTTCTCAAGACGGTCCAATTGCTTTCAAAAATTTCCTCATTATTGAAGGTTTCGTTTAGCCATGTCTCAGTGAATACTAGGACATTGAAGTGGCATGATTTAGCGTCAACATAAAGCTTGTTTAATTTGCTTCTCATGCCGCCACAGTTATGGTAGAATATAATTAAGAAAGAAGAGTTAGGAACGATAATATTGCTGTTGCTTTTTACGAGATTTTTGAAGAAGAGAAACATGTTAAGCTCTGATATGAGCGCCATAGGTTTTAAGATCCGCCTTGACTTGATCAATTGTTACACCGAGGTGCTCGTGAAAGCGGACAAATAAATTACGCAAGTCTTCAAAACTGGTAGGAAGACCTTCTTGCTGAATTAATACTCTAAGAGTAGTTTTGGTCTTCAATGCATGTTGATATGTGTAAATCAGGGGCTTTATACATTTAAGCGAGATACAGGCGAACATTGTTATAAACGTTGTTCTCCCTGAGGCGAGAAAGGGCATATCTGCTTTCAGTGCCTTCGCAAGAGTTTAGTGTCATTTTCACTTTTGGAGGAAGTAGGGGGTCTAAAAATGACGTAGGACTACCGGGTTGATTGTAAAGCTCATTTGAAACTGAAGATGGTTTTGGTAAACCACTTCCAGTTGGTGGTGAAGGATTAAGAGTATGAGAATGGATAAAATTTGGATATTTCTCACAATTGGTTTCATTATTGTTAAGATTAAATGAAACCCGTTTACGTGTTTGATGAGTTGGCGGTTGGGATGCTAGATTGCTTCCAGTAATCATCTCATTATAAGGTAAAGCCGTATTCTGGTTAACTATGGGAAAAAATATGGGGAAATGCTAGCTTTCAGATTCCAATTAGAATCTGAATTATGGTGAGACTTAGGTTGCACAAACTTGTTTGATGAATAAGGTTTGGATTCAAGAACAGGTAGGTTTACATTTCTTTTATATAGAGGATTCTTAGAAATAAGATTAGAATTAGAATAAGAGTTTAACTTAGATTTAGAGTTAGGACGGGAATTTATATACGGAAAAGAGTCAGAGCAAGAATTATAATTACTTTTAGATAATGGATTGTTGTTAATGTTAGGATTCCTTTCAGAAGATTCGATTCTTGAACTCCCAGAACTTTGTAAAGACCTTGATGTCTTAGACTTTTTCCCAGGCTTATTAACCATTCGCCGTGTCTCTCACTGCTGGTGTTCAGGAACATCCCCGCATATTGACTTGGGATGTTTAGTTTGAAACTACAGAATTTTTTTGCTTTATTGGATATCTTTGAACAGTTTGTAAATGCCAAATTTATTACTAAATCAGTAAGTGCTCATCCAGGATATAGTTGTTTTAACTGATGGGCCCTTAATGAACAGAGTGGTCTTGTCAATTTCATTTGAATTATGTAGTTTCTTTATTCTATTCTGCCATTGAGTTGAAGTCCATGACGTTCAAAACTTATGGATTAAGTTGGTACGAGGGGCTGCAATTGGTGGTGAAGTGGCAGAGGGAGATCCAGGTTGTGAGTTATTGGTATTTTTTTTTGTTTTGGAGAAATTGTTAATGGTGGAGATCCAATTTGGGGTGGATTCATTGTAACATTTTGAGGAGTAGCAATCGGTGTTATAAGTTCCGTAGTGTCATAGGCAGTTAAAGAACTCAGATTAGCTGGTAAAGAGGCGACCTGTGGGAAACGAATAGATGCTTCCATTATTTCCTCGACAATAGAGGAAGAGTTGTGATGAGGGGCTTGTGGATTACTTGTTTCAGCTCTATTGGGTGCAGATCTTATTTCATCCACTACATCTGCAAGCGTCACTCGAAACACTTCAAGATCATCACTGATATCACTTATTTTTTGGATCTGATTGCGGAGGTGATAGTTGGGGTTTGCCTGACTGAAGTGCGATATCCACATCATAGCGCAAAGATGTTAGCATGCTCAGTATATTTTTGGCTGTATTATCGTTTTTTAAAACGTCGGGCTTTTTTACTTCTATATTAAGCTCGCTTATGGCCGTTTTCCAAATAAAATTTTTTTCACTATCTTTGACTAAATCAGTTATTATTCTCAAGTTTTTAGAAACATTTGAGATATCCTAGTTATTTGCTTTGCAGATGGACTCTACCCTTGCGAGATCATCGGATACGTGAGTCATTATTTCGAAATTTGGTATTTTACTGATGACTTGCTTATTAGCCGAATGCATCACGTTTAAGGAGTCGCTAAGACATTTTATGGCGAGCATAACATGGGATAGTGATAGATCCATGCACTCATCACAGAAGAATTTAAAATGTGATGTGTATTCCTGAAAGTAGTTTAAACTTCTTTTAGTCATTCCTACACAAGTGCCGTGGTAAGATTTTCCGCAGAGACCATTGCAACTTAGCTTAATTGCACCTTCGTCCTCAATAGAGCAGTTAATTTTGGCACAAGCAGGTTCCATTGTTTATTGTTTACTTTATTTGGTATATTGTTGACTTTAGTTAGAGTAATGACCGGTATTCAATTAGGTCAAAATTTTATAGAGTCTAATTGTTTATAATAATTTAAATGCAAGCTGCACAAACATGATCAAAAGTTTTTTTTTCCTTTCATTTTTACTTTTGATATTTGCACTTATTCCAGGTGCACTTAAAAGTTGGAGTGGGCTGTTTCTCTTATTGTTATTGTTGTTGCTTAATTGCAATATTCACACTTTTTCTTATTGTTAATGTTGTTGCTTAATTGCAATATTCACTCTTTTTCGCGGCACACTTATACGCAACTGCACATAAATATAGGTCAGAGAACAAGTAGAATAGCACAATGAACTATTGATCCAGTGAAATGTGTGTGTTTTTTTTACTTTATTTATAATTTTTATTGTTTTTTTTTTATTTAATTTTAGGTGATTAAAATTGCAAGCCGACACAAGCACAAATTCTTGAAAGTTAAATGTAAGAGCGGGTTAAAAAGCAAGACTGAACTGTTTGCGGTTACAATTGCAATTGATTTGTGGCGTCATTTTCTTTTGTTTGCTTGTTTTCGGTGTTTTCTCTTTCATTTTCGTTGTGTTTTTGGCGTAGAGAGGATTGTCGTTCAATTTATTTGTGTTCTCTCCGATTTTGTGCGGCATTTTTTGTTTTCTCCTATCTTGTGCATACTCACATTGTCGCTTACTGTATGTCATCAGTATTTTAGCGGCCATGTCCAAACTAATGTAATTGAGAATTGTAAACAGACTTCGGTGGCCCCGCAGCTACATTACATATAAGAAATAATTGGTTACGTCACGTGTCCATTTACCACTAGGAAGCTATCCGACACCGCAATAGAAAGAGCCCTTTTTCATTAGGCAATAATTGCCGTCGCCGCAAGAAGTTCGTCGATTATTCGCAAGCATGAGGGGTTGACGAAAGTCCCCTTTCAACCCGAGTGCTAACGAATAATCGAAGAACTGCTTGCTGCGAAGGCAATTATTGCCTAATGAAAAACTGCTCAAACAATGAAAAACACTATAGGAGCAGTGTTGCCGGAGCAAAATTTTTTGTAACCAGAACGCAAAATAAAAATAGCCAAAATATTTATTCATCGTATATAAAAAAAACAAACCAACATACCTTTTTGTACTAACTTGTTACAAATAGATTTACAAACTATGTAGTTGCAAATCGATTCTTACTTTTGCATGTTGATTTTTAATTTTCTTTTTTCAACAAATTTCTCACAGTTTACTTTTCATGATCAAAGTCAAGGTATATATAAAAAGTTAGTGTTAGTAGATAAAATTATCTCTTGTTGTGGGTACCTTACCTGTCAAAATCAGTTGTGTACCAACAAAATCAAAACAAATAACAAAAGTTGTCAATAACTTGTCAATAACTTGTCAATAAATAGAATTATGTTGTGATTTTTTGTGTTTTAAATTTATTTATTAAAATTGATTTTGCAAATTTATTGTTAACAACTTTAGAAGTTCTTGCTTACCTATCCTTCTTGGCCAAACGCACAATGCAAATATAGGAATCACCCAAACGTCTGATTTCGCCACAGATGGCATAGGGCTTGGAACCAATGGTCATGCGGCCGGTTTCCGCATCAACATCGACGATGCTCAATTGCACAGAGGCGTGGTCCTTGCCGTGAATAGTTCTGTTGGATGCAGAGCACTTTCTGGGCAATTTCCGACTAGCTTTTTAATTTCGTTGTGCGAATACACATTAAGAAAAAGATATTGAATATTTGCAGGTGGGTACTTTTTTATATTTCATCAGAATAAATTATTTTTACTAGGGTTATTATAGCCTTGAAAAATGGCAAGAAAAGAATTTGAGGAAAACTGGGAGTTTGCCTATTTTTAATAGATAAAAAAGATCAAACAGATTTTAATCTTAATTATAGAACAGTTTAGTTAATAATAAAACAGTAACATAATGAAAAAATATAAAAATAAGTTTAAAGCAAATAAAAACTACTATAAGAATAAAAAATTCACAAAAACATAAAAAAGTAAAAAATAAAAAAACGAAAATATTAAAAACTATAAAACAAAAAATGGATATCTGAAAATCTCCACGCGGTAAATGCTGGGTAAATCAGAATATGTTCTGGCTAGCAAAAAACTGAAACATTTGGAATTACTTAATTCATTATTTTTACAGTGTACATATAAGTTTGCTGTAGCGGACTCTGTCAGCACTCGTGTTATTGGTAATTCCTCATTGCATCCAGATTTAAAATTTTTTGATGTTGCTTTTGTTGCTTTTTGTTGCTGTTGTTGTTTTGATTGTTGGTTTTGCACTCTTCAAATAACTTCAGTGATACTTTCAAATTATATGTAGTTAATACTTGCCTAAAATTATACATACTCTATCAGATGAAAACTTTACACCATCATTGGATTACTGTAAAAATTGGATATAGCACTTTTTGGCATATTATTGGTTTATTAATGTAACACAAAAGAATGGATATAGAACCCTGGTAATTCTCTAAAAACACACTTTTAAAATAATATATATTTCAAAACAAGGAATTTTAACGAAAAACAAATCTAGTAATATACTAATCAACAAATGGTTGAAAAATTAATTATCCTCTGATTCGGAATTCGATCCAACGGTTTCATTTCCAATTGGCAATGAGCTGAAAGAAAGCATTTTTTAACTTTGGTTTTTGCACTAAATACTAAAAGACATGTTTCTTACTCAATCCAAGCATGGAATTCCTGTGGAATAAGCTTTTGAGCACATAAACTTTGCAAGTCCCTTTTTTTGGCTACTGTTATAGGCAGGAGATGTTCGTAAAGTAATAGCCAACTAATAGCTAGCCTTCCTCTGAATTTACGCACTTCAACATTAACAAACTAAAAATAAAAACTATACTTGTAAATAAACTCACTGATTTATAAGCAAATGAATTGTTTTCGTACTTTATATCTTGTTCATCATGGTTGTATTTAACACCAATTTGCCCAGGCAATGAAATCACTATGTGAAATGAAATCACTATGTGACATTCGTACCACATGGTATGGATGCTTACGCCGAGCTTGACAAATAACGTTTGACCAATCATTCATGGAAAATAGAGAACAGTTTTTGGCCGAATGTTTAATAGCAGAATGCATACTGTCGACGTCCATTTGAGTGTGGCCCACTTCTAGAAAAATTTGTTTCATGATTTCAATGGGAGATTCTTGTACTAACTGAAACAAAATTGCAGCAACATAACGATTGCGGTTCTGCCCACTACAATTATCAGACCACAAAACAATTTTTCGGTACCCTTTTTGCATTTCTCCTTCAATGAATGTTTTCACACAAGATCCGATTTCACTACTTCCTCTTTTGAAATCAACGTCAGACCAAATGTAGCAAGTTCCATCACTGCTTCATTATAAACAGTGAAGTTGCTTCATTATAAACAGTGAACAGTTGCTTCATTATAAACAGTGAAGTTGTATACACATAATTTTCTTTTGTAATAGAATGGGCTTGCTTCAGCCTGTGGCATCTGCAAAACTGATTGCAAATCCATGGTAGAAACTATGAACTCTTTATCCATTGCACAACTTTCGATGTCTGATCTCATTGCAGCACGGCTTAATTCTTTTCGTTTAATGTGTGCTTCGAAATCAGATTTTTGTTCTTCTGATGGTTCAATGGCTGATTGGGCAAGGGCACACGTAGCAAATAAATCTTTTTCGGGCTTCTGAAATGCCATGTTGTTATCCTGACCGAAAACTTGTTTGTACTTTTCATAACTGACTTTTGCAGAATCTTTTCCTGCTGCTTTTTCTTTGAAAAGATCAAACATTATCGAAATACTTAAACGACTGCTTAAATACAATCTTTTTGATGATTTCGGCAATAGTGTGACTCTATTGGTGGGAAAGATTCAATTTGATTCTTGATGGCAGCAATTACCTCTGGCTTCAATATGTTGTGAGGTTCATGTTTTCCTCTTTGATCTTCGCCCAAAAATTCACCTGTGTTTGATCGATCTTTGTTTGCCAAAGCAATGGGCTTGTACGAAATTGCAAGGGTCAAACAGAAGAATTCACGGAACACTTTATATATATAATAAGTTGGGGATTTGCCGAAGCAGACAACAGTGGGTCCCTTTTCGTCCCCCATTGGACAAAGGGTACTACTGCTCGGAGTACTCGTACGTGAGCATGCTCCTCGTGTAAGCATCCTTTGTTACCTCAAGCATATCCTTATAGGTTAGTTGACCAATCTCGGCTTCGCCAATAAATGGGCGTCCCAGAGTGGTCAATCTTATGCTTGCCAGCGCCGGACACTGGCACAGAATGTGTGCTGCTGTTTCCGGCTCCTCTAGGCATAACCTACACGCATCGTCCTCGATCAGAGTCATCTTCCCGAGATGGTACATGAAGGGACCGTGTCCTGTGACCAGTGCAGTAAGCCAGCTTAAAGTCCTTCGATTATATCGGATAATTTTTGCTGCCTCGCTACGAGACCACTTCACGGCCGCCTTTGATTGCCTGCAGTTAACAGCTTCTTCCCACCTTTTACTGTGCTCCGAGTCCGTCCATTGTTTAATAAGGCCTGCCACCATATTGTCGCCTATGGCGATACGTGGTTCTGGTCCACAGAATTCTTCTGCTGATCCTGCTCTTGTTAAAGAATCAGCTTCTTCATTCTGTTCTATGCCAGAGGGTCCTCTCACCCACATAAGTGTGAGCTCATTCGTCTGGGCGCACCTATTGAGTTTTGTAAGACATTCTATGGCCAACCTGGAAGTGATGTCTGTCCGTTGCATACATCTAATCACAGACTGATTGTCGAGAGCGATGACAATTTCCTTGCCACTGATCCGGCCATCTATCAGGTGGTCCAGCGCATGCACTACGCCAAGCATTTCTGCCTGGTATACAGACACAAACCTCCCCAACCTCAGTACACAGGATAGGCTTAACTCTTTTAAGTACACGCCTGCCCCGGCCCGGCCATTCATCAGAGAGCCTGGTTTTCTGGCTGACTTTTGTCCACCAAATCACCGAAGCATACGTGATGACAGGTCTAACCATCATAGTGTAAACCCATTTCATAGCCTCTGGGTTTAGCCCCCATTTGAGACCACAAACGCATCTGCACTGGAACAGAACCCTCTTGGCTCTTTGAATCCTATCTTCTACATGCTCGTTCCAGTTCAGTTTGCTATCAAGGGTTACCCCTAGATATTTAACTTTCGTGGACATGTTGATTTCAGCTCCAAAAAGTCTGAGTGGTTCTGTACTCAGGCCTACCCCCTTTCTAGTAAAGAGAATATTGTCTGACTTGCCTGCGTTTACGGTAAGGCCTTGTTCTCGACACCACTCCTCCATCAAGGAGTGCTCCCTTCATGATGTCAGAGATGGTGTCAATGAACTTGCCGCGGACCACCAACGCAATGTCATCTGCATACCCTATCGTGTGTATGCCCGATTCATCCAGTCTAACCAGTAGTGAGTCCACAGTTATGTTCCACAGGGTTGGCGATAACACCCCGCCCTGGGGACATCCTCTACTTACTCTACCTCTAGTCTTTACTCTACCATTCTGCATGTTGACAGCCCTGTGTTTGAGCATATTGTCCCCCAATTTGCTATCATTGGGCTTACATTGCGTTCTGTCAGGGCTTGCCGCAGCCTTCCAAAGCATATTTTGTCGAAAGCACCTTCGATGTCCATAAATGTGGTCATCGCAATGCCTCCTGAAAATACCTCCTTTTCAGTCACTCTTACCAATTCGTGAAGAGCCCTCTCCGTAGACCTACCTGCTCTATATGCATGTTGGCATCTACTCAGAGGATTTTGCATTAGCGAGGTGCTCTCAAGACAGTCAACCATCACTCTTTCCATCGTTTTCAAGAGAAAAGATGTTAGGCTGATCGGTCTGAACGACTTCGCCTCCGCATAATCTTTTTTTCCGGGCTTCGGAAGAAAGACAACTTTCGCCTCTCTCCAGACTCTCGGAACATACCCAGTCGCTAGGCAAGTAAAGAATATACCCCACAGCCTAGGTGCAATGAGATCTTCCCCCCACTGCATCATAGCAGGGAATATACCGTCCATCCCTGATGTTTTGTACGGAGGAAATGAGCGTATAGCACTCCTCACCCCGTCCATAGTGATCATCCTTTTGGTTTCCAGCCTGTCAACCCTGTGCATTCCTTTCTTCAAGGGTGTCCACGGGTCATCAGACTTTAAACTTCCAGGAAAGTGCACCTCCATCAGAACTTCCATGGACTCCTCTAGGTTCTCTGCCATGGTTCCATCCTTCTTTCGGATCAGTCCCACTTTGGAGAATGGGTCTTTTGAAACCATTTTCTGAAGCCTACATGCTTCTGATATAGTTTCCATCCCAGAACAGAAGTCTCTCCACGACTGCCTTTTCCGTTGTCGTATGAGGTACTTCAGTTCCCTTTTCCGTGCCTTGTAATTTGCCCATGTTTCTGGGGTTCCCCCTCTCATGTGCAGGTTGAAGGCCTTCCTAACCTTCTTCTTCAGAGATTCGAGTTCCGTGCACCACCATGGCGTTGGATACCCATCGTCTACTGAAAGTATTGGGCATGCCACCTCGTAGGCTTCGACCATGGCCGAGCTAAGGTGTTTGACATGACTTTCTACTTCCACCGTATTCCCTGGTACTTTTATCGCTTTTTGGACCAGTGTTTCCCTCAACTTCGCCTTATATTTCACAGGATCTGTATTCTTGGGAATCCTGACCTTCCTGCTATTCCGCTGGCGTCGGATTCCGTACATGAATTCAAACTGTATGGATCTGTGGTCCGACATGGTTAGCCTATCCACGACCCTCCAATTTTTTATTCTGTTCAGAATCTTCCTGCAGATGAGAGTTACATAAATCACTTCCGCTCGCCTCGCATCAACGAAAGTCGGTTGTGCTCCTCTATTTGCTACCAACAGATTGTACCTCTCCACAAACTCAAGCAATTGCTCTACTCTGTCGTTGTTGTTGGTGCTACCCCACGCAGTATTGTGCGCGTTAGCATCACATCCTATCATCACTCCAATGTTCCTTTCCTCACAGTACTTTACCAGATTCTCCACCTCTTTTGAAGGTGGTTGGTCTGGAGAGTCGTAGGGAAGATACGCTGAAGCTACCATACAAGCACCTGTACCATCCCCAATTCTCAGAACGGTGAGATCCGGGGAACATAGGTGTGGCATATGTACCGCTAGTATACCATGTCTCACCAAGATACAAGTCCGTCGTCTGCCATCTGTTACTGGTTGGTACAGCGTGACCTTTCGCTCTGAGAGACCTTTAATTCTATTGTGAAGAATCCAAGGTTCCTGAAGCATTGCTATGTCAATTCCATCCTCCTCCATGCAACGCATCATCATTGCTGATGCAGCCCTACTATGGTGTAGATTGAGTTGACACACAATGAGGTTTCCCTGGTACGGGCCCACCACCCGCCCTGGTGGTTCTTCCCTTGCAGGATTTCCCACCAGCCCCGTACCAGGGGTTCCATCGCACTCACTTTGCATCCTTTTCGAATTTGATGAGAGCTTGATCAAGGCCGCAGTTGAGTTTCCCTCCTGCCAACCTGATCGCCTCCACCTCATCCTTCCGGCACCACACGGTGAGCTTGACGCCTCCTTTCTTTGCATCTCCGAACTTCTTTACGTTAATAACTCTCCATTTAGAAGTGTCTGCAACGCACCGGTTCTGGGTCTGCAACCTCCTAAGGATGACCTCCTTGCCTTCAGAAGTTCCGTAGACAAAGATGAACATCCTTCTAACGTCCTTCAATGCGTACAGTCGGTCGATCCGCAACTCAGCCCCTTCCCATAAGTTCTTGAGCTTTGTCACGTTTCGGCACAGCCATACCTTGGATGATGGGTTCTTGCACTTAAGTACAATTATTCCATCCTCCAAGTTTGCATTGCCCAAAAAACCTACATCGCCATCACTCTCATCGATGGTGTCGAGAGACTCCAAGAGAGCGGATTTAAAGACCGCTAACTGAGACTCTCCCAACTGACCATCGATGGAGCAATCTACGATGCCCATTAAGAGGTCTTTTTCTGCTACCATAGCATAGGATGTCCGGCAGCTTGCAATAACCCCTACCTGGTTTGATTTTCCTCCAGCTAAAACCTTCGACTTTGCGTCCGCAACCCTTTGTTTTGGCAAAGTTTTACTACCGCTCAGTTTCTGGCTATAAGCCCTCCACGATTTGCCCTGGCTATCGACTTTTGAGGGTCGTCCACCAGCTCCCAACGTCCTTCCTTTATGTGGAAGGCTATCAACCTTTACACGATGTCCACCTTCCCCATCCCCATCCTTAGCCGAAGAGCTAACAGCCGTAAGCTGTCCACCTTCCGACTCACCGGTTCGAGTCGTCCCTGTAACGACTTCGCCGAAAGGTCCAGGCTGCTCCCTGAATCTTTTCCGCTCGTTCGTCTCCGGGGTGGACTCATCGCATGACATGCTTTGGAATTGGTCCGCCATTTTACTGACGGGGGACTCCAAAGCATTCTCCCCAGCGGTTGTGCCCGCCCTCTTTCGCTTCCTCCTCCGCTTCTGCTTCTCCCTAACATGGAGTCGCTTTGCCTCGGAATCAGCGTCGTTCCCTATCGCTGCAGCTCCGACGGGACTGGCTGACAATTCCACTCCTTTCGGAGTTTTATCGTCCACCAGGCCCGGCAGGTCACCTTACGGCTTCCGGCACCCTTCCACGATTAAATCCTTTTGGGACTCCACCGCTTCAGGACTCGTTACCTCAGCGCACCCTTCCTTTTTTTTGTCTTTATTTTCCATAGAAAATCCCACGAGTTGGGGAGAAGTATACAGACCGGACGGACAGAGATCCCCATTATCCGCCCTACCCTACTAGTATACAACAGGGCACTCCCTGTTGCGGATTTCCTCAGTGGGCTGCCCTGAGGAGACACCATTCGCGATCTAATACCCCTAGACCCTGCACCATCGGTGCTATCTCCCTCGGCATGGCGTCTACAACCTTAGAAATGGGGGGTGAATTTTAGTTCATTGCTCCACAAAGCCTAACTCAACAGCCATTGTGTCTTTACAACTTAAGCCTCTACATCGCGTCAAGATTTTCATCCATTCGTAGAGGCACGGAACACTTTAAAATGTTCATTGTTTTTTGGTAAAACGTATTCATAAGCCAAATTTTTTTCGGAAATTTACTTCTTTTTCGGATCTTCTTCTTTTCACTGGAATGGCTTTTGTAAATTTCAGGAGGAAATTGCGTTTAGCTTTAAAGGTATCTCTTTTTTTCCTCTGTAAATAAACGATCTTCCTCTGTAAATAAACTGCACTTGTAATTCGTTGGTTCTTTGTGAGAGTGATTTATCAAAGGATTCATCAACTTCGCCATTTTCATCTTTCCTTTTTCATCCAAATGCGTTTCACACCGAAAACACACCTTTTTTCTTAGATTCTTCTTCCATTTTTCAGGCTTCCGCTGCTTCCATCTTGAACGTTTTTTACTTGGACCGGACACATCTACAAGGACAAGGACAGTTTATTTGGCATAAACTACTGTTAATTTCAGAAAAGTTATACCTACCCTGATCACTTTCATTTAGCTGTCCTATGGCAGCTTCTTCTAACTCCATTTCTATTGATTCAGCTTCTTCTAACTCCATTTCTATTGATTCGTCACCTGTCAGATACAGAACAGAGATCTAAGCCGTCCATAATTATCGGCGGCGGCGGCTCGACCTAAAAACCAGCGTGCGCCGATTTAATTTTGTTTTTTAATTTTTCCAAATGAATTGTTATTATGAAACCAGAAACCAAAAAAAATAATTAATTTTAAGGAAAAACTTAAATAAACTATAAATTCTTAAAACAAAGAATGATTTTGCCCGTTTTACCCGGTTTTACATTTGGTATGGCAAAAAGTTCTACATCCACATAGCACCTTTTGGCATGCCAAGAAAGATAAAATGGATATAGAGCTTTGCTTGTTATGCAACCAAAAATTAAAACAAGGATGTAGGACTTTTTGGCAGAACACAGAATGGTTTGTGAAACATTAATATACTAATAACTCTAATATTGGGAATTTTGGATGTAGCACCTTTTGGCATACCACCGACGATTTGACAGTTTTATATCTGCTTTTATTCATTGTCTTTTACGATCCTCTTATGTTTGACAGCTACGGTACCCACCTCTCTGTGACGACTCTACCATGTTGAATATACCTTAATCAAAGTTATCTACATTGCTGCGAAGGGTAGAAGGGGAGGCTTTGACAGTGACAGTTTTTGACATTTTTTTCACGCTATTTGGTTCTTGCAATCAAAAACACGTTTCTCCCAACCGAACGTGGTTGTCAGGAAAATTTGTCAGTGATGATTGGTGCATATGCGTGATAAGACGTGTTTTTGTATTTCTGCAACGTTGATGTTTGCTTATTACTTTTGGTGTGAAACTCAGATAATATAATATTCAACTTTTCGTTTCTTTTGTTCAGTTACTTAAACACATTATTGCTGCTTATATATCATTTAAGGTTTGTAAAATAAATAAAAAGAAAATGTAAAATTTTACAATTTGTGAAATAAGTGGGCGAGAGAAGATTCGTCAAATGAAAAAGGGAGGCGTCGACATAGTTTATCGATGAAAACACGATGATACCTTAAGTACTGCTGACTCCTACAGATCCCTAATTTTTGTTCATTATGAAGAAGAATTGTAGCAACTGTCCCAATAAAAACTGAAATTTTCTTTATCAAGTGTTGTGGAGAAAACCCAGGTAATCAAACTCAATATTTACTCAAAATCTCCAGTCTATTTCATATGATAATTTTTATATGGCAATACTTGGGTTTTGTTCCACATTTGAACTATTCTGAAATAAATATTTTAACCAATATTTTTTAATACTAGCCAAGGTACAGAAAATAATTGTAAATGCATCGAAAAAAAGTGAAAAGTGAAGTGGTACAGGTAATGAACCTTTTTTTAGTAAGGGCGCAGTGCAACGCAATAGTAGACTCCACAGTTCCTGTGCAGGACGAAGGCTCTAGTAGGAACGTAAATTCCTATCAGAAAGTGGGTTCTGAGTCGGAGGTAGGCTCTGAGGCAGGATCTATCGAGTCAGATGATGATATGCAGTCCTATTTGCAAAGCAGTAGCGTTATGGATGATTCTGCGGATAGTTACAATATTAACAAGAAAGTGAGCAGCAGAACAACAGTGAAATGCTAAAGCACGATTTGGCACATTCAACAGTTAGTAATAATATTACAAACATTGCCACTAATAAGCTGCTTAAAATATTAGGTGCTTATTTTGGTGGGCTTCCAGAAGACGCTAGAACTTTAAAATCCACTCCAAAAATTGTGCCAGTGGAAACAATGGGTTTCGGAGAATACATTCACTATAGTGTTGAAAACGCATTAAAGGACTTTTTGAAAAATTGTTCTTTCGATAGATCTGTAATGAAATTCAAACGTGGCCAGTTTTAATAAAAGTTAATGATACACCTGGTGTAATGGTTGCTGGGGCTTACTGTGGTCATAATAAGCCTGAAAATCCAAACATATATTTAGATAAATTCGTCGTTGAGTTATTAAACTTAATGAATAGTGGTTTGAGTAATAATTGACGCATTTATTCAGTGAACTGTCGAGCATTTATTTGTGATGTACCGCCAAGATCTTTTATTCTAGGAATAAAATTTCATACCGGATACTCCAGTTGCTTGAAGTGAGATCAAAAGGGTATCAATAATATACGGACAGACACTGACTTTCGAACTCGAGCTGATTGTAGTCATCATAACATACTAGATACCTTAGCAATAGAAAAGTTATATATATATATTGCAAAATCTTTTCCTTACGACTATATGCATGTAGTCTGTTTAGGTGTAGCAAAATCGTTGTTATGTGGATGGATTAAGAAAAGAAACAAGAATTACTCTCTTCCTTTGGAAAAAACTTATTTAATGAACTCTAGGTTACTTTTCTTTTAAATCAGATACCAAAAGAGTTCGCAAGAAGTCCCTGCCACTTAAATGAAATTGGAAATTTCAAAGCAACTGAACTTAGACTGTTTTTGTTGTGTACAGGAGTTTTCATTTTGCGAGATATATTGTAGCCTGCTAAATACAATAATTTTTTGCAGCTTAGCCTAGCCATGCAGATTCACTTGCACGAAACAAACTTCGTATCTGAGTTTTTAAACAGCCCAGAACATTATGATAACTCTTTCCTAACCTTTAATTATCACTGTCTTACCCATTTAGCTAGTAATGCTTTAGAATTTGGTAGTTTGGAATCAATAAGCGCATTCAATTGAAAATTTTTTATCTAAACTGAAAAGAAAGTTTAGAAAAAAAGATTTAATTGCTGCTCAAATTTACAACAGTTTATTTGAAGAAAGTAAATACACATCAATTCAATTAACTGAGAAGTTGTCAAAAAAGGTAATCCAAAATGAAGAATTGAATATCTTTCATACACGTCAACTCTATTTTTCTTCAAAACGACCAGACAATTTTTATAGTATTGGACTGAAAATATTTAAAATATAATCTTTTAATGTATGTAATTATGTTATATGTACAGAAGCTAAGGAAGTCCTTAGTTTGGAGGACTTTTCAATTTTCCAATAAAGTGTAGCAGTTTTAATATAAAAAAGCATAAAATAGCATACAATATTCAAAATCCATTTATCTGCATTCCACTGAAAAAATTTCAGAAAAACTTGCAATGTTTCACAATTTCGAATGCAACCAATTTCTCTTTATACCCTTAATACACACGTAGATGGATTTCAATTCAAGCTACAAATAAACACTAGAAGTAGAGATGCTCGAAGATACTGCAGAGCCTGCAACTACTATACAAGGTAAGTTCTGTGCGTTTTAATAAAATATTATATTAAAATAGTAATTATTTCAGATTTTTTGAAATTAAAATCCAGAGCTGTAAAGTATTTAGTATTTTCAGTGTTTAAATACCTGTTAATTACAAATACAAAGTATTTAAAAAATAAGTACCAAATACGAATACCAAGTATTTGTTTTCGTACTTAAATTGCTCAAATACAAATACTTTCAATTACAATTATTTTCTCAAATACTGTAAAAACATTCAAATACTGTTAATACTTCAAATACTTTCAAATACTGTAAATACTTTCAAACACAGTAAATATTTTCAAATTCTGTAAATACTTTGAAAAATTTCTAAGGAGTTGTTACCAAACATATCTGAAATAAAAACAGTCTTAAGATGATGCTATGCCACATGTAGCCAAAAATGTTATATTTTCTGTTGTTTATAACAAAATACAATCATAAATGAGAAAAAACTGGGTTTCCCGTGAAACTCATTTTCAAGGACAAGTACTGCAAAAAGTCGAGAGATTAAATTGTGAACTTATTTATTAGATTTTAAAAATTACAACTAACAGTGAAATTTTTCTACGAGCAAGAGTAAAAGTTAAACACTTACAAATTCACAATTTTTTTATAATGAAAACGTTATTGACATTATTTTAACAGCACTTTCAAATATTTCAGTTTTTTAGAGTCTGGGTTATAAAAGGTTTTTAATTTCTTTTAGAGGTAGGTGTAAAGATTTTCTTCCCTTTCAGTTAACTATTCTGTTTTATTGGTTTGTTTACTCCAAAACACTTGTTTCAAGTATTAGTAGTAATTGAAAATATTTACAGTACTTGAAGTATTTACAGTATTTGAAAGTATTTACAGTATTTGGAAGTATTTGAAGTATTTATAGTATTTGAAAGTATTTACAGTATATGAGAAAATAATTAATTGCTAATTGAGAGTATTTCTATTTGAGCAATTTAAGTACAAAAACAAATACGTAGTATTTAAATACAATAATCGTTTTTTAAATACATGGTATTTGGAATTGCATTTGTACTTATACATGAAATTTACAGCTCTTTAAAAATCGTATATAGGAGAAATTGAGGAAAGCGTTATGAAAGGTAATTTTCGTATAAGGGGGCTTACTCTATATCTGATGCGCTTTGCATCCATTAAATAGTTGCAAAAGGAGTGCATCTCTAATGTATTTTATTTCTTTCTTTCTTTAGAAATAAAAGATCAAAATGATACAACGCATAAATTACTTAAACGCATTCTTGAGGAAATGAAGATAAATAAATCACAAAAAAATTTTACTAAAAGAAACTCAATGTTGCCCGTAGTAACTGGCCCGTAGCCAGGATTTACCCTGGGGGGTATTTTGATTAAAAAAAAAATTTTGATAGTTTTTGATATCGATAAATCAAAAGGTATTTTTATATGTATATTAAATGTTTACTCCCCCATAGACCAAGCTCTTGTCATCATATTAGTCTATGATATAAAATAGTCGATTTCATATAAAAACTAGCTGAAACCCTGCGCGTTGCTGCCACGCTTCCTTGTCTAAGGTCCATAAAACGAAATAAACAAAACTGCATCTGTTAAGTGAGGGCGAATTCCGACGCTGTCCGACCTATAACTCCAAAGCTATACGATAGCAAAAATTTGGGTTGTTTGGGAGGTGCAACGTCACCTTAACAAAAGCTATTTATAAATAAAAGCTTTATTTATAAAAGCTATAAATTGAGGTCGAATACTGAATTCGAAAGCTGTGTGAAATATAACTCCGAAGCTATTCTATATCACAAATTTTGGTTGTTTGGGAGGTGCCACACCCTCTTGTCCAACGCTTATAAAATGTTTCCAATGAAACTGCATATGTAAATTTTGGTCGAATATTGAATTTCGACACTGTGCAACCTATAAATTTGGGTTGTATCGGAGGTGCAAAGCTCCCTTAACAAAAGCCATAATATGTTATCAGTAAAACTGCGTGTGCAAATTGAGGTCGAATACTGAATTCTGACGCTGTGCGACCTGTAACTCTAAAACATTTCGATAGCACAAATTTAGGTTGTATGGGAGGTGCCAGTCCCCCTAGTTCCACGCCCATAAAATGTTATTAATGAAACTGCATGTGTAAATTTAGGAGAAATACTGAATTTTGACGCTTTACAATATATAACTCCAAAGCTATACAGCAAATTTGGGTTAAATGGGAGCAGTCACGTCCCTTTGAAAAACGCCATAAAATATTATCAGTTAAATTCCATGTGTAAATTGAGGCCAAATTCGAAAGCTGTGCGACATATAACTCCAAAGTTATTCGAAATTGCAAATTTGTGTTGTATAGGAGTTGCTAAGCCCCCATATCTACCGCCCATAAAATGTAATTTATGAAACTACATGTGTAAATTAAGGGTGAATACTGAATTCCGACGCTGTGCGACCTATAACTCTATAGCTATACGATAGCAAAAACTTGGGATGTATTGGAGGTGAAACTTCCCCTTGACAAACGTCATAAAAATGTTTCAGTAAAACTGTATGTGTAAATTGAAGTCGTATACTGAATTCGGAAGATGTGCGAAATATAACTCCAAAGCTATCCGATATCGCAAATTTGGGTGTTATGGGAGGTGCCACACCCCCAAGTTTAAAATCGTTTATTGAGCTTAAGGTCAGGTAAGAACAACTAATTGCTCTAACGAATTTTTTCCAAAGAAACAACAACAACATTTTCAATAAGAAAAGGAAAACATCACTAGCTGATTTTATTGCAATTTCGGCCCTGTTAAAGGCTTCATCCGAAATCTTTGTGACAACAAGCTGTTGGACTCCATATAATACCATAAGCATAAACTTATAAAGCAATTAAAAACAACAACAACAAAAGGGAGAAAAACTGAGAAATTGAAACTAAAATCTCACCGCCTCTGTTGGCGTATTGCGCTAAGATGCGCTTGAACGAGGCAAGCACGGCCTGGGATCTATTCCCGCCGGCATCGCAAAGATTTCTGATGAAGCCTTTAGCAGGGCCGAAATTGCAATAAAATCAGCTAGTGATGTTTTTCTTTTCATATTGAAAATGTTGTTGTTGTTGTTGTTGTTGTTGTTTCTTTGGAAAAGTTCGTTAGAGCAATAAAGTGTTCTAACCTTACCTTAAGCTCAATAAACGATTTTAAACTATCAAACAACTAGAATTTGTATTTAAAATCAGGAATGATTTAAACTATCAAACATTTAGAATTTGTATTTAAATCATAGAAAATCAACATAATGAATAACAAGGTCATATAGAAAATATTTTTGATTTTCGATTTAGAAAAAATTCAGCACTAATTTGTGTAGTAATTTTAAATATTTTAAAAAAGCAACTCTACAACATAACCAAAGTGAAATATAACTGTTAAACATTTCAATTGAAGTTACTTATTTAGTGATTTAGCTTATTAAATTTTTTTGTTCTAGTTATTAATTTTTAGGAAAAAACAACAAACAATGTGAATGGACAATTTTGATCACAAATGTATTTAGTTGGAACTGCGACCACATAAATACCAATGTGAAAATTAAAAGTTTCTATTGTTTGTATAAGTTGAAATGCGAGAGGCGATATTGTGGTATTTCGCAATTAGGTTGCATTGTCTTAAGCTTTAATAACAGCATCCTCTAGCTCTTCTTCCTCTATATATGCTTATGCTCCTTGTAGCGTACCATTCATGACAGCCGCACCATCGTAACCCTGCCCGAACATAAAATCGCAACCTATGCCAAAGTCCTTATATTAAACTGTGCACCGAAAAGATTATTTTTTTTGTGAGTAAGAAACAGACAAATGTTTTCAATTATTTTTAACCCCCTTATCACGAATCTGATGTCTATTGTGTGGATATGGTGGGTCTAGGATAATTTTGTTGTGGGAAGACACTATATGTTGTTTAATAGGGATGCTTTTTTGCCAAGACATAATATTACATTTCTCAATGGTTTGCATAATATAGCATAACGCAAATTTGCATAATACAAAAATGAAGTATTATTGAAGAACGTTAAAAGGGGGGGGGGGGCGAAAGGGGGTAGGGAATTGGAAGTATGAAAGAAAATCAACTTATAACAAACATCTTTGCCATACAAAAAAATCGCGTACCACTTTTAGTTTTGACGATTCGAGTTGATTTCTCTTATTAGAATTTTTTGACCTTGAATCACGGTTTTCTCAAAATCCTGATGTGATGGAAAAATTTGGGAGCCAGATTCGTGATGAGGAGTCCGGAAATAATTGAAAAAAATTTGCCGGTTTCTTACTCACGTTTTGGCTGTCGCACCGTCGATCTATGATCTGAAAGCATAAGTCTCAATTCAGTTAAAAATTTAAGTGGTTTGCTACTTTTTACGCTTTTGCGTTGTAGTTCTTTTTGTTTACCTTAAGGGGGGTTTAACCCCTAAAACCCCCTTGTCTACGGGCTTGCCAAGTAGTTTAAACAGTAAACTCATTCTGAGATTTAATATTTCTGCCGTTCGAAGTCGGCATGCAACTCGTAGGCCCACTTCCTTATCACTTGTATTCAAACATTTAATAACACGCACTACACAATTGAACAATAGAAGCTCGGTCAAGCTCTTTCAAAGACTAAAATGGCAAATTCGTGTTTGGGTTGTTTATCTTACATCCACTTAAATTAAAATATAAAATTTTTTATGGATTCACAAGGATTCACAACACAGCACTAAGTTCAAATATTGCAGTATTCAATGGAATTAAAAGCTGTTCTATTATAACTCTATTAAAATATTTTTATTTTGGGAGTACAAAATGCTGTCAAATATTTAAAAAAAAAACGCTACATTACGCACCCTTTACTTCTTTTAGCATTCATTATTCAAATTCACTATTTTCTAATCAACAGCACAACATAAAAAATTATCAAGCTAAAGGAATTTAATTTTTGTTTTATTTCCCATTTCATGCACACTTGTAAGTTAAATTCATTCTTGGCGTTTATAGATTTTCTTTCAGCGTGCATCGCATTGGAAACTCAAACGAATTTACATTTCGACGATTGCAAATCGACGTCTTTATCGATGTCAAACACGAATTATTGACACAATATTGACAGAAAGTAAAAGTTTTTGGCATTCATTGTTGAACTAACGCAACTAAGCTCAACAGTAAAAAACAAAACTGTTACCGTGGAGAGAAAGTGACCCAAATTTTTGGAATTGGAGGGTGTAAATTTCATGATAATTGAATTCAACTGTTAAATTAAATTAGAGTGAACACAAAAATATTGTAGAGCGCGTAAGAGCCTGATGAAAAAAACAAACAACTAAAATTATTATTCCTGAAAATAAACTTCACCCATTCATTTTCAATGTATTTAGATATTTCTGGACAACAATTCCTAATGAATAATTTTATGTCGAAGCAACAATTTGAAGAGGAAAAAATTTTTCAGAATTGTTTCTTTGGTTTCAAAGTCAAAGGAAACAACAATTATAAAATATAGCGGGAGAAGTACAAATATCAACCCATTATTGCCGGATCGGCCCTGGATGGACTTTTGGTTGCCAAGTAGTCGCTATTACTTGCTAAGTAAAATGTCATAAAAGAAACAAATTTGCTATTTCAGCCCTTGAAAGGACTTTTACTGAACATTTATTGACCAGTTATGTGGTGCGTATTATTAAATGTCTGAACACATCGAGAACTGAAACTTCGAGTTCTATGTCGACTCTGAACAGATCATGTTTTTAAAAAGTTTTAAATGGCAGTTTTTAGTCTCTGAAGTTTGGCATTGGCTATGTAAAGGTGATGTCCGAACAGAAATATTAATTGAGTTGAAAAACATTTTGTCTGAGCTGGGAATTGAACATGGACTACCGCGGTTCTCGATTATACGGCCACTCACTCTACAGGGTGAAATCCTCCCCCTTTTTATTTCTGGTATTAAATATTTTGTACAACTCATTTTTTGCTTTTAGGCGTTGAATGCGAATTTCGCCTTTTGACTGCAGAAGTTATAAAGAAATAAAAAAATTAATATAATTTTAAACAAATTCTTTTTTAAATAACTTTTAAAAATCTCATTTGTATCTCTCCTTACCTGTGACAACCCCTTACAACTTCTTTATTGCACATAAGAAAAAATAAATTAAATTTCCAAACAAGACATTTTAGTAGAATCAGTATTCAAATTGACTAGCAAGAACTAGCAACCAAAGCCAAAAACTGTGCTCTAGCTGGGCAGAAATAGTAAAGGCTATAAAAATCTAGAGCAGCAGCATATACTGAAGTATCGTAGTTGATAGTCTGCTGCAGTTGTCTGCAACAGTCGCAGGCTGTCTGTTGCTATCGCAGTTGTAGCAGCTGCTGTCGTAGTCAATTGAGTGGCATTTTTCTCAGAACAGTTAGTAGCAAACTGGAATTTCTCGTGGCAAACGTGGAACTATTTATAATATTGTTTTTTACTATCCCTGAAAAATCCACTATTCGACTAATTGCTTTGAGAAAAATATCACTAAACTGACTACTACAGTAACTGTTATCGACTGCCACAGATGTTCGTGAACTATTTCTTCGGCTATTTAGATTTCGACTATTGAATTTTATGCAGAAGACAGCAATAGAAAACATCCGACTGCAATAGTTTTCTTATTAAACATTAAACACGGTTAAAAATCTTGGACTAAATTTTAAACTTTTTAGATTACATATTTAGTGTTATTTAAGATGCAATAAATAGACTGTTAAACATTTTTGTCGATAGTTTATAAATAAATAAATAAATAAATAAATAAATAAATAAATAAATAAATAAATAAATAAATAAATAAATAAATAAATAAATAAATAAATAAATAAATAAATAAATAAATAAATAAATAAATAAATAAATAAATAAATAAATAAATAAATAAATAAATAAATAAATAAATAAATAAATAAATAAATAAATAAATAAATAAATAAATAAATAAATAAATAAATAAATAAATAAATAAATAAATAAATAAATAAATAAATAAATAAATAAATAAATAAATAAATAAATAAATAAATAAATAAATAAATAAATAAATAAATAAATAAATAAATAAATAAATAAATAAATAAATAAATAAATAAATAAATAAATAAATAAATAAATAAATAAATAAATAAATAAATAAATAAATAAATAAATAAATAAATAAATAAATAAATAAATAAATAAATAAATAAATAAATAAATAAATAAAAAAATAAATAAATAAATAAATAAATAAATATAAGACAACTCCAAAAAACATCCAAGGAAAAGTTTAAAATTTTCTAATCCGAAAAAGTATAATTTTAAATCCGCAAAAAGTTAAAAAAAATATTATCAATTTAAAGTAAAATTTTTCCCAACTAGTTCATGATTTGATTACACGTCCTTTGATGTGTTGGTCCAACACCTTATATACTCGTCTATCTCAGTTGTTAAGAAAGTTACGCTTATTTTGCATCATTACGAAAGCAAGTAAGCTTGCAGTAAGTAAGCAAGCAAGCAGAAACGTGGGCTCGAGACCCAGCTAACTTAAGTAAAAATGTCTGAACAGTTCGTGATTTAAATACACGTCCTCTGATGTGCTGGTCCAACTCCTTATCCCCTCGTATAATTCAAATATATTAAGTCGTCAACAAAGTTTCGCTTATTTTGCCTCATTACGAATGCAAGTAAGTTCTTTTCAGGAACGTGGGTTTGAGACCTAGCTAAATTAAACTAAAGTAGATATTAAAAATAGTACTTTTTGGATTGAAAATTCATTTAAACCAAAGTTTGGATTAAAAAGTAGTCCAAAATTTTTAACCGTGTAGGCAACATTAACAATCGCTTAATTTTCATTGTATAAATTTTTGGAAATACATGAAAGCACAAAAAATATACAAAGTTTTAAAAACATGTATATGTATGCAAGGTTTCACAAATGTTTTAACTTTGAAGGCAAATATCTTCAAAATACTGGAAATAGTACAATTAAATTTTCAAATAAAAATTGGCCTCATAAAAACTAAATTCTGGCATTGAGATTATAAGAGCATCTGATCAACAAAGAACTTTGCCTATACCCCAGAATTTTTTAAATGCTTTGTTATATCATTGGTAGAAACGCATCACTTATTTTTACACCAAATAGTTTGTTTTCATATATTTGCATTGTACATACTATTCACTAGGGATGTCGGTGGCAAAAATACATCGATGTATTTCTTTGATTCGATGCATCGAAATGTACATCGATATTTTTCGCTGCATCGGAGGGCATACATCGATGCATCAATTTGCATAGGATTTTTTAGATATTATTTGGCAACAAAATATGTTATTGCAAAATTGTAAAAAATTTAAATTATTTACTGTTACTGAGTAATAATGTTTTTAAAGGGCTATTGAATAAGGTCAAAAACTTATTCGTTAAACCATAGAAATAATAAAAATTTAAATTTTTAAGTCATCCAAAACTCTCTCTCTCTCTTAATTTGTAGGTTTTTTAGATATTATATTGCTCGATAAAACTAAAAACGTAATTTAATTTGTACTAATTAGATTAAATAGAATAAGATAACTTGTTTTGTGGACGTTTCTTATGTGTCCCATTAAGTTTGAAATTATTCCGGCACTATTTATATTTTTTTTGCAGCTATTACAATTAGATTCGTTTTCGCTGAAAAATCTCCAAACTACACTTTTTGGAACCATATCAATTTTATGGTTAAACTCACTTCTCTTTTCTTTTTTTGACGTTGAATTAATTTTTTCAAGCACATTTAAGGATTTTAGTTGACACTTTGGAGTATACCTACAGCCTTTAATATTCATCGTACAAGGAAAAAATATAAGCCAAAATATCAGTTGGAGTACGAATGAATCGAAGATCTAACTTTGGGTTTTGTCACTTCTGTAATAAAGTCACAAAATAGCAAAATCTGGGAAGAACAAAATTCATATACTCGTATGAGAAAAATTATAGACGCAAGCTGCTTCAGTAGCTGCTTATGCTGTTGTTATTTTTGTAGTTATGGTTGTTGTTGTCTTTGGTTTTGTGGTTGTTGGTTTGGTTTGAAATTGTGTCGTTTGTTTTTTAGTGCTGATTTTGTTGTTGTTATTAATATGTATGTAAAATGTACATATATATATACACATCAGTTGCTATTGTTTTTGTCGTTTCTTATTGGTTTTTTTTCAGCAAGACAAATACAATAGAGAATACAGATGCGTGTAGTTACAGAGCCAGTATGTATTACTACTACACAGGTTTGCGCATGCGTTGTGCTTGTAAAATTCTATTTATATTTGAAATATCATAAAAAATTCGAATTATTTTTATTTTATATTTTTTTCCATATTAAAAATGTATCTTTCTAACTAAAAATTAAATTTTAAATTACTTTTAAAATATACACATAGCTACAGGAAAAATAAATCATTAAAATTTTTCCGAAATATTTATTTCCATTTATTAAACATAACTTTAATTACATCTAGTTTTAACCAACATAACAATGAGCACGAATAACAAATTCATCACTAAAAATATCAAACGAAAACTTTTTATAAAATGAAATAAATTTGATTTTAAATAATTTTTATTTAGAAGGTAGAATATAAATGAAAAAGCAGAAAACGAACTACTTTTAAAATCGTTTAACCCAGATTTTGCACTTCTAACGTTTATTTTAATTTTAAAAAACGAACATTTTAAAATGAAATAGTAAAACGTTTATTTTCATTTCAAAAACGAAAATTTTAAAATGAGATTCTAAAATGTTCGTTTGAATTTTAACAATGGACATTTTAAAATGCTATAGTAAAACGTTTATTTTCATTTTAAAAAAGAAAATTTTAGAATGAGATTCAAAAATGTTCGTTTGATTTTTAACAATAAATCTTCTCAAATATACACTAGTAAAACGTTTATTTTTATTTTAAAAATGTAAATTTTAAAATTAGATTTTAAAATGTTCGTTCGATTTGTAACAATAAATATTTTAAAATGCAATGGTACAACAATTTATATATTTTACAAACGAAAATTTTAGTTATTTCCCATTAAGGGAGTATTACTGGTTGGCAAAACTTTTTTTCAATTTTTTTTTAGCTTGGATATTTGAGAATATCATCCTAAAAGGGTTTTTTGAAATTCGAAATACTTTAGGAGATATGGTCATTTTGTCCAGCAATGTTTTCGCCAAAATGCGATTTGCTTAATTTGGCTTCTTTTTGAATGCAACGGTTTGAAGCAACCACCGAATTTCGTTCAACGCGTTCTTTAGTAGGTAATAACTTGTTTGTGTACGTATTTAAAAAATAAATGAATACGCATATAAGAGCTTAGGTATTCGAATGTTGGCAGCGTTTAGTTCACTTTGAATTGAGTTATAAACCGGACGAGCGCGTGCATACAGTTTTGAAAAGTACAGTTTTATTAACAATTTTTGTTTGTGCTGAAGACAATGGATGGAAAAAGTAATAGAAATAAAAGAAACGAGGACACCGAATTCAAAAGTATATCGGCAACTTTCATACAGCTGCAAGCGCGATGTACGGATACACCCTTTCAAAAGCCGCGAAAGAAGAGAAAGATGCCATGGTCACAGCCGATCCACAGTGCGACCGAACAATGTTTACCATAGTGATGGCACTTGGAAAAATCGTGGCTTTTCTTTACAATACGGCGCTACAACGTTGATCGGCAAATACAGTAAAAAAATAGTCGACTCTGTTGTAAAGTCCAGCGTTACAGTTGCAAGTATTGGGAAGCTAAGAAAGAAGAAGACCCACTGGCATATGAAATTTGGATTGAAGACCACGAAGAGGAATGCCGTGCCAACCATCAAAGAATCTCTAAGAAGATGGAGGTGGATGCGATAAAGGATATGTTTTGGACATATCAATCCAAAAGCATGGCGTAAAATACTGCAAGTATATCGGCGATGGCGACTCAAAAACATTCAAAGCTTTTATAGACGACGATCCGTACGATGGCAACCCAATCGTCGAAAAAAAAGAATGTATATCGCACGTGCAAAAAAGAATGGGCACCAGACTCCGCAAGGCCAAAAAAGAGAACAGAGGCATTGGCGGCAAGGGTGCAGGCAAACTCACAGATAAAGCCATCTCTGAACTAACAGCGTATTATGGCCTCGCTATTCGTCAGCCAGAGTCGGTTACTGATATGAAGAAGGCTGTTTGGGCAACATTTTTGCACAAAATCTCGACTGATGAAGCTCCACAGCACCAAAACTGTCCGACCGGTGCGTCGAGCTGGTGCGCCTGGCAAAAAGCGGTAGTAGAAGGGACAATCGACAGCTTCAAGCATACGTATGCACCACTAAATCAGAGAGTCCAGTAAGCAATCAAACCTATTTACGAAGCACTGTCAGCCGATAATTTGTTGAACAGATGCCTTGGCTCCGAAACTCAAAACAGCAACGAATCTTTCAACGCAGTGCTGTGGTCATTCGCACCGAAGCATATGAACACCGGCGCACGCACTATTGAGATTGCCAAATATAATGCAACTGTCATATTTAACGAAGATTTTTTGCCAATACTTCAAATAATGAACCTAATGGGCATCCCGATTGGCAACGTCACATATGATTTCGCCATGTCTAGGAACGAAGAACGTTTGAAAAGGTCCGAAGCCAGAGCTCTGGCCGCAACAAAAGAAGGTAGAACTGCCCGAAGAGCACAAAGAGCCGCTGACTCCTCATTTTTTGAAGAAGAGGATGGAGTTCTTTATGAGGCTGGCACTGCAGATTGATATATGTCAGTATTTAACAAAAAAAAATTTTTATTGCCTAAAATATTTTTGGAGTTTTTACAAAATCACGTTTTAGAACTTCGAAGCCACTTTTCTCCGGTTCTACTGCACCGATTTTGATAAAACCAAGTGCAATTGACGCAAAATTGTCACCATTCTAGTCTCTACCTCAATCACAACTTTAAACAACTTTTTACTATTTTTTTTACACTAAACTACAAAAAAAAATACCCAAAATAGGTTCTTCATTTTTCAATGACCGCGATTTTGTAAAAAATAATAGTAAAATTATGATTGAGGTAGGGACCAGAATTAAATCTGTATTAAATCTAACGCCGTTTTTTTCCCATTTCAGATGATCCGAAGTCAAGTTATCCGGTCCGCAAGCAGCATACCTTTTTTTCGAAACCGACAACTATTTTAACAGCCCTCGTATAAAAAAAAAACATTTTTTATTTTATTTAATATATTATTAATACAATAAAAAAACCGAATTTAAATAACTCTTTGCGTTTTCAAATGAGAAGTTTTTCAAAAAGGGTCCAAAAACAGATTTCCAACCAGGAATACTCCCTTAATTAAGAAAACTTACAGAAACTCCCATTTCCTTTATTAATTAAAAAACGTTTTATTGGTTTTCAAAATTACAGTTTTATTTTAGTTATTTTATCATTAGCTAGGTCCATCTCGTTAAAATTTTTTAGATGATGTTACTGTATCCCAGCGTTTATAAAAAAATTGAATTTTATTAGATATTATTAATTTTATTTTAAATGCTTTAAGTTGTGGCAGCAAATTCGATTTTTTAACTCAGCCAACTCTTTTATTATTTTCTTGCAGGCAGTTTGAGTGATGAAATCGAGAATGAAAAATATTTTATTTTCTGAACAAATATCAAATACATAAGTCACTGAAACATATATAACAAACAATTCGTTATTAACAAGTGTTCTGAAGCAAAGTATGTGAAACCAACACCCCCCCACTTGACTAGTATTTAGATACTAATTTTTGTCATGGTAAAACGTTCGTTTTTGTTTTAAAAACGTTTCGTTTCACTTTTTTCTTTAAAAATGTGCGTTTTTATTTTTGTATTGCGCAAAATGTTTTTAAAAATATTAATTTTAACCTACTCTATTATAATAAAACATTCGTAGTTGCTTTAAAAACGTTTCGTTTTACTTTTCGATTTTTTTTTTAATTTTACTAAACGTTTTTAAAATGTGCGTTTTTGATTATTCGTTTTCTCAGTGTACTTACGATACTATCGAAACTGTGTCTTTTTTCACAATTGAAAAACTGAAATGTCGGTTCAGTGTACTAGAGATGTCAGTTTTCAGAAAACTCTGCATCGACTATATATCGAGTGGATAATTTGCGATGCATCGAAGCAAAACATCAATATTTTGGATGCATCGATGTTTTTCCGACATCCCTACTGTTCATTAGTTAATCACAATTAGGCTTTAGGCCTATAAGTACCTACTACTACTACTTTAGGCCTAATCCATTAATTGGATTAGACAAGGTTTTATTTTTGTTTTTTTTTTTATGTTTGCAAAATGAAAATAACTTTTTGAAAAATTTTTTAATATTTTTTGTTTTAAAATGCTTCAAATGTTTTGAGAAAATAATAAATATTTAGTATTAATGGAAGAACTCCATGAAGTCTGAAAAAAATTAACTTAAAAAATTAAAAATACAATATGTCACTACAAATATGATTTCTTTTGCCCAAATAAATTTTACTTGTTTAAGAAACGCAGTACGTACTTTTTATTTTTCCACCTCTGTCCAGTTTCACGCGTTCTTACCTCGTAGTTTTTAGCCTAGGTGTTAAATTTAATGTTGCCAGGATACAGGCGTCAACCAGGAAAGTTTGTTATTTTGTTTCATTCAAAGTTGAAATGCTTTCAATGGGCTTAGTTTACATTTTATGGTGTATCTTGCATGATGTGCATTTATAACAATATAGTTTTATTTTAGTTTTTTAGAAACTTATAAGAAATGTTTATCCAACTATAAAATTAATTAGAACATTTTATTTGTTTAGCCATCATATTTTAAAAATATATAATATTAATAAACATTAACTCATGCTTTTAGTGGTGGGAAATTGCGAGGCTCTATGCAACGTGCGGAAGTTAACACGTGCGAGTATTTTATCGCGAAAGTCCTTAAAATCCGTAATAGTTGCTAAAACCTACTTTAACTCCTTCTCTTGGCATCGAAGTTACCCGCCCAGTGAAACGTGATGAAGCATTTTACGAGTTTCAATTACAATTTCTCGCCAGGTTCGCTAGTTTTTGGTAGTGGAAGGAGACGCAAGATTTCCTTTTTCTGTGGTTGTTGTGGTCAGATTTGCGGTGTTTTGATGGTGTACCAGAGCACATAAAAGAGGGTGAATAATTCCAAAGACCTACTTGATAGTGGCTGGTTATAACGGAACTACAAGTTTTTGCAGTCTAAATGGCGGTAAGTTTATATTTATTTATTTCAATACATATATTTTTATGTACTTACTTGTCCTTAATATGGCGAGTTAATGTAAACATAATAAAAAATGTTACTCAAACTTGAATTTTCTACATACCAAATGACTTGAGGAAAAACCATTTTTTGAAGTTAAAATTCTTAAACTTCTTTCAAAGTGCAGTAACAAAACTTTTTACACATTGTGTTTTTTAAGTATCATAAGTTCAACACCTATTAAACACCTTCACCGCTGATTATTTCACACACGGCATGAATTGTTTACGTGACTGACTTAAATTTTTTTGAGGTTGTCATTCTGGTTAGCAATCCGAATATTTGATACGAAGCCAGGTAAAAAGTTATGGAAGAATGTAAGCGATTCCATTCAAGTCTTAAGAATTAAATTATTTTATATTATATACATGTGTGTATCAAGTTCACGAATCAATCTAATTAAATCTGTAATGCGATAAAAAGGGCGATATAAGGACGCACAATATAATTCAACTTAGACGAGGCTTAGTTTTTTTTAATGTAATCTTAACAGTGTTTTAGACATATTTTGGTAGCTGATTTTCGTTCGCGCTTTAAAAACCTCTCATATCATGGTTATAATAATATATGTCTTCAAGCAAGTGAAAGTTAAGAAAGTTTACCCGTTTAAATTGTAATAGCATCCAGTTAACCAATTTTTTTCTATCACAACTTCACTGCACAATTCTTACTCATTTACATATTTTTAGTAATTTTATACCTAAGGTTAGAGAAGGTGCTATCAGCTAAAACTGAAACTGTGCATAGTATTAAAATAGATAACAAATGAATTCTCAATTTATATCATTGGGCAAAAAAGACGTAAAAATTAGAATTTATGCTCAAAATTTACTCGATAAAAACCTTAACCTTAAAAAAGTAATAAATTTTGCATGAAAAATCGCTTCATTCTTACTTTAACAAATTTTGGATGAAAATGCTAACGTCAGTTATGAATAGCCATTCTCTCAACCCAGGCTTCTACCATGGCACATTGCGGCCAGTCTAGTATATGCCGAAAAATACAAATTTTGTGAGAAAGATTTGGGAATGCCATATTAAGTGATGAGAAAAGGTTCAACCTATGGTATAATTATTTGACAAGGTAGTAGCGTAGACTGGCTATTTTATCACGAGCTGCGATGGGAAGTTGTCAAAATTAGCTGTTCATGTAATTAATCAAAGAAATGTGAAAAAATAAGCAACAACTTAAACATAGCTAGTCAATCGCAGCAAACTAAAAACATTCCAATGAACCTTGCGAACAAATTTAATGAATCAAAGAAAAGTTAAAAATAAGCACATAGCTAGTCAACAGCAGCAAACTAAAACTCCTTTAGCTGTTTTTGACAACTGCCAATCGCCAAAAAACTGTCACTGCTACCTTGTCAAATAATTATACCATGGTTTAACCTAGACGGGACCGATGGTTGCCAGAAGTACCGGCACAATTTTCAATTGCTATGGCAAATTAGGTATGCGCGTAACCATGGGCGGGGATCATTGATGATTTTAGCCGGTTTCAGATACTTTGAAAGTCCCCCCTGTTATTAATTTCTGTTAGTTATGAATGCACAAATGTAAATTGAGTTATAAGATGATGTGTTTATTGAGTTTACATGCTATAAATACGAGGATAACTAGACTTTTCAGCAGGACAACGAACCAACAAATTTTTCCCGAGCCACAAATGACTTTCAATAAATCTGAAATATACCCGTACTGTAGTGACCTGCTGTTAGTCATAACCTATCGAAAACTCGAGGGACATTCTTTCGGCCCAAGTTTTGGTTCGAGTCGATTAAGCTTCTAAAAACAGTTATTTAAGATGAATGGCAGACAATCGATGGCTTCATTCTCAGATCGTTGATGTACTGCATGCCTTTCACGCTTAGCTAAGTCACATAAAAGAAAGGAAGACATATTCTTTTATAAAATCTATATATATTTCTATTTTATTCCATAGAATCAATACAAATAGGTTTTGCACACATAAATATTTTCTATGAACTTTTTAAATACATTATAATTTTTTTAATAATAAGTTTTTGAAAAAAGCTATATCTTCTTTTACATATAAGTCCTTAATACTATTTCAATAAAAAAATAAAATAAATTATGTGTGCTTAGAATTGAATTTGAAGTTTGGCACATATAATTATTTTTCTAAGGTTTTTATAATAATTTAAATCAAGAGGATAAAACAAATAAACGAGAACTGGACCTACGACTTTTATGCCGACTCCGAGCGGCTTTTGTTTATGGAGCTTGAACCGCGGACCACATTCTTTAGCTTACGGGCCACGCACTCTACCAGTGTGTTACGGCCACCACGTTAAAAATTTATTAACCATAGTCCTACGTTGGTGTAGAAAACTACATATTTTTAATTTTTATATATTTCCAAAACCGTTTTGTTTGGAGATAAAAGCAAGCTTACATGATTTTTATTTTATACTAAGTGTAGACCGAAATCATGTTACTTGTAGTATATCAATTATAAATTTTTTCAAAATATTTAAAAACTTCAATTCCTCATCTACACCTCAACGTGGAATTTAAAAGTTTTTCTCAACGTAGGACTACGGTTAATATAGCAAAACCTTAATAAATTTCACAAAATTAATATAATGTCATAATAATTTAGTCATAAGATGTTATATTTAAAACATATTCTAAATTTGATATTTTAAACAGTCGAATGAAAACCACAAATTTCCTTCAAGCCAAGTGACGCCAGTAGTGAACTAAAAAATTCTCCACTTCATATGAAAAGTAAGCAAAACATGTGAAAGTTAATATGTAAATATAAGAATGATATCTTTTACTCAATCTGCCAACTCAGCTCTGTTTAAACAACTTTGTTTATTTTTGATTAATTGCGATCTATTCTTTAAATTTTTACATGATTTTAATTGAGAGCTATTAGATCAAGTAAGTTTTAGAAGTCAGCAGCAACACCAACAACTCTGTATAGCGTCAATCACACAGCAGACTAGACAGCCTGTTTCAGAAATAGCTACATTTACTCTTCAGTAGTCTTGAGTGATTCAGCTGTGACCAACCCACTGTTTAAGTCTTATATGATTTGACACCTGTTCGAATAAACTTATAAGAAGTTTATTTTTCTCATCGTCCATTTTATCATACGACGATTAAAGCAGTAAGTATTTAAGATCCGGCCTAAAACTCTACCAGGGATTGTGTGTCTGTTGCAGTTGCTTCCAATGTGTTTCCATTTTATGTATCTATTTAGGTTCGACATATCTGCCGAAGTACACCATAGAATTGAAACGAGTTTTTTGCTTCACTAAGAAGCTAGTGTTTAACTGAAAGGTGGCTATTTGCACAAGCAAATGTTTATGGTATTATGTTTATTTGGATATATTATGGTAAAAGTAATATTTTCTTGTCAGAAAAGAAGATAACAACATACAAAATTCTAAACAACATTTACAGATTCATAATATATCAGACTGGGCTCGACCTGCTTTATAGCCTTGTTTGACTGCTTGGTCTTTATGATCTTTCAATTGTTTTTCGAAATTATAGGGTTAAATGTTTTCATAACTAGGATGTCCTGAAGCACTGATGAAGTCACAGGGCACCAAATTATGGCCCTCGGCCGTGAAGATATGTCGTAAGTATCCACTGCTCTAATTTAAAAACCTGGCTATTCTTCGCCTACTCTTGCGGCTGAAGCTTTGTACAACTCAGCGGTTCTGGAGTTGGCACGGAAAGTTAGACTTATAATGCGTGGTGGTTCCAGAACCTCCCAGAGGGGCTGCTTTTGGATTGTCTTTTAAGACCTTCGTAATCACTTTTGCCAGAGCTGCTTATACACACCTCTTGCATAATATTTTGGGGCTAAGCATGGTGATGACGAACCCCTTAGTGTGTCGTAATGTGCCGTTCCTTCCGACCTGTATGAAGGACCGGCCCACGTTTTTATTTTGTTTTTGTACTCTGTTTTTTTTCTCACGTTTAAATCCAGCACCCTGGTATGTCTAATTAGAACCGAAAGTTTTCAGTTCTGTTAATAACTGGTATATATTGGGGGTTGGAATTAATTTTAAAGGTTTTTTTTCAGTTCTTGAGCATTTATTTAGAAACAACGGTACAATGTATGTTATTCAAAGTATTGTCCATCGTTAGCTACAACATTTTCCCATCTTTCTGGCAGCATATGGATTCCGCGCCGGAAGAACGATTCGTCTTTTGAGGCAATCCACGAATCAACCCATTTTTTGGTATCCTTGTAAGAAGTGAAGCGCTGCTCAGCCAAGCCATGCGTCATCGATCTGAATAGGTGGTAGTCGGAAGGGGCTATGTCTGGGCTATAAGGCGGGTGGGGTAGCACATCCCAATTCAGCGCCTCCAACGTTTCCTTGACGGTTCTTGCACCATGTGGCCGTGCGTTGTCATGTTGAAAAACCACTTTGTCGTGTCTTTTGGCATATTCCGGCCGTTTAACCTTTAATTCTCGGCTCAACTGCATCAATTGTTGTTGGTAGCGTTCCCCAGTGATGGTTTCGTTAGGTTTTAGCAGCTCATAGTACACGACACCCTTCTGATCCCACCAAATACACAGCATAAGCTTGGCGCCACGAATATTCGGCTTGGCCCTCGATGTTGATGCATGGCCGGGTGGTCCCCACGATTTTTTTCGCTTAGGATTATCGTAATGGATCCACTTTTCATCGCCAGTGACAATACGATGCAAAAAACTCTTCCTTTTATGCCGTTGAAGCAGTTGTTCGCACATGCAAAATCGCCGTTCAACGTCTCTCGGCTTCAACTGGTACGGCACCCAATTTCCTTGCTTTTGAATCATTCCCATGGCCTTCAAGCGTTTGTCGACCGTTGATAAGTCGACTCCCAATGATTCTGACAATTCTTGAAGGGTTTGACACAGGTCTTCATCGAGCAAAGCCTCCAATTCCTCATCTTCAAACTTTTTCGGCTGGCCCGGACGCTCTTTGTCTTCCGTATCAAAATCACCACTTTTAAACCGACGGAACCAGTACTCACAAGTAGAAATCGATGGAGCATAGTCCCCGTAAGCCACAGTAAGCGTGCGTTGTGCTTCAACCGCTTTTTTCTTCAAATGGAAGCACAAAAGTAAACCTTCCCGCAAATTGCGTTTTGTTGGAACGAAAGTCGACATGTTCACAGAGAAAAAAATATATGTTGTTTACACTTCAGTGGAATGACACATACTAAAAAATGAAGCTTAGACAATGTGCTTTGAAATGAACATAGTCACAGGTACGCCCGATGCGATCTATTGATAGTTACGCCATCTCTTAGAAAACCTTTAAAACTAATTCCAACCCCCAATATTTAATGCTTTTCAAATGGGCAATCCTCGGCCAAGACCGTATAACACCTGAATCCAGTTCAATTGATTTCTTTCACCATTAATATCACCTTAAAACAAAATATCAATATTGGTAGATATAAATTAAAAAAACAGATCGTGGGACACACGAGAAAAGTGAAGCTAATTCGCAGTTTCATAGATATGATAATATAGATAATATAATGGTTTTTTTAATAAAATAATTTTTAAATTAATAAATTTTAGATACCGTAAATTTAATTAAAAAATACACGTTAATATTCACACCACTAAATTTTATTAGATTTCATTATTATTTTATTTTATTACATGTTTTTGTAAATGTTTTCAATATTATTATGGAATTTTATTAATGAAATTATGGGCTTATGACAGGCCCGTAAACAAGATTAACCTAAGGGGGGGGGGGGGTTTGACTAAAAAATATCCATAGTGTTTAATATCGATAGATCAAAAGGTATTTTATACATATATGTATATATTAAATGATTGCTCAAATTGATGACGCCAATGGCAAAAAATAGTCGATTTGATATAAAACTAAAATCTATTAAGTTTCGTGCCGATTGATAAACTTTTAGAACTCGCTCGTTTTAAATGCGTTTTACAAGAGTTTTTCTTAATATTTGAGCAAAGAAGTAATAAAAACATCTCTTGAAGTATATTTTTTAAAAAAAAACCAGCATGCATTTAATTTTAATGTTATTGTTCTTTAAAATGAGTTATCAAACATAAAAATTGCATGAACAGTACCAGAGTTGCAATATTTTATTTTTCGAAGAAATGTTATTTTCTTGTTTCTATAGCATAGCTCTTTTGCAAAAAAAAAATACAAAACCTAAAATTCGGATCAAATAGTCATAGCTTTTGAAACTTGCCTGTTTTTTTTTTAAATCCTCAAAGTGCCTGTGTCTTTAACATTTCGAACACAAAAAAAAAATCATAAGCAATTTAAAAAAATATATTTTTCATGTTGATTTTATATGATTAAAATACAAATTCTAAATGTTTGATAGTTTAAATCATACCTGATTTTAAATACAAATTCTAGTTGCTTAAATAGTTTAAAATCGTTTACTGAGCCTTAGGTCAAAGTTAGAACAATCAATTGTTCTAACGAATCTTTCCAAAGAAACAACAGCAACAACAAAGTTTTTTTCAATATGAAAAGGAAAAAATCACTAGCTGATTTTATTGCAATTTCGGCCCTGCTAAGGGCTTCATCAGAAATCTTTGTGATACCCGTGCAAGCGCGCACTAGCGCACTGCACCACAGAGACGATGAGATTTTATGTGTCAATTTCTCAGTTTTTCTCGCATTTCACATTCCCACATTTGTTGCTGTATTTTTGCTTTACTTTAGTCCTTATGCTTATGTTATTATTATGGAGTCCAACAGTCTGCTGGAAGTCTTCCACTAACGAAGCATGGTTACTGAAGTTGTTTTTAGATTTTTGCTGATATATTTTCAGCTTGTTTCTGTTTTGGTCGTGCTCTACCATTTGAAATGACTTCAATATCACTACTCCACAAATTCTGGAAAACTTTTTATCCAGAGACGCGAAATAGTTTTCTAGAAGAACTTTTTACACTGATTTAACGTGTATACTCAGTATTTCCGATATAGGTTAGAATTTTTGAGATACAAGGTGATTTGCATTTTTTAGACTCTGATCCAGTTTTTTTACTCTAGAAACTAAATTGTTTCATGTAAAGCAATCATTTGCATCTGACAGATAATTTTAATTATTATTTAATTATTAAAAGCTATCCAATACTGAATTAACCATTTGCATGTCATGTTTCTTCTCTGCGATCATGTATAAAGTTCAAAGTTTAAGATTTTAGTTCAAAATTTTGAACTTTGACCGTCTTTTGTTTAATGTTTTAAACTATTTTTCAAATATGTTTTAGTTTTATGGTTTTTTTATATTAAATTCCCTTCATTGATATGCAAATAACAGTATGATAAAGTTAGGAAATAAATAAAAACAAATGTTAACCCCAAAGAACATTTTATTTTTTTATTTATTTATTCGATTGCTAAACCTTAACAGGTTTTATAGCAAATTTAAAATTATAAAACAAGATACTTAATATAATTCAAAAATATAAAGTATGATTTTGATTGAAATTATGTATTATTAACAAACTAAAAAGTTTTAATAAATAGCTTAAAGTATATAATTTTATTAAAGTATAGAAATATAAAAAAAGTTAAGTCAAATCAATAATATCAGACAGCATAGCAGGGTTGCGTTTTCAAGACAAACAAGGTCAAGTTAGCAACAATTTTTGTATCCTTCGGCGGAGTCGTGTGACAAACAAGGTTTCATACCCAATAAAACACCACTCCACTAAGTATATATATAATATATATCGTTCTGTCTTCCTGAAGGAATACTCAACAAACTAGGTCAACTTCACCAAACCAATTTTCATAAAAAAAAGAAAATCAGTTGCGAACGCAGGCATCAAGACAAACTAGGTCTTATCGGCCACTCATATTAATATATTACAAATCGATCTAACGTTGTGTTTCAAGAGAAAAAAACCAAGACACCACGGTACCGTCGACAAATGTAGTACATTATCATGAAGATATAAGGCAATTGAAGATCCCAGGTTAAGGTCTATTCAGAATATTTAGATGTAAAGGCACCAAAATTATCCATTTTAGGCTTAGGTCCATTTATCCATTTAGATTGTTATATTAATGTGTTAATAAATATCACCAGATGCATCAGATATATGTTTGAGAGAATTTTATCATAATCAACGACGGAACTGCAGGTAATCTATAATTTTATGTTTGATTGAGTCCATAGATTCACTTAAGGATATAACATCAGATACAAAATTAAAATCACCGCAAGCGCTTCTAAGAGGTTCATTTTGCAAATAATAAGTTCTACAAAAGTTCATGTGGAGTAACTCAAAAGATCTTTTAGGACGAAGAGGAATATTAAAATATATTTTACTGAATAAATATGGACTGTTGACATATCCATGTAAAAGTTTTATAATTCAACAAGTATTTATCATAATTTGTTTGTAAAAAAATTAAATTTGTCTGGTTTTAAAAGTAGGGATGTGACGGATGTCATTTTGCGGATGCAGATCTGTGAGGAGTCTTCCTTGAGGATGCGGATATTTGAAATTCAGATTATCAGATTGAAATTTTTAAAGAAAATACTCCTAAATAAAACTGTAGCACATATATATTTTAAAATTTTTTTAATAAAAATCAGCCTAGTACTTTTAGAGTATAGTGTCAACATAAAATTTACAATTAAATTTTATATAACAGTATAGTTATAAATAATATATTTCTTTCACTATTCAAAAATGTCGAAAAAAATTGTGTAAAAGTGTTTATACTCTATTTGGCTATGTTTGTGGGAAATATATAATTGCAAAAACTGTTCGACAAATCTCAGAAAAGCTGAAATTGGCGTATCTAAATTATTTTGGGTGTCCTGTCAAGAACCATGAAAAAGACTAGGTACCAAAAAAAGATTTGACAGAATTGCAGAAGTCGCTTTTATCAATGGTCACATGGTAAAACCGTGTATTTACCATATAAAGTTCCAGTAATTTGGAGAGAACCGATAAATCATTCAACTGACTGTTACTTTTGTTTGACAAACATTTCCGGAATAAAAGCTAAGACCCGAAAAACTGTGAAATACGCCGATGTTCCATCAGTATCAAAGCCAATAATTCGCACAGAAACTGATCTAACGCCAATTTGTTCAGATTCTATGAAAACTAAAAAGCAGGACTCTGTCGGCGAAGGCAATGCTAGTATTTATTAGACCACCCATATGTGCAAAAGTGTTATTTTCTTCGCTCCCCGCGCATTTTCGTAGAGAACTAGACTAAAAAATAAGAACTGCAAAAAAAAAAACCGGGTGCGTCTAGAGGTAAAATGCCAGTCGCATTTGACTTAAAGCCTCAAAAACACACTTTAAAAAAGTTCAAAATTTTTTTGACTGTAACTCTTTTAAAAAGTTTTAAAGTAGTTCGTGACTGGGATTTTAAATTTAAGAATAACCTAGCCAATAACAACAGTGTATAAACTTTTGACTAACTTGTATTATTTGTGGTAAAATCAACGTTTAAAGACAAGATTTTTGAAATTTTTTGAGCACCTTTTTTGCAAAAACGGTTGCCATTATGGTTTTCGTACGGATAAAATTATGTGCTTTATTTCATAATAGTGATAATTAAGCAAAGTTTAAATCAAAATTTTTTTATAAAAAATATTTATTTTTAGTGCCGATAGCGCGGTTCAAAGTAAGAATATATAAAACAATAATTAAAAACATTAATACAAAAAATTATGTAATTCAATTACAGTTAATAATATAACTCAAGCAGAAATAATATTTATTATGTTTTAAGTTAAATCATTGGTAACACATTTAAGAACAAAGAACATTAAACAAATATCTTAAAGTTAATTTTTCCTTTTAACAACTGGATTTTTATTTTGGGTGATTTTTATCAAAGTATTGTAAAAATTTTGTCTTAGAAAAATTGTTTGATGACAAATTTTTATAATATTTCTCCATTGGATGCAGGATAAACTCTTTCTGCTCTTCTTGGTGAGTTAAAACGGCATTAAAACGTGAAATTATTGCTACGCCACGTTCTGCAATATCATCTATAATTTTTTAACAATTAATTTTTGCAGCAAGATAATCTTCATTTTCCTCCCAGGTGGCTGTTTTCCATTTTCACATTTTATCTGATATAGTTGCGAACGCCAAACACTATTACTACATTATACAAAGAACTACAGATAATGCATTACCGGCGCAACGAAAAAATTTACTACGCATCTCGTCATTGGTGCTCTTCAAATGTGACACTTGATGAATACATTCAAAAGAAAATGTCAAAAAGAGACGAAATAGCAAAATTAAAATGAGCATACAGTCAAAACTCTGTTAAGCACATTAAGCAATGTAGCCGCTTTTTGTGTAAAGAGGTAAAAACGGGAAAAACACCCCTACAAATTATGCAAATTTTTTTCACAAACAGTACTAAAAAATATAGTTACTTTATTTTGAACATGTGCTTTATTTAACAATGTATATTTCATTTCAGTAAAACACGTTTTCTTAAGAAACTTTAGACATTTTAAAATCTTAACACCCTATGAATAAATTGTGGCTACGTTGCTACCAATGAGCACCTTCTACATCACAGCAAAGATGGTAGACATGCGGAATACTTCATCTGTAGTTCTCTGTATCATGCTATCACTATATAAATTGTTAAAATGTCAAAAAAATGACAAGTGGATTTTACGTTAGCAACGAAGCATATTTAGGTTCAAAATGTTTTAGAAAAACTGTACGACTAGAAAAACTGAAGGTCTTTGGATAAGCTGAGCATGCAGTTATTCTTTACTTGGCTTGAGAATGAATTTATTTAGATGTTCACATAATTTCAAGACTTTGTCGCAACTTTTTTTAATAATTGTTTTATGTATTCTTACTTTGAACCACGTTTTCGGCGCTAAAAATAAATATTTTTTATAAAAAAAATTTTCATATAAACTTTACTTAATTATCTCTATTATGAAATAAAGCACATAATTTTATCCGTACGAAAACCATAATGGAAACCGTTTTTGCAAAAAAAGTGCTCAAAAAATTTCAAAAATCTTGTCTTTAAACGTTGATTTTACCACAAATAATACAAGTTGGTCAAAAGTTTATACACTGCTGTTATTGGCTAGGTTATTCTTAAATTTAAGGTCCCAATCACGAACTAATTTAAAACTTTTTAAAAGAGTTACAGATCAAAAATATTTTGAACTTTTTTAAAGTGTGTTTCTGAGGCTTTAAGTCAAATGCGACTGGCATTTTACCACTAGACGCATCCTGTTTTTTTTGCAGTTCTTATTTTTTAGTCTAGTTCTCTACGAAAATGCGCGGGGAGCGAAGAAAATAACACTTTTGCACATTCCATATATTTCATGGGTGCTCTAGTATTTATAGTGAATACAACGATGTCTATGAAGAACATTCAGTGACGCAAACTGAGCTTAATGATTTGGTTTGTTGGATTTGCATTAAAGCCCTTCGTCGGTGCATCTATTTGAACGTACACACACTGTGATTTATTGCATTGCTCACAGTTGACTGTCATCTAAAAACACTTGAGAGTTTGATTTGCACAAAACCAAACGAAAGCCTACAACGACAAGCAATACACACTTTCTCACTCGGCAATCCAAGAATGGCGTGTTTTTGTTCGTCAACACCACAAGGAATGAAATTTAATCGTTAAGGGTAGGATGAGCAATAAAATAAATAAAATAAGATATAAAAAGCAATATATGGCAACAGATACACCAACTTCAAGATTTTCAAGATTGACTAGGTAAAAAGGGGTCGCTGAATCTGAATCCGTGGTCAGAATTTAAAAATTATAACATTTTGAAATAATAGGGCTACCACCTAATAATATGTATTTTTAAGAGTTTTAAACATCATTTATCAGTATTAGGGGGTCGCTGATATCAAATCTGAAGTCAGAATTTTAAAATTCAAGATGGTGGATAGGGTTGCCATCTTCATTTTTGCATTTTTATGATTTCGGGGCTGGCAAAAAAATGATACAACCAAAAGGGGTCGCTGAATCCGAATCCGTAGTCAGAATTTCAAAATTTTAAAATTTTGAAATAATAGGGCTGGCATCCAATAAAATGTATTTTTAAGAGTTTTAAATATAATTTTTCAGTGTTAGGGGATGACAGGGGGTGATATCGAATCTGAAGTCAGAATTTTAAAATTCAAGATGGTGGATAGGGTTGCCACTATAATTTTTTTATTTTTACGAATTCATTTTTATTTTAAAAAGTAAAAGCAACCCTATTATTTCAAAATTTTATCATTTTGAAATTCTGACCACGGATTCGGATTCAGCGACCCCTTTTTGTTGTATCATTTTTTTTTTGCCAGCCCCGAATTCATAAAAATGCAAAAAATGAAGGTGGCAGCCCTATGCACAATCTTGAATTTTAAAATTCTGACTTCAGATTCTAAATCAGCGACCCCCTAACACTGATAAATGATGTTTAAAACTCTTGAAAATACATACTATTAGGTGGCAACCCTATTATCAAAAAAGTACATTATTTTTAAATTCTGACAACGGATTCAGCGACCCATTTTTACCTGAGGTTCGCACCAGCATCGCATTTGTAAAATTAAAAAAATATGTGGCAACCCTATTAACCATTTTTATTTTTAAAATTCTGACTTCAGATTCGAAATACACTGTAAAATAATGATGCGTGACCCATTTTTACCTAGTGTTCGCGCCAGCACCGTATTCGTTGTCTGATATAAATCATCTATTGCCAGTCAACAAGCTTTCGTTGCATTGACTGCAGTGAGCTCTCTGACAACGATATCTTAGATCAACAATATCAATGATCTGGTTTTTATTGCTCTATCATGTTTTGTTCGTCTTCGTTGCAATCACACACATGATTTCTTTACAGCAAGCAAGACAGTGCAGTGTAGTGTGAAATAAACAAATGTTTTGAGACCGGTTTTAAGTGCACCTACGCAGGGCTCTAATTTGCATTTATCTAAGCAAGATGCAGAATTATTGGCTTCACGTAAGCAGCAATGGAATCATCTGTCTTCTGAAACGAAAGTTGCAATGTTCAGAGATAGAAATTATGAATTTGGCAAATTTTTGAAAAAAACCGCGCTATTTTTTTGCAAAGACATTAATGGATTATTTTTAAAAATGAATGAGCTGTACGATAAAAATTACTATACTTCAAAAAAATTACAGAAACAGTACATTTGGTCCCAGGGACCACACCAACTAAAATGCTAAAAAACCAAAAAATTTAGTTAGAAATCCATGTTGTTTTTTTAAAGAACGTCTTAAATAAAGTTTTTCTTCCTTTTGAGAAATAATTTTTTTATTATTTTGAATAGTTCAGTTGAATCGAATTGAATTATTAGAGAAATATACTCTTTTGTTTTTTTTTTTTTTTCTGGTCCCACAAACCAGGAGTACCATTTAAGGGTAAAAGGCCGCTCTTATTCATAATGGAAATACCCATACTGCTCATGCTGTAAACTTAAAAGAAAGTTATGAATCAATTAAGGATATGCTTAATCTGATTAAGTACAGCGATCACAAATGGAAGTAATGCGGAGACTTAAAAGTGATATTAAATCAACACTAAAAATAATTGGTACTAATTTACTAATTGGCATCGTTATGGGAATGCAAGGTGGTATTACTAAGCACTGTTATTTCCTCTGTCTTTGGGACAGTCGAGCAACGAGCCATCATAACATCATAAAAGATTGGCCGGCAACACATCAATATGTTTTAGGCCAAGAAAACGTTTTAAATACCTCAATAGTAGATCCTAAAGATGTAATACTTCCACCCTTACATAACTATAAAGCTTGAACTATTGAACTATGAACTATTAAAATGTTGTTAAGGCTCTTGATAAAGAAGGAGCAGCTTTCAAGCAGTTAATAGCAGTGTTTTCACAAATTTCGTAAGCCAAAATCAAAGAGGGAATATTTGTGGGACCTCAAATTAAAAAAATTATTAACGACGAAACCTTTAAACAAAATTTAACGAAATTAGAATTTGAATCTTGGTTATCATTTAAGAGCTTAGTTTTTAACTTTCTTGGGAATAATAAAAGCAACGCCTTCAGAGACATTATTGAGGATCTTTTAGAGAACTATCGCAAAATGGGTGCGCGGATGCCACTTAAATACATTTTTGTATTCGCACCTAGATTTTTTTCCAGAAAACCTATACTCAACCTATTTTATAACTAGACAAGGTAGTGTTAGGGCTGAATGTGCTCTCTTTTTTAGTGACCATAACTGTCAAACACAGGTATTTTGCTGTCTTTGCCTATTTTTGCTTTCTCATTGCATTCGTATTGGTTGCAGATTTTGTATGAGCTGTCAACTTCGTTTTAATAGTTTCGGTTATCGGCTCTCTACCCTCCACCAACATAAATGGGCTTCCGCAGGATTTGTTCTAGGGGGGGACAGAGGTCTAAAGGAATCTAGAATGAACATAAACAAAATGAAACCAATATAATGCTATTTACTACGACGCTGACTCTTCGGTCTTGACCATCATTTGCCTTAACAAGTTCGATCACTCTCTCTTTTGGCCAAGTGTTCTGTGGTAAATTTTCGTCTACTACTATTACGACATCGCCGATAGACACAGGAGGCTGCTTTTCGAACCACTTAGTCCTTTTTGTAAGAATTGGTGTGTACTCCTTTAACCTCCGCTTCCAGAATCAGTCTACAAATGCCTGCGTTTGTCGCCATCGTACACGAAGATCCCCTCCAACATTGCAGATCGGCTCATAACAATCGCCCGATCCCAGTAGCAAATGATAGACAAGAGTTGATGATAGACTCGATTTCACACATAGCACTCTTCAAAGTTTTGTCATTAAAATTCATTGAAGGGTATATGCTTTTAAGCACGGTCTTCACTGACCTAATAAGCCTTTCCCAAGCACGGCCCATATATGGAGCTGCTGGAGGGTTGAATTTCCATTTTATGTTGTCAAATGCCAAGCTAATCTTCGATGTATCGAGATTTTCACAATGTTCAGCCAAAATTTTTGATGTAACTTTAAAATTGGTACCGTTGTCGGTGTAATATTTTCGGTGAAGTTTCGGATGCACATTATAAATGAGCCGGTATCAGGACTGTGAGCTAGCTCAATATGTATACCTCGCAAAGTCAAACAGGTAAATAGAACGCCCCATCTTTTTTCTCTTCTTCTCCCGACGGCTACATAAAGCGGGCCGAAATAGTCGATGTCCACAAACGTGAAGGGTAATTCGAAACTTGCCAGCCTAGCTGTTGAAAAAGGTGCCATTTGTAGTACTTGTGGCTTGGCGTAATTGTTTTTACATCGTTGACAGAGTCGTCGTATAGTTTTGTAGAGAACTCGCAATCGTGGCACATAATATTGGATCTAATCATGTTGATGATTGTCTCATGAGAAGTGTGATGAAAGTTTTTATGAAAAGAGCGAAATAGTAGAAACCTGAAGTAGTGCTTACTCTGCTCTTCCGTGAGTTTTCAGGGTACCGTTCGCATCTAAGTAAACATTAAAACATATTAGCTTGCTGTTTTTTGCAATAATCTTACCAGTTTTAAGACTGCATATTTCATCAGAATAACTGCTTTGTTGGGAGATTTGTATCAGTATACGCTTTATTCTTGAATCATTTCAAATGAAAGCTCACTAGGCTATGAAGATTTATGGATCACTGCTTTCAGCTTGTCGATATAAAGTATAAAAGTAGCTTCAGCGCGATAAAGCCGCTTCCAGTCAGAGGTTCATTAAAGCGTTGATGGTGGCTTGCTTATCTGTATGCAGCACTATGTGACGCCGAATTTCACTGGCATCTGCTTCACCTAAATCTACGCACCCAGGCCACTCGCTAGCGACATTTCGCAAAAATACTGGTCCTGCAAACCACGAATCTGCATTCCAGTGCGGCCGCACCTTAGTAGCAAGGTCAGTTGTGTTGATTTTTATTGGCACCCATTTCCACTGAGGTAAAGACCCTTAAATGTCAGCGACATGATGCATTACGAATTGCTGGAAGTTTCTGGGGTCCATACGCATCCACTGCATCACAGTCTTGGAGCTCGTTCAGTAGAACTGCGATTTTATTGGTATGCGCTGAACATTCATTATTTTATAGCACCAATAACTGTAGCCTGTAGTTCGAGCCGTGGGTCATCAACATAATCCGATCAACATATTGCGTACGAAGATAGCACACAGCAGCATAAGCATGTTCTCCAGCATCTACAAATGTAGGGAGTTGAATATCCGTTGCATCTCTTAAATGTGGTGCATAATAACGGGGAGCTTCAATTGATGCTATCACAGGTAGAACGGCTTTCCAATGGTTCCAACTGTTGTTCAGCGTTTCTGGGAAGCAGCCATCCCAACAAACCTCGGAGTGCCAGATCTCTTCAAGAATAATTTTTAGGCCCGTTGTGAAGCATGAGAGAAAGCCTAAAGGGTCACTATTGACATGAGCACCTGGAGCGTTTCTCGCTTTGTTGATATTGTACCCTCTGCAAAAACGTCACGACTCAGCCTCGCAAACCTGCATATATATTTAAAGGCATCCTGTTTGGGGTCCTAATACATACCAATATTTTTTTCGGTGTGAGCCAAATCTACAGGCGTTTCGTTAATTGCTGCTTCCTCGTTGAGTTCCTTCAGAATGACTTCAAAGTTTGAAGCCCAATAGCGTTTGTTGAAACCAGCAGCTGCGTGTATTCGCTTTGCCTGTAATGCCAGCTCAAGCGCTTCCTTTTCGCTGTCAATGCTGTCAATATAATCATCCACATAGTGGTATCTTTGTATACCCTCAACGTCCCGCGGGCACTGCGATGCATGGAGCGCAGCAAATTCCAAATGTAAGAGCACGCATAACATAAACGATTGGCTGATGTAGCTTATCATTTTCGTCCCACCAAAGAAATTTTTGGGCATGCATGTCGCTTTCTGTTACGTTGATTTGGTGGAACATTTCGGCGATGTCGCCGCAAACTGCTACCTGGCCAACACGAAATCCTATAAGAACCTCAATGAGTGAGTTCCCAGTAAACATGAAGTCTTTCCGTACGACGCCGTTGGAATTGGCGGCTGCGTCCCATACAAGGCGCACTTTCCCAGGATTGTTTGGGTTCAATGTTGTAAATATTGGCAGGTACCAAGTCAAATCCGATTTTAAATCAACTTCTTCAGCTGACAAGTTTCTCGCGTATCCTTTCGATAACAGATTATTAATTTGGTTTTGAAGACTATTTTTCAATAATCGGTCTTTAATGCATTTCTTTTGAAGGCACATTGCTCGATTGTAAGCGGTACTGTAGCTTTCAGGTACTTTATGTTTTCATTACGCCAAAGAAGCCCTACCTCAAAGCGTCCATTCCATTTTGTACATGTTGAATTTAAAATATGTAATGCTTTCGTGTCGTCTTCAGATGTAAGAGATTTTGTAATTTATGTCTTCTGGTTAAAAAAGTCTTTAGGGCCCCTCAAACGATACTACATGTCCATCCAACCTGTCGAGTCATCACTCATGTAGTATCGTTCGTGTGGAAAAAATCAAGGCGTATGGACATGTCCGATGAAAGACAAAAATGTTTGACTTTTTGCTAAGTACGTCAGACATTTAGTTCCGTTTATGTGTGTGGCCATCCAACTTAGTGCATTTTGTCATTTGATGAAAATTTTTCAGAGGAGCACACCTCGCGGCAGAACTGCCGAACGTAACAAATGCTATATTTTGTCGCGAATTTTTTAATCTTTACCTAAAATCGTGATTGCTTGGAATATATAAAGTGAAAGATATGAAAATAAATGTTAAAAACAATATTTTCACTCGATGTTAACTCTTCGGCAGCTATAATATAATAAAGTCCATCCGACAAGTGTGATGTGTGTAGGGCCAACGAAAAAAGTCTCGTTGCTTTATCGAACTACATGTACATCCGACATGGAGTATCTTTTGAGGGCGTTGCTTGTACTGTTCCCTCTTTCTACCTAAAAACGTTCAAGCCGTTTTAGGATCACTTGGTATAAAGCCTTTAACAAAATATATAAATGTGCATGCGTATAGTGGAAGCCAAGTCAGTGGCACATAAGATAAGCAGAAGCACACAAAATCGAAAGGTTTTGTCTTCGATTATTTCGGTTATAGTTTTTTGTGAATCTCACGACTTGCTAGTTCGTGGAAAATACCAATCCTCCAATCATTAAGTATAGTAAATACTGTTTCACGCAAAAAATTAAATTCAGCTTAAAAATCATTCAGCAACGTTACCTTTCGAATATTAGTGGGTGTCGCTGTTAATACCATATCTCGACTCTTTAAAATTATCCTTACAACGGCGTTTTAATTCCTTTCAAGCGTGCACAGAAATTTGATGCAAGAGAAAAAAGAGAAGCTGAATGATGATTTTTTAAATCAATTTGCTGAAGATTCGCGCCGATTAATACTTTGATTTCCGCTTTTGTATAATCGCGTTCAATTCAATATCGTTTCCAGCATAATTTTATATTTTTCTCAATAAAGCTAATATTTGAAAAATAAATTTATTTATCAGCTACATGAAACAATAACTGGCCGATCCCCCTTGAGTAAAATCCTGGCTACGCGCATGCTTACGCTGACTCTACTGGCAGTGGCAATATTTAATGCAGCAATAATAACCAGGGGGTTTTGGAGGATTCATCCCGCTTCGATAAATTTCTTGCACTGATTAACGAAGATATACATAGAGCATGTAAGTGTTTAAAAAAAGTTTAATAGTACAATTTTTCAACTAGCGACTATAAATTAGAAAATATAATTCCATTTTCCGTTAAATGTCTTTATAAGATGGTGACTGCTACCTTGCAATTATTTCATTGATATTTGATCAATTTCACTTCTATGTTAAAAATATTTAAGTAAACTAGTTTTCGAGTCATAGATTGCACTGCTGCATAGTCTGAACTTCTGAGAAAAGTTTGTAAGGAAACAGACACATCGTTTGAATTCCAATGTAAAAAATACAGAGGACTATTTTCGCATAACTCTTTCTTATCCGTTCGTTGACTAATATTTTATGGAACTTGGAGAAAGGTACACCAAATAAATAAATTCAGTTTATAGTTACATATATGCAACTGAATTCTTTTTAATTTGCTAATGGTTTACTAAGCACGAAGTAATCCTTAAAGGTTGTTCAGCTTTCCTTCAAGACAGAATTGGTAAATCTGCTGAAGAATTAAAAAAAAAACGGTTTACGGTAAATTTCTTGACGCTAGAAAATCTTCAGTTTTTAAAGAGTTTAAAATGTGAAAATTATATCAAAGACATAGAGATTTCATTTCAATACTTCTAAATGCCGTAGAAGTATTAGATAACTGACCAGATAACTTTTTAATTTAAAGAAATTTAATACAGCTTAGTATGCTGTAGAAGCAAAAAGAAATCTACCGTAAGAAATGCATTGCGTTTTTGACAGCGAAAAGATAGCGAAATTTTTTTCGTTGGTTGGTACGCTGTTGAACCGAAAAATTTGTTCAATGCAGCCAAGTTCACAACCATGATTGGAGAATTAAAATGTCAACATTTCTCTGTCTTTTATATGTCCGTACATTTAATTGGCGTGGAAATTTGGCATACAACAATAATGTTCAACTTACACATTCAACAAACACGTTACGATAAGTATGTGTTATACACCAAAATTTCGCGTGTATAATTAAATGCCTAAAAATTTTCGTTTCTACAGCATATTGAGCTTATGATGTAAACTGTTGAGATATGGATAATAGGTCGTATCGAATTACAATTCTTTTTTGAATTTCACATTCTAAGAGATTTCAAAAGATGCATAGGATTGTGAAGATCTACCAAAAAAATTTTACGAAAAAAACATGTCTACCTCTCCCGCAAGGACAAAGTTGTTTTTTGAGAAAAGCAGTAAAATATAACGTTTTCAAAATGCTTAGATCTTTGTATGAAAATTTACATATGTCTTAAAGCAAAAGTAAATAAAAACTTTAACTAACAAAATTTTGCCAAACACGATGTCACTCTCGATTTTTACCCACTGTGTGGAGAATATTCGAATATTAACGTACTCTCGAGATAACGCAGAACTTTTGATTGTTGTCTGATTGTCAAAATTTTGGTGGTATTGTTAAAAAGCTTACATTTTCCAAAAATTTGCCGAATTAACTTTGCAAATTTTTCGCACATGCATTATCTTGTTTTTGAGAAATATATACTTGATCGCTATTTTTTCACTTTTCAAAAAAAATTAATATAAGGTGTTATATATAGACCATCAGAAGTGGTACCGAAGGTAATTTTCTCAATTTGAATGCTTCAAATATTTCTGAACAACACAACCCAAGAGTATCCAAATTGAAACAAAAAAGTTGTCTCTAGCTTAAACAGAACCGAAGTTATAAATTTTTGAAAATTAGTCTCTAAGGCAAAAATCACGAAAATTTCAAATTTTTAACGCCCTCTTTTTTAAAAAAAAAATCCTCGAACACATGTCTCTTTTTTTCGATATAGAACCCGTAAAAATAAGTTCATGCAAATCAAAAACGGCTCGGTCATTTTTTGTTCAAATCTGTACGGTTTGTAAAAGAATAACCCATATTCATCTATAAAATAAATGTAAATAAAAAATTCACAAATAAATGCAATCAGAAATTTCATTTTGAACAGCTGATTTGGTTTCGTCAGTTATAACAACGAACGTTAGTGTTGCTAAAAATCGACTAACGAATTCTGCAGTTCAGGTTCAATTAAAGCTTTTCATAAACTTTTTTAGCTAAATAAAAAATGTCTCAGACCTAAGTTTGTAATAAAAAAATAAATTTAGCTTCAATAAATATTGAAAAATTCCATACTATTTTAATTCTATGAAAAACTGTTTTGAATTTCTACCTTTAACACTAAAAAAATTAGTTTTCTTAGGATTAGGGGGGCAGCAGCCCCCTTTTTCCTTAGTTCACTTCGCCCATGAGCATAGGTTTACTTTTATTGCTGTACAGTTGATGTCCAATCGATGTTAGAATCTTAGCATTGAGCTGCTGATGACAACCTTAGACTTTTTGCCTCCAATTACCACCTTTGCTGGCACTGCTACTTGTTGTCTTTTTATTAAATATTGACGAATTTCATAGATTATTTATTTCTATATACTATTATAAAAATTATCTCTTTTTAGCATGAACTTCCATTTTCCAGCTAAAAATTTTCACAACGATGACAATTTTGCTCTCGTCAAATTTTGACGTCTCGTTCCGATTTTTTTTTTCTTACATAAAGCCAATTTCATACTTCATCTATCGTTACCGAGCCAGCTGTCTTCGTTCTTGCCTGACATTCTTCTCACATGGAGTCAGGGTTGATATTTTCGGTATAATTGTACTTTTTTGGTACAGTTTTATATTGTTCCTACTTTCCTACTACCAAAGCGTTTTCGGTACATTTTATTTCACTCTAATAAACACAGAATTTAAAACTCTAAGTAAGCAAACGATTTAAATAAATTAAAACATTTATCTAGTTCTGAATTTAACTAAAATACATAAAAAAGTATTTTAAAGAGTCGATTTTCTCCAATTTATATAAAATTGCTTAACTCTTTATAAGGCAGAGGTAATTTTTTTCCCACCAACCTAAGTAGTACATTTCAAGTATGCAATATAAATAACATATTCTCACAGTGTATTTCACCGAAAATTTTGGTGGTAAAATATCATCTTCATCTCTGCCACATAAAGGATTAAGGAATTCTTTCAATTTCTCATTCGACAGCAAATGTTAAAAAAATTTTTTATTTTCAAAGTTAATAAAAAGAAGTTACAGAAAAAGACTGCGGATTGGAAAATTTATTTAAGAAAAATTTTTTTTAAAATCTACTGAACTATTGATATCAGAAGTAATATATCAAATGAACAAATTTCTAAAATTTGACTGAAAGTGAAAAATTGCTTGACTGAAAGATTTTGCCATTAATTTCTTTCGTTGCCTTAACATAGAAACCCTTGACTAACATATAAAAATAATTTTTTGGCTGGATTGTGTCAGATTTCGGGTGGATGGGTGGATGACCTAATTGCATTTTCGAAGAATCTTTAAAAAAATGTGAGTGGCCTTTCTTTCTTAAGGTAACAAAAGAAATTCGCACGTTTTTAGAAATTTTTGTTTTTAACTATAAAAAGACATCTAAACTTTATGTTTATATGATTTTTACAGATTTTATTGATTTGATTTTATGAATATTATAAGACCACTTGTGTTCCTTTATGTGATTGTAAAAAACATTCAGCCTAACCAAAAAACATTTGCATGTCGACTCTATATTTAGTGTAAGCTTTTGACAACAAATTCTATAGAAATAATGTCAGAAAAGCTCACACTAAATTTAGAGTCGACATTAAAATGTTTTTGGTTAGGCTGTTTGTGTTTAATTAAAAATAAATAAAAATTTTTGTAATTTTTTTACAAGCTTTATAATCCACTTTAACTTAAATAAAAACGAGCAAGGAATTATCTTCGACTGCGTAAAAGTTTAGATACCCCCACATTATATTCTTAGCTATACATATTTTTAAAGTTATGTGACGTCACTTCATATAGATTAAGGTTGTGGTGTTCATTCAATTTTACGAAAACTCAAATGGAGAACACGTTTAAGATGTGGAAGATTATTTGTTATATATGCTATTAATACACACATTTTTCTGGAATTTATAAAAGTTTTACTACTTTGATGACGTTACTTTGTATGGAAGATTGGTCGAGTTTATATCAATTTTGCCAAATTTCAAACTCAAAGAGAATTTTAATATTTTAAGCATATATTCATAATTTTAATTTATTAAATTAATTTTTGTGGAATTTATTTAAATTAATTATTGTGAGGCGTGGATTTTATACTAATTTTGCAAATTTGAAATATACGGGGAATATTTAAGACTAAAGTTCATATGCAAAATTTAAAGTTATTACAATAGTTTACCATTTTGTTTAAGTCACTTTCTTTGGGAGGTTGATGCGTTGTTTTTTTTTTAATTTTAAAATTTTTAATTATATTAAAGTTTTTCTAAATGGCCTTGTTATTTATTATGTTGATTTTATATGATTTAAATACAAATTCTAAATGTTTGATAGTTTAAATCATACTTTATTTTAAATACAAATTCTAGTTGTTTGATAGTTTAAAACCGTTTATTGAGCTTACTGATAAAATCAGGTAGTGATTTTTTCCTTTTCATACTGAAAATACGTTGTTGTTGTTTCTTTGGAAAGATTCGTTAGAACAATTAAATGTTCTAACTTTGACATTAAGCTCAATAAACGATATTAAACTACCAAACAACTAGAATTTGTATTTCAAATCAAGTATGATTTAAACTATCAAACATTTAGAATTTGTATTTAAATCATATAAAATGAACACAATTTCAATTATATTTTGAATTTTTGGTTGCCAAAGTTTATGGGCAAATTTTTAATCATGACAGTAATTTTTGTGTCATTTTTAGATATTTTAAAAATTTGATAAAATAACTTTGTATTGGAGTTAGGCGTTGTTTTTATCCGTTTTTAACAGATTTGAAATATATGGTGAATATTTTACTTCAAAGCTTATGTGCACAATAGTATTGTGACAATACCAAGTAACTGCAAAAGTTTTTGTGGCGTTTTCAGAAATTTTATTGTTTGATAAAGAAGGCGTCGTTCTCATCCGATTTTGCTCGTTCTTGAACTTGATCTTTGTTGTTTGCATACAAGCACATGTACCAAATTTCAATACGATAGCCTTAAAATTGCGGCTGTAATCGTTATTATTTATTTATTTATTTATTTGGCTAAGCAAGGCAATATACTTATTCCAACGGGTTGTTTTTTTTATTTTTTTTGCCTCACCCCTTTCTTTGTTTTGATGTACAAAGGCATGCAAATCGAATCCGCCCACCTGAATGACATGAATTCAAGAACACGTCAAAAAGAAAAGGAGAGAAGAAAAGAAAAAACAGAAGGAACTTACGAACTAACATATTTTATACAAAGTAGTAGAAAAGATGACTATTAAAATTATTGAATTTTATAATTAATAGGGAACAGTTAAAGAGGCATGGATGGTGATCGGTGATCGTGATAATGATAGATGCTTAGGGTGAAAAGAGGTGATTGGATAGGGTACGCTTGAATATGTATTTAGACGTAGGTTGTAGGTAGCACTCGCTGATAGTAATAAAAATCATACCATCTGTTAATTGGTTCGTTGAAAGCGAACGTGGTGTGGTGCTGTGATTCACTCAGAAATCTTGTATGCCTAGTTCTCCTTATTGGGTCATTAATTGTTACTTTGTTGGAAATATATTCGCTGTCAATGTTTCGGGCAATTACATCAAATATAAAACATGAACAGAGTAGCGATCTTCTTGTTGACAACGGTATTAAGTTAATGGCTTTCAGTCTGTGAACATATGGTGGCAGGTTTCTATAGTCCTGAGGGTCGTACGTGTCTTTCAAGGCAAAAAGTATGAATTGTTTTTGAATAGATTCTTTTCTATCACTATGCACTTCAAAACTTGGGTTCCATACAGTGCAACAATATTCAAGAATTGGACGCACTAGTGTGTAATATAGGGTTTTAGTTACCCTAAGTTCCTGAATTCGTTTGCACGTTTTTTAATGAATGCGAGAAGCTTGTTTGCCCTTGATGTAAGATGATCGAGATGAAGATTAAAGCGCAGCCTAAAATCTAGGATAACCCCAAGATCTGCAATGTGATTGATCCTTTTTAGTTCAACCCCATTTAGCTCAAAACTACTATAAATCATTTATTTTTTACGAGAATAACTTATAACACAGCGTTTATTTTCATTTTGAGAAAGCTTATTTTGATTACACCAATTTTCCAGGGATACAAGTTTATTCTGTAAGAAAACTGTATCCACATCAGATTTAATGACATAATACATTTTTAGTCATCTGAGTATAAGTGATGTGGGATATCATACAAAACTTCAGATATATCTGCAATAAATATGTTAAAGAGGAGTAGACCAAGGTGACTTCCTTAAGGTACGCCTGATGAGACAATAATCTTATTAGATTGAGTACCCTGAAATTTAACATGTTGGGATCTTCCACTAAGATAGGATATAAGCCATTTCAACAAAGAACCTGATATACCGAATTTTTCTAATTTTTTAGTGAAGATAACGTGATCAACTCGATCAAATGCTTTACTAAAATCGGTATATATGGCATCTATCTGATGACCTTTTCCATATTGTTAAGAACATCTGATACTATTATTGTGAGGTTTGTAGTGGTTGATCGTCCTTTACGGAATCCGTGTTGTTGTTCATTTAAGTGTGGATTAACTATTTCAGTGAGCTTAGAAAATGTTATTTTTTCAAAAAGCTTAGGAATAGTTGACAATAAGGCAATACCTCTGTAGTTTTCGATCACTCTCCTATCGCTATTCTTATAAATTGGTGTAAGATGAGATGACTTCCAAAAAGATGGAAGAACACCTGTTTGCAATGACTTATTAAAAATAATATGTAATGGTGTAATTAATTGAGCTAGGCACTGAACGAGGAAAATTGGTGGAATAAGGTCCGGACCGGGAGACTTTTAGGGATCTAATTCATTTATAGAATTAATTATGTCCTCTTGTGTAATATTGACTGCGCAAACCAAAGGGGACGTGTTGGGATACAGTAACGGGGTACAAATTGGGGTTGAAGGAGGACGAAATACTTCTAATAAATGATCTAATAAATGATCTGCAAAAAGATTAAAGATCACTTGTGGGTTGGAAGAAGAAACATGACCTTAAAACATGGTTGTAGGATATCCGGCCGATTTACGCTTGACGTTTACAAAGTCGAAAAGTGTTTTTAGGGTCATTAATAATTCTTTCACCAATCAAGTTGTTGTGAAATTAATATGCTTCTTTAGACTTTACTGAAAACTCTTTAGACTCTGCCTTTCTTCATATCTTGCCTTTACTTCATCACTTACAATATCGATGTTTTTAATGAGTTTATAGAGACTATTTCTTTGATTTCTGAGTTGCCTAAGATTGGGATCAAGCCACGGTTCAAATAGTTTGTTTCGTTTTTTTATTTTTGGAACAAAAGTATCAAGTACGGATAAGATACTCTGATAGAAAAACGAAACAGCATCGTCCAAATTCAAAACTGATAGTTGGTCCCAGTTAAAATAAGTCAGTTCATTTCTTATATTATTATAATCAGCATTGAGAAAATCATACACTACAGAATTATTAAAGGATTGTCTAAAAGTTATACGGGAAGAAAGCAATTGAACTCTAAGTGCAGTGTGATGAAGAGTATTTGAGAATAAAAGCTCTGCTTCACAAGTTGGAGTGACGTTGACTTCGTCGTATGAGTTAGTAAGAACTAAATCTAACCACCGTCCATTCTGGCTAGGGATGGGATTTACTTGCTGGCAATCGTTACTATAAAAGGTGCTAAGTAAATTAAAGTCGACCCAATTAGTAAGATTAATTGAAAGGATGTGTTTATCATTCTCATTGGTAATAAAAGGAATATTGGGACGGTTAAAGTCTCCCAATATAATTATTTTATCTTCTTCGTTTAAGGTGGCTGTAGTTGAAGTTATAGTTCCATATAACTCATTGTATGAACTTTCTTTTGAGTTGGGAGGAATATATATGGCACCAATATGGATATAACGATTTAGATCTAGTATTATTCTTATTATTCGGAGTTCAAGGCAATTATGGGACGATATTGCAATTACCTCACTAGACAAGGCATTGTGTCCACCACGAGAAAGACCGGTTTTTGTATAATAGCTATCATTACGGTACATTGTCCAATCACAATCAAGAATTTCCTCATTTTTTAATGTATCATTTAACCACGTTTCCGTAAAGACAAGAACATTGAAGTGTCAAGATTTAGCATCAACAAAAAGTTTACTAAGTTTACCTCTCATACCACCACAGTTATGGTAGAATAAGTTTAAAGCACTTGACGGGTTAGACTGGTTTTGGGAGATAGGGATCGTAATAGCATGAGAGCTTGGAGCAGTAGTAGTTTTTCGTGTTAGCACGAGATCTTTGTAGGTGTCAAATCCGCTTTGAATGTGTATGCGATGCGAATGTAGAGAGATCATTACAAACATCTGTTGGGGATAAGTTGAAGCTTTCATGGTAGTTTATGAAAAGTTTCTTCAAATCTTCTGGCTCCGTTGGAAGACCTTCTTGATGTATCGAAACCATAACACTTGTTTTAGCAATACCATCTGTTGGCGACAAAAAAATAAAATGTCCTTTTATTTTTAAACAATTTATTGTTTTAAGATTGCTGTTTGCTCCAGCTCGATATTTTTTCGACTCCAGATATTTTTCAAAATTATTGACAAAGTTTTATACAAATTCAAAGATAACTAGAAACATAATAGAACAGTATTTAAAAAACAAGTATTTGAACAACATATTTAACATCATTGACTAACTTACTCACGCCAACATTCTACGTCCCGTGAATCTTTATGGAGATTCACTAAAATTAAGTACGGCTAACTTGCTGACGGGACGATGTACATTTCCATGATACGTTCTGACTTCTGCACTGCCAACACAACCATCTTTCCCCTCAAAAGTTTTGTTACTCTCCCTTTTTCCCACTGGCTTCTTGGTTGGCGGACATCACAAATAATAACCAATTGACCAAGTTTAAGAGGTTCGATTTCTTCTCTCCACTTCGATCGTTTTAGCAATTGTGGCAAATATTCATTAATCCACCTCTTCCAAATTCGATCTTTAAGGTTCTGGGCAATTCTCCATTGTTTCCGCATGCACACAACTTTTTCGTTGGAGCAAGAGGTCTGTGTAGAATTGAGACATCCAACTAAAAAATGGTTTGGTGTAAATTGTTCTTCTTCTCCAGATAACATTGGCAATCAACAAGTGGACGACTATTTATAATATTTTCGGCTTCTATAAGAGCGCTTCGAAACGTTTCTAAACGTGGTGACTCCTCCTTTAACACTCTTTCTAACAAACGCTTAACACATTGAATTAATCGTTCCCAACAACCACCAGCACTTGGGTTTAGTGGACAATTAAATATCCATTCAATGTATGCTGATGACATGTGACGTTCAAGACGATTAAAATCAAACAGTCGGTTTTCTTTTAGCAGCTTCTTTTGTGCACCAATAAAGTTGGTTCCGTTGTCACTTCGGATTTTTACAGGAGTACCGCGTCGATTGACAAAATTTCGGAAACATAACAGAAACGCAACCGTAGATAAATCTTGCGCGACTTCCAAATGAATTGCGCGAGTGGTTAAACATGTGAATAAAGCTACCCATCGTTTTTCTCTTCTGTGACCTAATGTAACAGAAAATGGTCCACAATAGTCTATACCAGTGTAACTGAAAGGTCGTACATATGGAGTTACACGATCGCTTGGCAATTATCCCATTAATAGTATATCAGGCTTCGCACGATTACAAATACAAATATTGCAATTCTTCTTTACTGACTTAAGTAGAGCACGGCCATGTGACACCCAGAAATCTGACGGATTTCATTAATCGTTAGCTGATCATTTTGGTGATGTCTCTTTTTATGATAGTGTATCATGATTAGCCTTACTATTGGATGTTTTTGTGGCAAGATTATTGGACGACGCGCAGAAAATGGTAAGCAATAAGCCGCGTCAGTTCTTCCTTTTACTCGGAGTAAACCTTCGTCATCTAAGTAAGGTGTTAGTTCATAAATTGCACTCGATTTTGGTAACGACTTTCTGGAACTCAAGATGACAATTTCTTCACTAAAACTTTCAGCCTGTATTTGTCGACATATGTGTTTCTCCGCCGCTTCGATTTCAGGAGCTGATAGTTCTTCTATTTGTCCAATACAATCCTTTGTAACTTTACGTTTAACATTTTTCACAAAACGGAACATCCAAGCTACGATGCGTACCATTTTTAAGTACGATGAATATATTGTATATTCGATCAAATGTTTCTTTACTTCATCCATTACCAAGAGTCGATTAAGCTTCTCTTCTAATACGCAGCTTTCAGATGTCAACTGCGAAGGTTCCTGTGGCCAAAATTCTTCCTCTTGCAATAAAAACTTTGGCCCCAATAACCAATTAGATGATGAAAAATTGCTATTTGGTCTAGTGGCTTCGTCTGCTACGTTTAAAGTTGTCGGTAACCAGCGCCACTGCGAAGGATTTGAATTCGAAACTATGTTAGCTATCCTAGCAGCAACAAATTGTTTATACTCTCGTAATGTTGAACGAATCCAGGGAATAACTGTCTTGGAGTCACTCCAATATGTTGTTTTATCAACTCGAAATTGTTGACACTCCTCGATTGACTTCCTCAAACGGCTCCCAAGAACGGCAGCTTGAAGCTCTAATCGTGGAATGCTCATTCCTTTAATGGGAGCACATCTAGTTTTAGCGGCAATAAAGGAAACATACATCTTCTCCCCTTTCTTGATACGTAAATAGGTAACAGCTGCGTATGCACTTGAGCTTGCATCAACAAACACGTGAAGTTGGATATCATCAGCAACTGGCAATAGCGGAGAATAACATCTGGGAACAGAAAAGTTATTTATGTTCTCAAATTCTTTCCACCATTTAGTCAATTGCTGAGATAACTTTGGCGGTAACATTTCGTCCCACTGGATTTGTAATTTTCAGGTGACTTGTAATAAGAGTTTCATTGCTAATGCTATGTTAGCCAACAATCCAAACGGATCAAAAATTGAGATAACAATCGCAAGCATTTCTCTTTTAGTTGGCGATCTTTTGTTTTCAAGCACATCTCGAGGTATTTTTTGAAATTTACTATGGAATTCAAACGTATCCATGCAAGTGTGCCAATACATACCCAGTATCTTGTCAGTTCGTAATTGACCTTCCATGCTAACAACACTACATTCGTTGCTTTCATCATTATTCAGCAATTTTTGTACGTTTTTATTGTTAAAATGAAACTACGTAATTTAAAGCCAGCAGCAGCATTAATTTTGATGGTCTCCAAACAAACTTCCTCAGCTTCCTTCTCACTATTAAAGCTGATAACAAGATCGTCAACGTACATGTTCTCAATTGTGGCCTTGACTCCCCTTGGCATATCAGCTATATGTTCCAAAGCATTAGTATTTTTAACATATTCTGCACAACACGGCGAACAAATTGCTCCAAAAATCATCGAAGTCATGCAATAAGCTCTTATAGGTTTTGAAATGTCGCCGTCCCTCCATAAAAATCGTTGCGAATCTTGATCTGCGGGACGTATTTTAACTTGCGGGAACATTTCTTGTATATCCCCAGCTACTCCAACAATACCTTCACGAAATTTGTACAGGATCGCTAGGAGTAGCTTAGCATGATCGGGTTCTTTAAGCAAAGCAGAGTTCAAATAAATATTTGAAGTAACGGCGGCGGCATCGAAAACTATCCGAAATTTGTCGAGTTTGTTGGGATTAATAACTCCAAAATGAGGAAGGTACCAAGTAGTAGGGCTTTCTAATTTAGCTAAATGCGGCGGTAATAATTTGGCGTAATCTTTCTGCACGTATTTCTCTATTTCGTCTTTGTACTTTGCTGCATACATGGCATCCCTACTCATCTTGTTTTCAACAGCTAATAAGCGTTTCTTTGCCATTGCAAAACTTGAAGGTAAGTTGGTATTCTCTTTTCGCCACAATAGTCCTGTTTCGAATCGCACGTTTAACTTCTTTGTTGTACTTACTAATATCTGTCGTGCACGTTTATTATCATCGGACTCAACTATAGTATCCGGGATTTTTATTCCAAAATTTTCAACTGTAAGATATTCTTCAACAATCTTGTCTAATCCTTTTGATGTCAAACGTGTACTCACGTATGTGTAGTACTCTTGGTTCAGGATGAGATTTCACATTCACATTAATTCAACATATTTAACATCATTGATTAACTAACTCGCGCCAACACCATCTATACAAATAGAATCCGATTTGTTATATAGGTATGCCAGGTACAAGCGGACATTATCATATAAACGCCGGTCACGAAGACGAGACATGATAAATCGGCCTTCACTACTTATGTCAGCCAGATTTTTTGTTAATTTCGCTCGGGGGGATAGAAGAGGATCAATAAAAGGTGGTGGTGAGACTACGAAGGGTGCATCTGATGAGGGTGTTGAAGTCGATATCGGTTGATTTGTGTTGGATGGAACTGTTGAGGTTGCTGTTGAGTGGGCATCTGAGGATTAGCTTGGGTTGTAGATGTTGATTGAGCATGTGATTGTGAAGGGTTAAGAACGTGAGACCGAATATAATTAGGATAACTTTTATTGGTATTTAAGTTATAGGTAGGTGAGGTTGGAATATGTAAAGGTCTAGAATCGGGGTTAAGATTAAAAGAAACGCTTTTATTAACACGATTATTGAAATAAGGAAATACAGAAGTTTTGAAACTCCAGTTTTGATTAGGTTTAGATTGCTTATTTTGTGGTCTTAAAAGCTAATTTAGGATTGTTATTATTTTTAACTATGGATTAAGTAGGCATTTTAGAATTAGTAATTTTTACTTTAGAATTGTTGTTACTTACTATATTATTATTTTTCTTAACTGATATGGTCTTACTATTTTTACTCTTATTTCAAAATGTATGTTTATTCTTATAACTACCATGATTTTCCTTGTTACGTCATATTGACAGTCCCAGCTTAATGCTGTTCTCTGTCGAACTGTGGAACAACCATTCGTACTTGGAGGGAATACCGATTTTTAAACTACTAGCCTTTATCTTCTTGCAGTCAATGGTCGTTATGCTAAAATAACGCTTAAAAAATGTACAAATCCAAGAAGCGTCTGCCAGATGTGGAGCACCTTTGGTATAGAAAGAAGTGTGGCTTGACTGGTCTCCTATATTTAGCTTCTCTATTCTGTTTCCCATTCCGTTGTAGTCAATGATGTACCAAATTGTGTAATGAGCTGTCTAGGTAGAGTGCTGGTAGGATGAGCAAATTGATCCGAGCTCATAGACACAGTCTGAGGAGTTAGGGTTGAAATCATTGATCTGCTTTAAGTTTGTTGACAGTGCCATGGTCAGTACTTTGCTGTGGTTAGCATTTAAATCACTTATCAAATGCTCGGAGCTAGTTTTGAGTTCAACTGGGAGTTCATTTTTAGCTTTTTTTAAAAAATTTGTACAATGTCTTTAGTACTGGCTTCATTGATAATTTTATAAGACTCTTTTGTTAACTCTATACTGTTATTTAAGTCTTCAGATATCTTGATGATGTCGTCGAACTTAGATAACTCGGACTTTATCTTGTTGAAAAACAATTTATTTTCAGATAAAACTTAATTGTTAAATTCACTGAGGCATTTAACAGCAATCAAGCCATACGAAAGAAAGTTTTTATTGCATTCGTCACAGTAAAATTTAAAGTTGTTAAGGTACTCGTTTATGTACAGTAGACTTATTTTTGAAAGGCCCAGTCAGGTAGCATGATAAATGTTGCCACAGATTCCCCCACAAGCAACCATTTGTGCGTAAGAGTCGGCATTTGTGCGACCAGAGTTATTGCAAATTTTTCCATTTCGATAATTAAGTTTTTTTAAAATTTCAGCAAACGAAAGACAATTTGTGAATTTATTTTAGCACAAGTTAATTTTACTTTAAAAGAACGAAACACAATTTGTAGGTCAGTAGTGGAATATAAGTTTGTTGTTTTCGTTTTGGTTAACTCCAAAAGACTGCAGAATTCGCACTTTTATTTTATCGTGACGCGAAGCTAACTAATTATTGTTTTTAATATATAAGGTATTTTCGATTATTTGTAAATGGGTCAACTTTAAATTTTTATTGCTTATTTAATTTTTGGTGATTAAAATTGCAAGCCAGCACAAGCACAAATTCTTGAAATTAAAATGAATGAGCGGTTTAAAAAGCACGGCTGAACTGTTTGCGGTAACAATTGTTATTTGTTTTGTTGCGGTTTGTTGACAGACCGACCAAGCGAAATCGGCTCAGGTGATGCTGATCAAGACTATATATACTTTTCTATACCTGCCTTTTTTCTATATGCCACGCCTCCTTATCAGCGATACAAACGGATTGATAAAGTTAACGCAGTATGCGTAAATAAAATTTTTTCCATACTTTTTTCACATAGTACAATTTTTTCTAAATTTGTATACCAAAATTAAAAAGTCATTTATCAACCCCGCATGGAGTTAAAACAGCTGTCTCTCGGCTTTTGAACAAAGTGTTCGTCAAATACTTGCATCGTTTGGTTTTCATAAAGATGCAATTAGTCAAGTTTCAATGTTGTTGTTCTTAATTAAGTGTGCGCTCTGAGTAATAAAAAATAAGAAGCACTAGTTAAACCATCAAGCAGTTTTTCGAAACAGCAGTTTTGCTCAATTTTAATACAATTTTGAGTATGGATTATTTTCAAGTTGAAAATTCGCTGCTTTCTACTTAAATGCACATTGCAAAAACCAACCAATTTTTAACACTATGTTCCTCTTATGCTACACTATGTTCTGTCTTATGAGAGCAAATGTTTCGTCTTGCTTGTGCTACATATTGCTTGTGCTATTGATATTTGTGTACACTAGGAACTCATTTATTTCTACAATTTTTGTGGAAGAACATTTTTAAACGTAATAACTTATAACATTGTGGATTATGATAAATATAAATTAAACAAATTAGATTAATCAGATAATGAAAAAAGTAAATGCTATAATTTCAAGTCCAAGAAATATTACTAAAAACAAGAGATAAAAGCTTAGGATGCAGTCCAGAGACAATTTTAAAGTTATTTAAAAACAACATTATAACAGCTGAAAATAATAAATGTTTTATTGCCTTATATTCATTTTATTTATATTCAATATATATATATATATATATGAAATTTCACAACATTTATTGTAGTGATTTTTCAATCAGTTTTTAGAGTGTATGCTAAAGAAATTTTTCCTAACAATAATTACTGTATGAAACAAGGCAGAGATTTCAAAACAGAATTACGTAAAAGTATGAGCCACTATTCCAGTTTAACATGTCACAAGAAATATAATATGGAAAACATTAAAAATCACTGCGACTATGTGCTAAGCTCACACATTGGAAAAATATTTCTTCTATTTGCAATGCGTAAATGTTTTTACAGTAAATAATACTGCAACAAGTTCTTAAAGCCGAATATAAAAAGCATCTACCAACACAAACCACGCTATAAACTAATTTCAGTGAAAGTGACTAAATTGGGTGGAAATCGCGTGTGAATTGGTAAAAAAGCTCTATACACACTCAGCAACATGCTTTTCGCATTTAGAACGATGAATGTGCTTCTATTGGTATTTGGTCAACACTTAACGGCGACAAATTTATTTTATGTTTAAAAACTTGCATGTCTGGAAAGTTCATGCTAATGCTTGGTAGTGGTAGAGTAGCGGAAGAAAACGAAAACCATTTTCTTAAAAATATCCAGAAAAAACAAGAATTTACCAAACAGTGCTGAATGATAGTGTTTAAAAAGATTTCTTAAAAATAATAGATATTTTATAAGAAAACTATTTTAACTGCAAACCTTTTTGTAGAAACTAGGAACGTCGATTTTAACAACTTTTTTAACCTTCTCCTGTATTATAAGCTGAAATCTGTTTTTCTCTGTTTTCATTACCAGCTTATTTTACTGGAAGTTGTTAAAATTTGTTTTGACCATTTGTGTTGCTATGGTCATCAGACTGAACTGGAGTTTATGAGCGTAAGAGCCTGCATGATTTACATAAAAATACTATTTCAGAGCAATCGCACTCTCCTGCACCACCCTCAGAGAAGTTCCTTCAGAAATTCCATGAAAGCTAAGGAATATACAAAAAAAAAGAAAAAAGTATCGACATCATTGTCTTAACAAATTTAAAATAACTGTTCCTTGACCACAAACTTAAAATATTGTTCAGGCAATTTTACAGAACAGGTCACTCGCAGCCTGCACATTTGCTGCAGAAAGGTGCAACTACTGCAACTTACGCTTAACTTATCCCTACTCTCATTATGATAGCAACTAAAAACTATTGTTGCGCAGCAAAGGTAGCAAGCTTTTTATTTCGCTGTTTAGACTTTTTTTGTTGAATTTGTCGCGGATCAGTTGTGATTACCCAAATGAAAAACAAAGCAGGCCTGCCGATGGAAGGCATGCAGCAGGTTATAATTTTAATGCTAAGAGGTCTTTTTTTAAACTTGAAAAACTTCCTTTTTCCTTTTATGTGAGGTGCATTATTATTATTATTATTTATTGACAAAAAGTATCAGCGTAGTAAGAACTAAGTTATTTTATAGCACAACATAAATACATTCAATATAAGTATAACTGTACATACAAGTACAACTGTGTCATAATAAAGTATCATGCTTGCTTATGTAAAATTCTGGTTAATTTTAAAGGACAACAGCTTCAACATTTTCATGATTGTTGTAATTCGACGAAACTTTGTGTTTTCGTTGAAGCACTTTTGATAGCAATAATTTTGGTATGTATATTATTTTGACAAAATCACAACAGTGCCAATGGCTCAGTTGGCTAGGGCTTTAGTTTTTATTAATTTATTTTGGAATTTTGAGTTGTGGGTTCAAATCCCATCAGATACATAATTTTTTTTTTTTCTTAATTGATTTTAGTTTTTTTTTGTTGTTCTGTTTTTTTAGTGATTTCGTCCTGTTTTTTGCATTAAGTGCTTATAATAACAAAGCGAACGCGTTAACTTTCTTACTTTGTACTCGTACGTTTATTCTTAATCAAGTAAATCAAGCGACAATTAGTTACAGCTGCAATGGTCGAATAGATAAGCAGATGCATTTACACACACACGGCCGGGGTTCAAGTCTCCGGATAATGGTAATACTGGTAACATTAGTTTGAAATTCAGCAGACATGCTCGCCGCCTCCCATACACCCTTATATCTTTTTCTATAGGCATGTCCTAGGCCGGCATGTCTGTCAAATTAAAAAGAGCCCTGCTGTATGTCTGCCGGCAACATTCTGTTTTGTATAGGCATGTCCTAGACCGGCATGTCTGCCAAATGAATTGCCGTAGCAGCAATGCAGCATTCATCTCATGGTTTGAATGCAGCATTTATGCCGAGAGATGCATGCAGCATTGCTGCTAGGGCAGTTAGTTTTGCAGACATGTATACCTTCTGCATTCATACCATAAGATGCATGCTACATTGCTCTACGGCAATTCATTTGGCAGACATGCCAGCCTAGGACATGCCTATACAAAAAACATGCCTAGGACATCTCCTGCCCTTCCCAGGTATGTTGCCTGCAGACATACAGCAGGGCGCTTTTTCCAACTGGGTAGTTCCCTTTCAGCGATGACATTTAACAAGCAGTTAATTAAATTCAGAATTTTGAGTTGGAAACTATTTGCAGTTGTTGGTGGGATAAGGCAAAAGCTAAACATAATACATAATGGAATTTTTTCTTAGACCCAAAGACAAAACACGGTGTGCAGAGTTAATCAATTTCACTTCATAAACTCCAAACTTAAAGTTGAAATACTTTTCATTTTCGATTATAAAAAATAATATAAAAATTGATTATATGTACTTAAGAAAGTAGTAAAAAAAATAATTATTAGGACCTTAAAATTTTTGTTAATATGCCTGTCTTTTGAATTCTGTGTGGCTCTCTTTTTATTAAAGATGGCTGCCATTATATGGGGTCTTAAAAGAGAAGACTTCCTAAAAAATTTCCTCGAGTGAGAAAAATAATTTCTGGGAGCTTAAATTTCTTTATGTGTTAAAAGTCTGTAATTTTTGAACGATTTTTTTTTTAATCCGATTTTTTTTATTATAAATATAACTTATTTAGATAATTATAACTTATATAAAAGTATCACATGTAGTACAATACTCTTACAGAAAGCAAATGAAAGTAAGGTTAAACTTATCGTTGATTTCACTACTCTGCAAAATGTAAAAATTATTCCAGAATATGTTATAAAGTTTTGTAAAGCAATTTGACACGTTGCACAGTGGGACATCGTAGCCATAAATAAAAAAATAAAATGTTTGATATTGAAACAAATGTTTTTACTAATCGAAAGTTCATGTATCAGATAACGAAAACCAAAAACCACTCAGTAATCTGTTAAAGTCTGGTCAGAAAATCGCTTAAAATTTTAGCTTTTTAATGAACAAATTTGAGAATATTACTTGTTACTACCTGTAGTTGTAAGTGTTCCAATTTTTTTGTTTTTAAGAGAACGGAATTGAAATGAAGAAATAATAAAAATATGATATTTAGTGTTTCGTAAACATTAGTTTTTTGTTGTTAAAACAAATATATTTTTAGAGATTTTTTTTAAAATGAAGCATTAAAAGCTAAAAAACTTTGGAAACTTTACCAGGTAAAAAAAATATTACAAACCATCTTCCCAAATTTTTTAAAATGATATGCATCAATTAATACCTATATTTTTAGAAAAATATGGTTCATGCCGCCGAAACTTGCCCGAAAAGGGGTTTTAAGTTATTTTTTATTTTCAGCGTATCTTCAAAACTAACTTACATTAAAAATAACAAAAAGTCATGTAAATCATCACAATTATGTTTTAATGAAAACTTAAAATTTTTAAGAAAATAGTAGGTGCAAAAAGTCTACTTACACATGCTTTTTTCTCGTATGTCTTGATTTTATGATATGTAGTCCTTAGATTATAAGAATATATATAAATTATATGTTTGTATCAAATGCTTGACATATTTGGTATATATGCTATTAGAATAGTTATTTAACTAGTAATGATTTTCGACTGGGCCAAAGCTAGAAAACTCCATAGCCGCTTCTATTCGAGTAAGTATTCGAAGTTTTAAGGTTTTGTTATATTGATGACGTCACTTTGTATGGATGATAGGCGTAGTTTTCTTTTAACTTCTCGAAATATCAAACTCAGAGTAGTGAACTCATGTAGTGAATTAATTTTGAGGAGTTTATGAAGGTTGTACAACATTGATGACGTCATTTTGTAAGGGAGATTGTGCCAAATTTCAAACTCAGAGTTTAAAACATATATTAAGAATTTCAAGTCATTATATTTTTTTTTGTTATTTAAAAATATTTACCCTTTTGATAAAATCACTTTTACGGCAGGTAGGCGTGGTTTTCATCCCCTTTAGCTAAATTTCATACTTAAGGTGGATATTAAATATCAAAGGTTATATTCAAAATTTTAACTCCATATATTAATTTTTGTGAAATGAAAAGAGATTTTACTGTTTTGATAAAGTCACTTTATATGGGAGCTAGGCGTAGTTTTCATCTGATTTTGCTCATTTCTGAACTTGACTCATTTTCGAACTTGATCAAACGGACAAACGGATATGGCTAAATCGAATCGGGTTGTGATGCAGATTAAATATATATACTTTTCTATACCTTCTATGCCTCCTTATGCGCGTTTCAAACGGAGTGAAAAAAATTCTTGGACGTGGACGTGTTTGTGGGCGGATTTGATCAAAACTTATATATATTTTATATTTTACTGTACAAAGCACGAGGTTTATTTTTACTACGTTTTAAAAAAAAAATCTTATGAAAGTTGGGAGTATCTATATTTCATATTTAACTCTACAAAGCACTCATACCAAATTTTAAAGCTGTAGGTTTATTTTTACAATTTATGGTGATTCTAAAAATTTCAATTATTTTAAAATTAGAATACCAATTTTTAAATTATTGATTGGTGAAAATTTCACGGTTTTCGCGTAAAGGGATCTTACTTTGGTAGCTAGCCAAATATGCTTTGGCAGCCATATTAGCCGATTTGAATTTAGTTTTATCAGTCTTATAGAAAAGATTGTCCGAGTCTGCTTTATATAGGGTGATGTGCAGCACGTCTTTGTTTGCTCCAATAAAAGTGCTAAGGAATTAATTTTTAGAAGCTTATTCCTTGCAGAAGAACCACTTTAAAGTTGGTGTTTTAATGGCTGTTAAGTATTTTGAGAAATGTATGAAGTAGAACAAAAATGTCAAACATGGCCATTTTAAATCGGTGGGGTGATCTGTAACACACAAAATAAAGTTGGTTTAAGGACCAGAGACTTTAATTTTTAACTTTTTATGTTTAGTTAAAGTATTATTTTGAAAATTTATGTAAATTACTGCACGTACCGACATTTGTCCAGTTCCTATAGGTTAATGGCTTTCATCAATTTCTTTTAATCGATTGCTGGGATTAGCCCTTTCTTCATGATTTTTTGAGGCATAAAACAAAAAATAATTAAATAAAAACAAAAGTAGAAATATTGCAAGAACTTTAATATAGCTCTAAAAATTATAATATCTAAGATATGTTACACATCACCCCACCGTGAGTGTTAAACAGAACTCCAATGTTAGCATTTTTTTTTGTCAATGATAGTAATTACCACAACCTGAAAAAATGCAAAATCATATGTGATATTAAAGTATATTAAACAATAACACATTTTACATTTTCTCACTTTTAAAATCTAATAAAACTTTTATCCGAAGCACTATTGCTTGTAAATTAAAAAAAAACTTTTTGACAAAAATATTTTAATTAAACAATTCGGCAACTTGACGTCAGAGAGAAATGTTGCAGTGCTCTCGACTACTTGATTATAATGAATGCACCCAGTGGAAAAACGAAGGGGTAAAAAGCTATTCTAGAACCACTTCTCCGGGAGCCAGAAGTCCTTATCAGCTGGATTCTTTTCTTTCTTCTTTTTTGTATGAAACGAGACAAAAAGCAATGCATGGCATTTACGCTTCTAAGAGCTTCTAGCAGTTGTTCTATGTAATAGATTAAAAAACGACTTCTAAAGATTTACTTACAGTAGTCGTCGCAAGAACAACGTTACATGCAACCACTTCTAGAACAACTACTAGAGAACTATTTTTTCATTTTTTAATAATAATATTTAAATCTAATACCTGCCAGAATGACAACTCGCAGAACCATAATATATTTAAATTTTGTTTTCTTCAAATGACTTCAAGTGCCGTAATCACCCATGCCAGCAACACAAATTTCTTTTAGGTGTCCACTTTGGACGTTAAATAATTTTAAAAATATTATAAAATATTAAAAAACATGAAAAAAATTTAAATGACTATATTTTATTTTATTATAATTAAAAATTGCTGAAATAAACCTTGAAAATAAGGTCGGAGAACCCAACTACAGCGCAAATATTTTGAAATCAATTAGGTTTTATTTGTATGTATTTTCTTTTATATTCCAAATAAATCAAAGGAAACCTTTTTAAAATGCATTACTATGTTCCGTTAATAAACATTTTTTCAAGTCCTGACTTAGCAATAATTATTTCAATAGCCGAATCAGAATTCCGTCTTTCTATTCAGCTAACGAAATATCTAAAAATCCTTCTTTGCAGCAGCAACCAAATACCAGCTACAACAAAAATGTCCAGCTGGAAACAAAATAAATTCGGCAACCATGCACATGCAAATAAGAAGCTGTAAAATTTTATTTTCATTCATAATATCTGCAATATTTCTTCAGATATTCAAATAAGAAGAATCAGGTAAGCACAATAAAAATACCGATATTTTTGCTCCCTTGTGCACGCAGCCAAAATGATCAAAATATAGAAAACAAAATGTAAACAAACTCGAACTTTTGAAGGGGTATAAAATAAATGCAAGTTGTGAAGATTTTTTGCAATTCCACTTCTTAAAACAATTTTTCGAATGACTGATACCTATAAATATAAGTATTAGTATTAGAAAATACATAAGTTAGTTGCATATAATACCAATAATTCTTCATCATATTTTTCAACGCTCACTTCAAAACGTTCTAATTCCGCCTTATTTGCAAGTGGGAATATTGCTGCGATTTCTGAATTATTGGTATTTTATACCGCTAGCTCTCGGACCATAACTTTAATAGACGCCAACTCTAATTTCGTTTTGCTGAGTAACAATTTGTTTGAGATCACCAATTGTCTCATTTTGTTGTTGAACCATTTCTTTGAGTGTCTTAATTTGAAAATTAATATCTAAAAATAAATTAATTAAAAAACATTTTAAAACTTGCGGTTTTATTTATCACAGATTAACACTTAACTGGTACACCTCAAAAAAAAAAATTACGCAACAGTACATCTGGTACTATGGACCACATCAACTAAAATGCTGAAAACCACAAATTTTGTTAAAAATGCATGTAGTTTTTTTTTAAGAACGTGTTAAATAAAGCTTTTTTTCCTATTTAGAAAGAATTTTTGCATTATTATTCAAATATTTGAATTGAATTTAATTGAATTTTGAATTGAATTTTTAGAGAAATATATATTTTTGTTTTTTTGGTATGGTCCCAGAGACCAAGTGTAATAGTTAAGGGTTAAACTGACTTTCAAACGTATTTTGAAAATATGTTTCATAGGCATTTTTTTTTTAAATGCAGATGAAATTCTGACTATATTATATGAATACGGTGTTACAATATAACAAATCTGTACGTATATGCAATTTTCTACTTACTATTCATCGGATCATATAATTTAGACGAGCCTTTTGACTTTAGGCGTAAAACTTGACTATCGTTTTCGGACATGATTAAGCTAGAAACAAAAATAATTAGTTCGTTTCAATTACAAGTATTGTGCAAAAGAGGAATAAGCACGCGTGTATTGCTATATGGTAAAGAAATTATTTTACATCCAATATCATTTATATCGAAAATTTCTTCATCATTTTCTGAAATTTCTGCAGTACAAATTTTCAGATCTTGCATAGAGCTCAAAGGCGCTTCAAAAAAACTTTAAATTTTGCAATCGTGAACCTTTCACGAATTCATTGTGATCCTCCAAAAACCCGGTTACTTTAATTGGAACGAATGGCTTTATATAACAAAAGTTCTCAGGTAAAGCAGTGCTTAAAAAAAATCTTCTGTTTGAAAACTGATAATTTTTCCTTTGCTGTACTTCTTAAATCCTTTTGTCTTAGCTCGAGATCTGCTCCAGAATATTTGTTATGGATTTGTTGCAGGATAAGCTTTCGAATTTTCTTTTTTAAATGCTGCATGAAATTTTCAAAATCATACGCTGAAAAACTTGAAACAACTCCCATTTTTTCGACATTTTTACTTAAATGGAGAAGGCTGTGAACATTAAAAGATACACTATTGTCTCCAAAAAAGATTGGAAAGTTTGCGACAAACTGCTCTAGCATTTCGTTTGCTACTTGTAAATTTGATCCTTCCATAAAAGCTGCCGAAATCAGTCGATAAGCCGAATGCAACAACATAAATTCATAATAAAAGTCGTCGTCTACAATAGACTTTAACATGATGGGCCCAGTATTAAGTATGAATTGGCGAAATTCTGTAGATTTCCCTCTTTGAATTTCATGAATTGATCGAGGTTTTCTTTGAAACTCTTTTGGGATATTCACTGAAAGTGACACAAGTCTCGATGAAATCAACTCCTTTTGATTTGTGTTTATTTTTGTTGTACTTTTCCCATTAAAAAGTAAACGTAATAATTTTCTCGTTACGCCTAAGTCCACCAAGTGCATAGGCTCCAGTGGGAACTGTGTAACCATTTTTATGTCAATGAGCTCCAATAAAGTTGGATTATGTTTGTTGATTCCCCGGTGAAACGCAGGTTGTGACATTGTCTATGCTTTTGCCTTGCTGGTAGCATTTGCTGCAACCCACCAAAGCATTGTGACCGACAATGCTGCACATGAAGGACCGCGCTGGTGTGTCACAAATGAAAGCTCTAATTTCTACTTCAATTCTTTGGCTATCCATAATGATTCCATTTTCTTTAAGATTTCTTATTTCAGTCACGAAGTCATGCATGTATGTCGGTATTTTCTTCAGCTGTTTCTCTAACCCCACATGCAAATATGTACCCGGTGCCACAGATCTAATGATTGCTTTAATGTGTTTTGTTTTTAGCAGTCCATAGAGGCTTGTGGGCACATCCAAGTAATCTGAATGTAGCACCTTTAGTAGAGCATGAACTGTTGCCCTTGCAGGGTTATGATCTCTGTACCACTTTACTAATTTGCTCCTTAGATTAATATTTTCTAAACAAACTGGCGCAGAATAACCTGGATAAACATCGTTGTAGCTACAATCTTTAGTAGCAAGAGCGCTGGAATTCATTTGAGTTGGTGCGCATGGCTGCTTACCAGCAATATTATTGCTATTTGCGCTGTTTTTTAGTTTTTTTAAAAACACTGTTTTTCTTTTAAAATTTTTTTATATATTGCACTTTTGCTTATTCCTCTTTGTACTTTCATTGTAATTACCTTTTAATTTATAATCAATTTAATAGTTTTAAATTGTTTCACTTTAGCTTTTTCGAATACCGCGCGCACGCACGGTTACCACAACAACTCTGTATATAGTCAGTCACATAGTTGACTAAACAGTCTGTTTCGGAAATCGCTACATTTTCCTCTTCAGTAGTCTTTGAGTGATTAAGCTGTGATCAACTCACTGTTTAAATTTGTATATGACTTCACACATTTAGGAATTCATTCATTTGAATTATATGGCTACTAATCATATGACATTTTAAAGCAGTAGGCTGTTTATAGATCACCGCCATCAACTCTACCAAATTTGCCATCTGTTCTAGTTTTTTACAAATAAGTTTAATTAATGTCAAATTAATTAAATAATCTAATAATTGATCGATTTCGGTTAAGGTAATGTGTAATTGAACATTTGGTTGTGAAAATAGCCACCTTTCAGTTAGAACACCAGTTTCTGGCGAAGCAAAAAAACCTCGTTTCATTTCTATGGTGCATTTCACAGCTGAGTGGATCACAGCTTAATCACTCAGAGACCACTGAAGAGGAAAATGTAGCGATTTCTGAAACAGACTCTATAGATAGCCAAGTGATTGACTCTATACAGAGTTGTTGTTGTTGTTGCCTTCTTAAAAATTTACTTGAACTAAAGCTCGCATTTTAATTCATGTACTAGTATTATTTTTATTATTATTATTATTAATTTAATTATTATTATAATCATTATTATTATCATTATTATTATTATTATTATTATTATTATTATTATTATTATTATTATTATTATTATTATTATTATTATTATCATTATTATTATTATTATTATTATTATTATTATTATTATTATTATTATTATTATTATTATTATTATTATTATTATTATTATTATTATTATTATTATTATTATTATTATTATTATTATTATTATTATTATTATTATTATTATTATTATTATTATTATTATTATTATTATTATTATTATTATTATTATTATTATTATTATTATTATTATTATTATTATTATTATTATTATTATTATTATTATTATTATTATTATTATTATTATTATTATTATTATTATTATTATTATTATTATTATTATTATTATTATTATTATTATTATTATTATTATTATTATTATTATTATTATTATTATTATTATTATTATTATTATTATTATTATTATTATTATTATTATTATTATTATTATTATTATTATTATTATTATTATTATTATTATTATTATTATTATTATTATTATTATTATTATTATTATTATTATTATTATTATTATTATTATTATTATTATTATTATTATTATTATTATTATTATTATTATTATTATTATTATTATTATTATTATTATTATTATTATTATTATTATTATTATTATTATTATTATTATTATTATTATTATTATTATTATTATTATTATTATTATTATTATTATTATTATTATTATTATTATTATTATTATTATTATTATTATTATTATTATTATTATTATTATTATTATTATTATTATTATTATTATTATTATTATTATTATTATTATTATTATTATTATTATTATTATTATTATTATTATTATTATTATTATTATTATTATTATTATTATTATTATTATTATTATTATTATTATTATTATTATTATTATTATTATTATTATTATTATTATTATTATTATTATTATTATTATTATTATTATTATTATTATTATTATTATTATTATTATTATTATTATTATTATTATTATTATTATTATTATTATTATTATTATTATTATTATTATTATTATTATTATTATTATTATTATTATTATTATTATTATTATTATTATTATTATTATTATTATTATTATTATTATTATTATTATTATTATTATTATTATTATTATTATTATTATTATTATTATTATTATTATTATTATTATTATTATTATTATTATTATTATTATTATTATTATTATTATTATTATTATTATTATTATTATTATTATTATTATTATTATTATTATTATTATTATTATTATTATTATTATTATTATTATTATTATTATTATTATTATTATTATTATTATTATTATTATTATTATTATTATTATTATTATTATTATTATTATTATTATTATTATTATTATTATTATTATTATTATTATTATTATTATTATTATTATTATTATTATTATTATTATTATTATTATTATTATTATTATTATTATTATTATTATTATTATTATTATTATTATTATTATTATTATTATTATTATTATTATTATTATTATTATTATTATTATTATTATTATTATTATTATTATTATTATTATTATTATTATTATTATTATTATTATTATTATTATTATTATTATTATTATTATTATTATTATTATTATTATTATTATTATTATTATTATTATTATTATTATTATTATTATTATTATTATTATTATTATTATTATTATTATTATTATTATTATTATTATTATTATTATTATTATTATTATTATTATTATTATTATTATTATTATTATTATTATTATTATTATTATTATTATTATTATTATTATTATTATTATTATTATTATTATTATTATTATTATTATTATTATTATTATTATTATTATTATTATTATTATTATTATTATTATTATTATTATTATTATTATTATTATTATTATTATTATTATTATTATTATTATTATTATTATTATTATTATTATATTATTATTATTATTATTATTATTATTATTATTATTATTATTATTATTATTATTATTATTATTATTATTATTATTATTATTATTATTATTATTATTATTATTATTATTATTATTATTATTATTATTATTATTATTATTATTATTATTATTATTATTATTATTATTATTATTATTATTATTATTATTATTATTATTATTATTATTATTATTATTATTATTATTATTATTATTATTATTATTATTATTATTATTATTATTATTATTATTATTATTATTATTATTATTATTATTATTATTATTATTATTATTATTATTATTATTATTATTATTATTATTATTATTATTATTATTATTATTATTATTATTATTATTATTATTATTATTATTATTATTATTATTATTATTATTATTATTATTATTATTATTATTATTATTATTATTATTATTATTATTATTATTATTATTATTATTATTATTATTATTATTATTATTATTATTATT
>OY986435.1:139787438-139832438 GCA_963920525.1 Dichetophora obliterata
GCTCGGCTCAATTGCATCAATTGTTGTTGGTAGCGTTCCCCAGTGATGGTTTCGTTAGGTTTTAGCAGCTCATAGTACACGACACCCTTCTGATCCCACCAAATACACAGCATAAGCTTGGCGCCATGAATATTCGGCTTGGCCCTCGATGTTGATGCATGGCCGGGTGGTCCCCACGATTTTTTTCGCTTAGGATTATCGTAATGGATCCACTTTTCATCGCCAGTGACAATACGATGCAAAAAACTCTTCCTTTATGCCGTTGAAGCAGTTGTTCGCACATGCAAAATCGCCGTTCAACGTCTCTTGGCTTCAACTGGTACGGCACCCAATTTCCTTGCTTTTGAATCATTCCCATGGCCTTCAAGCATTTGCCGACCGTTGATAAGTCGACTCCCAATGATTCTGACAATTCTTGAAGGGTTTGACACGGGTCTTCATCGAGCAAAGCCTCCAATTCCTCATCTTCAAACTTTTTCGGCTGGCCCGGACGCTCTTTGTCTTCCGTATCAAAATCACCACTTTTAAACCGACGGAACCAGTACTCACAAGTAGAAATCGATGGAACATAGTCCCCGTAAGCCTCAGTAAGCGTGCGTTGTGCTTCAACCGCTTTTTTCTTCAAATGGAAGCACAAAAGTAAACCTTCCCGCAAATTGCGTTTTGTTGGAACGAAAGTCGACATGTTCACAAAGAAAAAAATATATGTTGTTTACACTTCAGTAGAATGACACATACTGAAAAATGAAGCTTAGACAATGTGCTTTGAAATGAATATAGTCACAGGTGTGCCCGATGCGATCTATTGATAGTTACGCCATCTCTTAGAAAACCTTTAAAACTAATTCCAACCCCCAATAGTACTTTCTCTCCATATAAATTACGTTGAGCAATTTGAGATCGTGTGCCATACTTCTAATGGAGCTAGTCAAGACTCGTTTCCTGGCCCAATTCTATTACCTATGCTCACCAATGACATATATATCAAGTGCAATAACGTCATAATGCAGCATATGCTGACGCTTCAGCTGTACTAGCCCAGACCTATCGGTTTACTAGAAGATCTATTCGTCAGAATAAATTTAATTTGAACACTGTAGTAGGATGGGCCAGAGCAAACAAACTTAAACTAAACCCACTAACATTTTACGCATTACTGATCTCTAAAACCCACTTATCCAATACCGATATTTCCCCAATTTTTCTCAACTATGTTGAATAAAAAGTTGTAAGTATCTTTAACAATCTTGGTTTCCAAATAAAAACATTTCTGTCTTGTGAAGATCACATCAATTCTTGAGTGAGTAAGAATTATTTTGTATTAAGAATCGTGAGAATTACTGCATTATTTATTTCCGTCAAAACGAGACGAACACTATTTTTCGTCATTGCATCTGTGGAATTTTTTACCGAATAACATTAAAGTTGTTTCCAAGCACAGAGCCTTCCTTATAGGGTTTAATTTTTTAATATTTCTCATAATAATAAACTGGCCATTTCAGCCTTTGGATGGACTTTGACCTAGCTTCTATTGATCAATTGTGTTGTGCGTGTTATTAAATGTTTGATCACAAATGATCGAGAACTGAACCTAATTGTTTTATGCCGACTCCGAACGGCTTATGTTCTCAAGAAGCCTTACATGGCAATTTATACTCTCTGAGGTTTGCCATTGTCTGCAGAGAGGTGACGACCGAACAGAAAAATTAATTTAATTGAAAAAACTTTTCTGTCAGAGCTGGAATTGAACCGGGCTACCGAGGTTCCTTAGCTTAGGGGCCACGCACTCTACCCACTAGGCTACGGCCGCCACTTTCTCATAACGTAACGAATATTTCTCATAACTCTTATCTATTTTCTCGCCTTCTATCTTCCTCTCGTCTCTCTTCTGGGACCCTATTCTCTAATTGTGAGCTTTAAAGAGTCTTTTTCATATAAGTAACAATTATATTTGTATTTTTAATATTGCTATAATATTTTTTAACTTTATCTTCTAACTCGTATTTAATTAATTGAATTAATTAATTATGATTTAGTTTAAGTTAAGAAAATTCAATTGAGATTTTTTATGGGTTTCAAAAAAAACTATTCTTATATGCCAACATATTTACACAATGAATGAAAAATTAAAATTTCCGTCATAAGTTCTCCAGTTTTTTTGGAGAGAAGGGACGCAAATTCTTAAATTCGCCACGGACTACAGAAAACTTTGTTGTGGCACTGTAAATGATCTAATAATTTTTGTCAATAAATAAACGTAACAAAAAATATTTATTTTGAAAGTATTGATGTACAGTAATAAAAGAATAAATTGGAAATAAAAAGTAGTTTTATTTATTTTGCATAGTCTTTTAACAAAGTACAGGGAATTTATATTTTTTAAAACCCACTTCAAGGGATGTCCCAATTATTTTTGTTGCTTAGATGGCACATCTGTCCTCTATGATATACATATAGAGACCCAGGCCTGTAGCCAGGGTGGGGCAAGGGGGACAATGCCCTCCTACTACAACCGTTTTCCCCCCTGGCCAAATCAGACAATGAAAAACTTTAAATGAATAGTTAATATGAATTTTGTTAATATATTTGCTTATTGCTTTAAAATTTGTTTAGTTTAAAATAACAAAAAAAAAATACACATTCACCTTATTCATGACTTGAATATGTATATGAAATTTGTAAAACAAAATATTTCAGACAAATTGTTACAATTGTTCAACCTTTGCTACCAAAAAATAAGATTTGAATTTAAATAATATGTAACCCGCATCCATACACGCAGAGAAAAAACATAATTGAAACAACCATGTTTTAGGAGGATCATAGTATGATTCGGATTATGATTGTTGCTAACATGTTCTTAAACATATAATATTTTCTTTGAACATGAAAAAATGATTACAACAACTATATTTTGAAAAGGAACTTTTTTGTAGGAACCAAAATATTATTGAAACAATCATTATTCTCTTATTGGGTCGAAAATAGAATGATTGCAACAACTATATTATGAATTTATTTTTAGGATCCAGAATATTATTGAAACAATAATTTTAATTTTTTATATTCATGCACTCCAATTTTCATTGTCTGGGCTGAACAGAAATATTCGCCCTTATTCTTGAACCCGCGCTCGCTCTCAAAACGACGTCGAAACAAAATTTTTGTATTCTGTAAGCTTTCAATTTCGACGTTGATATCTGCAGTGATTGTTCATGTCAATTGTTGAGCAAACGTCGTCAAATAAATATTTAAATTTTTGATCGTCGGAATGATCTTCGACGACAATTTATTGGTGAAAGTGCGCTCTCGACGACGATATTTACTCGACGCGTATTCAAGAATAGTGGTGAATAATTCAATTGAAAAATCATTTGATAAAATTTTCTGTCCGAGCTGGGGTTTGAACCGCGGCTTTTTCGCTTACGAGCCACGCACACTACCAGTAGGCCACAGCCGCTACTATCGCTCGCCTAACTAATGCGACTCATAAGCATGGTACATTAAGTGCATTGCCACAAAAATAGCAATATGTGTGATAAACAAAATATGGTCAGAATTGCGAAATATATTTACGGTAAATAGAAATATGTTTGCTACAATTAAAGTCGAAAATGTCACTTTTCTGCGTGCTGTTTTTAGGATAAGGCGATTTAAAACAAAACACAATAATTGAACAGTTGACAAACGAAACGGCACATTTCTTTCGATTTTTGGTTATGTTCTCTTTGCCAAAAATCAAAGAAGAGTTCAGAAAAACATTCAAAATTCTAATATGCTTGTCTCTGTAATAATATTCACATTTATCATGATTGACAGAACTACAATATTTTTGTTGCAACTAATAGTTGAGACAATCATAGTATGTTGACGATGTTATGATTTCAACTATTGTTATTTTTTGTACCATTATTAGTAAATAATGACTTTATTAAGGCAAAAATTTGTGTTTGCAGAAATAATACAATAATTTTAGTAAAAAAAATATTATTGCAGTAATCATGTCTCAACCATGTATTTTCTCTGCATGTAGGAACTTTCTAGAAACGAAATGCACGTTGTGCACCAATTTGATGCTAACGACGGATGCGGGTTTATTCAATTTTTGTATTTGTTTTACTTAAAAATGTCTTATACATATGTTAGCCCATTTCGCTACTATTTCTTATATTTCTAGCCACTTTAAATAAATATTGTGTTTTATCTTCATTTTATTTTAAAGTCCTGAATTAATTTTTATATTATTTTTTATGTATTAATCCTAAGTATAAAAATATCTACATACACTGTTTTTTAATAAATATGTGTAATGCATTCATTTCACACGTTAAAAAATTTTTTTTTTTTTATTTAAATCAAAAGACAAAAAAAATTTCCCCCCAACATGCATGCCTGCCCCCTCTATCTTCTTGGTCTGGCTACAGGCCTGCAGTGACCGCTGAAACTCAGCGCAATTGTCGTTTAGTTTTCTTTATACGCATTTTTTGAAATAAACTTCAGTACTCGCCGCGATTAGTATTTGGCCAGAAATTCGTTCACAATGATAGTTTCGTGAGATGGTGTGTTGTTGTGGTGCGTTTTCATGAGTTTCCTTTCCACAAATGAGGGGTTTTTCGACGAATTTGCCTTCTCAGATACCACATAACGATACCACGTAACATAACTTTCTTAACAGAATGTATAAGTTAAAATTTGGAGTAAAAAGTTGCAGCAATCTTTTCAATCAAAAATATGTAGAGTAGAGGGGGTAATGTCGTGCACTCAACTTTAAAGTGCTCGTAAAGCCGTACATGACAAGCGAATACAACGAGTAAGCATCCGATCGAAAGATAATTTGGTTGGTAACATTTATGTGTAACAATATTCGTGTAGCATGAAATCGTGTTAGTAGAAATTTAAAAAAAAAAATGTGCACGACATTACTCCCTCAAAATTTGTGGGGTAATGTCGTGCATTGTATTGTAAAGGTATCAGAATGTGTGAAAAACGATAGGTAGTGGTTCGATTCAAGAAGATATAGCATTATTGTTTATTTATTTATTATTGTTAATTATAAGGCGATATACACAAGTCCGAAATATGATCAAAAAATACAATTTTATGAAAAGAAAATATGAAGTGAAAATAGGCAATTTGCTATATGAAACACGGAAAGAAAAACAATTCAAAAAGTGCTTGACATTGAGAAAACATTTTGGAAAATTTTATTTTGATTGTAGCGTTTTGTTATGGCTTCACGACTCCCTTGGTACACTAGGGCGACCGCGTTTCCGTCCCTTTTCTTTTCTGTATAGTGCACGACATTGCCCCACATCAAATGCACGACATTGCCCCAAAGGTCGTTTTCAAGGTTGACTTCGACAAATCGGTACAGAACAAAAATTTTTTCGATCACAATACATCTTTTTTTTCGGCGGAAAATTTGCTTTAAGAAAACACTTACCTGGTATATTTTCCTGCGAGACAAATAATTTTTCTGATCCAATAAAAACACTTTCGTCGTCCCGAGAACGTGCGATTTTTAAAAAACGTCGCACATATTGCCCTTACACATGGATATTGCTAGTATTGTATGCATGAGCTCTGTAGGTCAGTAGGCCCATACCTTACCAACGGCTGGTATATCATTCAATTTTTTATGCTAAAAAAGCCAGTGCACGACATTACCCCCTTCTACTCTAATGGAGAGTGGCGTGTTGTGAGACACGTTAATATCTGCCATGTTGGTAATATTCACAAAAGCTGTCAAAATTTTTCAAGAGAGATCTCACTTGCTATGCGGACTTATCGATCAACACATGTTCCAAGTGTCTCTACACTCAGAAAAAACACCTATCCTTTTGTGATAAAAAATTTCTCTATTTTCGATAATAGAAATTTTCTGTACTTCAAATAAAATTTACTTCAATTATAATAAATTTTCACATATTCGAAGAAATATTTCCTACCTTGTGGGAAATGAAAATATTTCATGTCTCTAATAATGATAAGTATTTTCTCTCACTGAAAAAATCTCATTTATAGAGAAAAATTTATAGGAAATGAAAAATGTTCTCTATTATTGATAAATAATTCACTATGCGAAATATTTTCTTCAGTAACAACAAATCCTTTCTCAAAAATTAAAAAGGCTTCTTCTCAAAAATCAATATGTTTTTCTTATATTGAATGAGGTACGAAAAAAATAGAAAGCGTGGGAGCAATTTATTAATGTAGTGAAAATCAAGTGTTGCATATTCTGCATATTATGACGATTGTTCCTTCAAAAAGTTTTTTTTTACTTAACATAGCTACACAAAGTGATATTTATAAAGAAAACGGTTCGTTCAACAGTCAATTATAAATAAATATTTTTCTATTAAAGAGAAGGTGTCTTTTATTAATGTGAAAATATTTCTCATTTTCATGGAAGCTTTTTGCCATTTTTAGGGAATTTTTGGGATCACATTTAGAGAGAAGCATTCTCTGGAGCAAAGTCAATACCATTTTTCACTTAATTTGATGCCTTTTTTCTCATATTCCGATAAACTTTTTTCTGAGTGTACCAATTTTCATTTTTGATCGAGTTCTAAAAATTTCTTTCTACTATTTGTGTTTGTAAAATTTCCAGAAACATTTCCAAAGATAACTGAAGGTAAACACATTCAAAATTATCCATACTCGATTGCTTTTAAGCCAACCGAAGTAACTTTGTAAAAATATTGCATGGGATGGTGACGCCAGAGGCCATTTGAAAATGTTGAATATGGGGTGTTGTGATACACTCAGTTTTCGAAATTTTACCATCAGAACTCATATCTACCATTTCGCATTATTAACGCATTATATGAATGTTTTATGCAACTTCAAAAGAGGTTAGTTTAGTTTAATCTTGTAGTTCTTACGTTTCATCTTCCTTCCCAAAAATCAAGGCGCGGCCGGAAGCCGATGAAAACAACCTTATGCAAATCGGCAATATTGGAAGAAATAAAAAGTCACTGAAAGACCACCAGCAAAGCTTAGTCAACATACAAAGTCCGTACTGGCATGAGTTCCGTCATCGGATGAAGAAGATGTTGACTTTTGCATCGTTTGTAGGGCCAATATGACTAATTTTTCTTATCTGAATTTTTATTTTTTTTTCCATTTCAGTAAAGATGTTTCATTAAAAAATGCAGTTTTGTCCCATTTATAGTAGTGGCTCACAACACCCTATAATTTTTTAAAATCCAAAACCCCATCTGCTCTTCAGATTTCGAAAAAATTCTTAAAACTTTTAATTTAAAAAAAATGCAATCGCAGGTTGCTAGGAAATTAAATAAGATAAAAAAAGAAATATATCCAGAAAACAATATGTATTTATTTTTGACGAAGTTAATTCCCAAAAACAAAACCTGTCACACAACACTGGGGTTTTTAATACCGGGATCTCGAACCAATTTCTAGTCCCGGAATCCCGGTATTTAATTTACAAGAAAATATAAAAATTTTCAGCAACTATAAATACAACTGCATTGTAAACGAAATCGAAATCGGGCTGTTCTTTTTTTATATCACAATACAATTTGAAAGAATATTTTTTGTCCGTTTTGGTTGAGATCTTAATAGACTCTGTTTCTTGGCTGTTCAACTATCATTGAATTTTGAAAGTAGCAATAGTTTTATTACTGTACTATATTTTTTTCCTAACAGCTAACTAATTTATTTGAATAAGAAGTTTTGTTTTTAAATTAAATAAATTTTTTTAAAAAATAAAATTATGTTGTTTGTTGTGCTTAACTTATTCAATTTTATATTTTTATGTTTATAGTAAAGTAAAATATTATTTCATATTTTTAAATTTTTTTTGTTTTCATTCTAAAATAAATGTTGAACTTTTCTGAAATATAAAAATCATAACGTTTTTATTAAATAAACTTGTTATATAATAAAAATATTTAAAACTTTAACAAATGTCTTTAATTAAGGAGGATGTTATGATTTTCATTGGAAAAATTATCATACCGTAATCGTTAATTTCTAATTTAATGTTTTTTTCGATCTGGTTTAATTAGGTAATTAATATTTTTTAATCATAAAATTAACAATGTGTTTCCCATAAAAATACACAATGGGATTTCATAATTCGACTTTATCTTCCAATTATTGTTGCATATTTTTATTATATTCTCCTTTGTACATTACAACTGTTTTGTAACCATTGTCTGCATTAGTAATTATGATTTCGTCTTAGTGTTTTCTTATAAACTTTTGAGTGTTTTTGAACATTTTAAGTATGAATTACGATAAGATCTGGATTTATATTCTAGAAATTAAAAAAAATAAATAATATTATGCAATAATATGCAATTCTTTTTGCCAAAAAGCAAAAATTAAAGAAAAAAAGACTTATTAACTCATTATTTTAAAATGTTGGCATTTCGGTATCCTGAAAAATTCCGGGATTTGCCAAAACTCTTTGGGATTGAAAACCTTACACAACACCCCACTGCCTAATAGTTTTAAGCTAATTAATACAAATGCAAGAAATTAAGTTGATTGGGCAACTTGAAAAAAAAAACCATGAAGTAAAGGCCCATTTCCAATAACGCGTGAGATACGTTGTGTTTTACGCTGCGGAAGCTGCGGAAAAAAAGCAATTTCCAATGGAGCGTGTGCGTGAACATATGGTTGCCGGTCTTCTGCTTAGCGAAGCATAATTTTAATGTGTAAAAGTTTTACAAGTTTATTCAAAATAAAATACACTGATGCTTTGTGTTGTGTCTTCCTGCATACTATTGGTCCCGTAAAAGGTTTTGCTGCAGTATGGACAGATAGGGCGAGTTCGAAAATGCATTTTTACAAAGCATCAGTGTGATTTATATTGAATTGGTGCTAACTTAAAATACAAAAACTGCGCAGCTCTGTTGATATTCTTAAAAATAGTATAATTGCGCAGTTTTGGCTAATAATCTTCGAATTAATTCAAAATAAAACACACTGATGCTTTGTAAAAATGCATTTTGGAACTCACCCATATAGTTAGGCACTCCGGCATGCCGCTGCAGATATATCGTGAGTGTGGAGCGCGTCTTAAATGCCTGTGACCATTTGCACCACCGCCTGTTCTTATATGCATTGTTGGACTCGCCCATATAGTCAGGCACTCCGGCATACCGCTGCGGATATGTTGTGAGTGTGGAGCACGTCTTATATGCCAGTGACCATTTGCACCACCGACTGTTCTTAAATGCATTTTTGGACTCCTGGCCCATATAGTCAGGCACTCCGGCATGCCGCTGCAGATGTGTGGTGAGTGTGGAGCACGTCTTAAATGCCTGTAATAAATTTTTTAGTTTCTCTCAAATTCTACTAACCTTTTTTAATTTTTCCTTTATAAAATTGAACAGCTATTTCGCTGTCAAAGCTTCACGCGCATGAAATATTCAATTTTTCGAATATTTTACGCTGCGTGCAAACGAATGCTGTTCGTTGGAACCAGTTAGGTATGTCTTCATGTATTGAATATTTGCGTCAATTTACGAAACGCATCTCACGCGTTATTGGAAATGGGCCTTAAGTTCCTATGAATATGAGAAATGATTAGAATATTTTATTTATAAAATTTAGTCCATGTCAATTGTCTGATAAGGAAAACCTTCTCACTGATTTACGACATTTCAAATTACAAATATTATAAATGGCAAATATCGAAAATTTGAAAACATACATTTTATTATAATTACTAGTATAAATGCCGTCCTACGGAGGATCCTCAGCACACTTCCTTTTTGGAGCCATTTGCCGAAAGTACTTTTTCTCTTCTTAAAGCTTGATTTTTTATTCACTCGATTTTTTGCAAAATACGAATATACTACTTTAAATAACACTTTAAGTATTGAAGCAGTGTTGGAAAATTAGCAACCATCATTTACGGAGCAACTCAGGTGTCGTTTTGCGGCTGATACAATTATATTTTTTGTATTCATAATATTCATTAAGAGAGTTTCATTAAATTCGTCATAACTAATTTATAAAAGTAGTAGTTAGATCCAAAACGTATTATTGTAAAAAACTAAATTACTAAAAATCCTATCTTATAACTGATAAATATCAAATTAATTTTTTGTGCATACTTTCAGGCTGAACATTTCTGAGAATAGTATGTCTTGTAACAGTACTGTACTATCACAAAATAATAACAGTTTTAGAAATACTATGTGCGGAGCAGCATACTTGCCTTCTATGTATTAAGATGTGCATACTTTCATGCTGAACATTTTTGAGAACAATTTAAGCGATATTGGGCAGGGAACAGCGTGCTTGCTTTTTATATATTAAGACGTATTCCCGACTTAGTTTATAATAAAATTTTAATCAAAGCTTTTGTAAAAGACGTATATGGGTCATTCTTTTACAAACCGAACACCATTCTGACCGCCACATTTTTGATTTGCAAAAAAAATTTTTTACGGGTTCTATATTGAAAAAAAGAGACATATGTAGACAATGTAGTAAATACCATTATGCCAACACGTTTCTCAAACAATGTCTGTCCAAGCTTGTTAGATGTATTTATTGTGTCTGATCCTTCACTTGTAATGCTTTTTGATCAAATCTCATTTGTTTCCGATCATGACCTAATTTTTTGCACGTTGAATATTGATTTTACAAGGACTGCTTCTGAGACCTCCTTTCGTTATCGTGACTATAGGTCCACTGATTTTTCATCATTGTTTAATAGTTTATCTCAAATAAACTGGTCAGAATGTTGGTTTTTTGAATCTGTCAATGAAAAGCTAAATTTTTTCATAAACAACATAAATAATTTGTTCGATATGCATGTTCCCTTGCGCACACGTTACATTACCAACAAAAACTGCCCTTGGTTTACTGAGTCTGTCAAATTAGCACTTAAAAAAAGGAACAGAGCTTACAGCAAGTGGAAGCGACATACCAATTTATTAAACTGGGAGGAATATAAAAAAGCCAGGAATGAAGCTACAAATTCTATAAGAGTTTCCAAAAAGTTGTACTTTATGTCAAAATTAAATCCAATTTTACCATCTAAACAGTTGTGGAAAAACCTGAAGAGCTTTGGTGTATATAACAAAGAAACCGAACCGTGTGATATTAACCCAAACTTGCTAAATGATTATTTCGTTACTAATTCTACATCTACGGCCTCCTTTATATCTGCATATGTTGATGAACCTTTCAGTATGTGTCCCTATGAGTTTCAATTTAGCACAGTGAGTGAAATGGACATAGCACGTTGTATTAAAAAAATTAAATCAAACGCCACTGGTGTTGATGGCATCAGCATTAAATTTATTAAATATATTTTACCCTATGTACTGAGTCCACTTGCACATATTATAAAATCACTGTTTTACCACTTCCAGTTATCCTAATCTGTGGAAAGTAGCAACTGTTATTCCCATCGCGAAAAAAACCAATGCTTGCGGACCATCCGATTTCCGTCCAATAAGCTTATTGCCTTCGTTGTCCAAAATATGCGAGCACCTCATGGCTGAACAAATTGTCCACCATATAAATACTTTTGACCTAATACATAATTTGCAGTCGGGCTTCCGACCTGGACATAGCTGTTCCTCTGCTGTGGTAAAAATCTTGGATGACATTAGAGTGCCATATGATATGGGCCATTTGAGCTTACTCTGCCTGTTAGACTTTACTAAAGCGTTTGACACCGTGAACCATTTTTTACTGTGTAGAAAACTCATGCATAACTTTGGTTTTTCTGATACGTCTGTTCGTTTCATGTTTAGCTATTTAAATGGCAGGTCTCAAAGAGTAAGGGTAAAAAACAATTTCTCGTCTTTTAAAGCTACCAGAAGTGGAGTTCCGCAAGGCTCAGTTCTTGGCCCAATTCTGTTTACCATGTTCATAAATGATATTTTTAGAACATGCAATCATGTAACCATGCATGCTTATGCGGATGACCTGCAGTTGTATATGTCCAGACCCAATTGTCTCTCTGAAGATTTATGTGCAAGAGTTAACGAAGATTTAAATTTGGTGGCAAATTGGGCCAAAGCTAATATGCTGGAATTGAATCCTCTTAAATCGTATGTGTTACCGATTTCACAAACACCTTATATGAATCTCGATGTTCCCCCTATTTTCCTAAATGGCGTTGAGCTAAAATTTGTAAGAAAGGCTTCTATTCTCGGCTACCAAATAAACTCGTCGTTGTCTTGTGAAGATCATGTAAACTCCTGCGTTAGTAAAATTTATTATGTTCTCAGAAATCTTCGGATGACTGCTGCGTTCGTACCTGTTGAAACTAGAAAGAAGCTTGTCTTACAGCTGTTACTGCCAATATTTTCTTATGCGGAAGTCGTTTATAGCAAACTTGACTCGAGATCTATGCACAAAATTCAAGTTGCATTTAACAACTCTACACGCTATGTTTATGATCTTCGGAGGTATGAGCATATAACACCCTTTAATAAACAGTTATTAGGCCGTAACTTGCTCAGCTATCTTGAAGCAAGAAATTGCATTTTCTTACATAAGGTCATCCACTCTCGTTGTCCAAGATATCTATTTGAGAAGATAACGTTTTGTAGGTCAAACAGAAGCATGAACCTTGTTATTCCGAGGCATAACTACCTAAACTCTAGCCGATTGTTTTTCGTTAGTGCCATAAGACTATGGAATTCACTTCCAAGAAACATTAAAACAATTTCCAACCCTAACCACTTTAAGCATTTAATCTTCACCTATTTCTCTTAACTCTATCTCTCCTGTTTCTGATCTTGTTATCCTTTACTAAAACATAAATTAATTTTTAATTACTTTCTTAAAATTTTTTCCTTTCAATATAATTTTTTTGGCATTATTATCTTAATAATTTTTATATATATTTGAAACAGTTTTCTTTTGTATTTTTATCCTCGAATAATTGAATTGTATTCCGTTTTATATGATGACTCAGTAAAATAATCTGAAATTTTTTTTTTTTAATTAATATCTTTATAATTACTTTAGTTATTATAGTAATAGTTTATTATAATTTATTTAATTAGTTGTTATCTATTTTTATATGCGGCATGTAAAAGATTTAAGTCTTAAATGTCAACAATTTGTCTAAATAAATAATAATAATAAAATAATAATGTATGTTCGAGGATTTTTTTTTTTAAATGGAGGGCGGTAAATGTTTCAGATTTTCGTGATTTTTGCCTTGGAGACTAATTTTCAAAAATTCATAACTTCCGTTCTGTTTAAGCTAGAGACAATTTTTTGTTTCATTTTGAAGATAAAAAGAATTAATTTTATGAAAAAATAGTTTCAAAAAAAATCTATGAAAAATTTCATATTGTTATACGCAATTTAAATTTTTAAATAAATTCTTTTTAGCTGCAGGAATCACAGATTTTTTTTTCAATAACTCATAAACTACCGGTATTTTCATTGTATGTAATTGACTTGCATTAACTTTTCGCAATTTTAGTGTTTTTTTCTTCAATGTTTTGTTAAATTGAAAAGATTGAAACAAGCATCATTACGAATACTTTTGTCTTGTGATCTTTTAGACTAATTTGCAGTCATGGTTTTATGTTTTTTGTCGGCGTCTTACTGATGGTGAGATTTGTGGCATGGATTGGTGAGAGACGGGGCACAACTGCTGCAACAGCTGAAGTAAAAAATACATGGATTAATTAATAAATAATATTATCTAACTAGATAATAATTAAATTATACCTTCATTATACATAATTTTTTACACACTAATAAGGTTTCCAATCCGGGATCTCGGACTTTTTCCAGTCCCGATAATCCCAGGATTATACGGCCTAAAACCCCGGACTTTTCAGGATACCGGGATTGCCTTCAAATTGCAAAAATGCAACACTTTAATATGACATTCGAGTAAAAATTTAAAAAAAATTAGTTTTACCTCAAATGTTCAAAAATGACATAAAAATATATTGAAATGGTGGCAATCGCAGTAATCTGCTTCAAAAAGAATTTGATATGATTGATAAAAATTCCACCAACTAGTGTTGAGTTCGAGAGATGTTTCTCTTCGGCTGGAAATTTTGCTACGAAAGATTTCACCTTTCGAAGACTTCAGTGATCTCAAAAAATGTACCGTTCTTATGTTAGTATTATTATGCCAGAAAATATGAATTTTATGAATTATACAATAGATATATATCAAAAATTATATATTTTCGTCCTTTATATATATAAAGAAATAAAATAAATTAACTTTTTATAAAAAATTTAAATAAACTGTTTTTTTTAATTTGTTTGTACAATTTTTTATTAAAAAAATTTCCTAACTTTCATACCTTAGAAACGATTTCTTTTTTGTTAAATAAATTACTTTTTATCTGTTTTTCAAATCCCGGTACTAATTCCGGGATCCCCGAATTCTTAAATAGTAATTCCGAAATTGCTTTTGAGTCCCGAAATTGGAAGCCCTAGATACTAAATAACTTATATTATATTATAATACAGAGACCAACGATATGCGGCGAGAATATGAGGTTTACTTTGCAACTGGCGCACCGATGTCAGGTACCACGCGAGTTTATTTAGTTTTTTTGTAATAGTAATAATCATTTCTCCATCGATAAAAAAAATTGTTTTTTATTGTTATGTTTAAAACATGCTAAGTGGTGGGTAAGAATGGTTAAAATTTATTTAAAAATTTAATTTGCGTATAGCAATATGAAATTTTTCATAAATTTTTTTAAACTATTTTTTCTTAAAATACACTTTTTTATCATCAAAATGAAACAAAAAAAGTTGTCTTAATGAAATGAAAGAAAAAAGTTGCTTAAACAGAACCGAAGTAATGATTTTTTGAAAATTAGTTCTCAAGGTAAAAATCACGAAAATCTCAAACTTTTAACGCCCTCTATTTAAAAAAAAAAAGTATAGCAGTAAGAGGTCTACCGACTGAAGCGAAAACCTACGTATAAAATATTAGTATTCCCTGGAAAACGTTGTCCTGCCACGGACCGCCTTACTGCTATATAAGAATTTTCATGCTAATAGGGGGTTTCGGACTATCCTACATGTAGGATGGATTTGACAGGTTGGACGGACATATAGGATGTGCGAAAGCTCATACTGCAGCCCGTCTTACATGTAGGATGAATATCAAAAAAGTTTTAAAAGTTACGCTATGATCTTGTTCTTCTCTGTGCGTCCTTGTTTGTAGATTTCCTTGGTAATTGTTGTTGGCGCAGTTAGCTGGAAATTTTTGTAGACGTTTTGAATTCTAATTGTGTAGCTACAGTCGGCATATGAAATTAGAATTATTTTTGTTAAGAGCTTATAGCAATTTATTAAATTTTGTATATATATTACTGAAACTATTTATTTTAGGCAAAAGTGTTACCATATCAAAAACACATATCATTAAAATAATTTATTTAAATTATTTCATTATTGGATTAATATAAAAAATAAAAGCTTATTTTATCTATTTATATCATAACACTTACACAATATACATGTTCACCATATCTATATTGCGTTGTGCATTAAAAATAGAATATTCTAAAATTAAGAAATATCTATAGCATATAAATTATATTTAATTCATATAAGAAATTGATGCTAAACCGTTCAAATATTGGCATGCTTAGGATAAGCAGACTTTAGTTATCCAATTACTACTGAAGATATTAACTATTTTGCAGGTTTATTACGTAATTGTTATTATATAATTATACATAAATACTCTTTAAATTTTCTCAATGAGCTAAATTGTTTATATATATGATCTATATATATGTATATATGTTATTATATATATTTATATATATACATATATATATAGATTCTATACGGTAACACTTTTACTAAAAATAAATAGTTTTACCAATATTATATAAACTGTTTTCTAAAATAGTTCGATGTCGTATGCTGACTGTAGGTACAAATAAACATCTACAAAAAATTAAAGGTTACTTTACAACAATAACCAAGCAAATCTTCAACAACAACGCAAAGAGAATGACAAGATCCCAGCGGTTGCGCAGCGTTAGAGGGGATGAACCGAACAGTAATCAGACCCAGCTTTCGGTGATTACAGATTACTTCTCGTCAAACAAAAAATTCAAAATTTGTATGTTATTTTATTATTCCAGTAATTGCTATTTACCATGAATACAATATTTTCTTCAGCAGCTATTACTGAAGTAGATATAAGTGACGTTAATGTTTGTTAGATTGGTTTTGTTAAAGAATTGGTAACAATAGAGCTCAGAAACCTTATCTGTATTTAACTTGTCTCAGTTTTACAGTTGAACGGCATATATAAAACAGATATAAAACAATATATTAGTTAAAGAAATCTGCAATCAACGAATGGTTAAGCCTGATTACTGATAAATTTCTTAATCAGAAAAATTCATTCATTACTGGAAAGTGATTGATTACTTAAATTAATCACTGATTACTTTTACATGATTACTGATTTCTCAAAAAAATCACTGAATACTTTAAAGTTATTAATTATTTAATTTAAGTAATCAAGTAATAAATTTGTGCATGATGAATTGTAATCAGTAATTTTTTTATAATCATTACACGAAAGTAATCATTACTAGCCAATCCTGGTGGTGGCACTTGGAGGACGTTCGCCAGCAAAGAAAGCCAATTTAACTTTGCTGCACTTGCTGATGCACCGGGAGATCGTTGGCTCACCACGCACACAAACTCAAGCACTTTCGTTATTTTTTTTTTATTTTGTTCTTTTTTAAGTTTTTTAAGCCTACAAAATTACAAGCTTACGAAATAAGCTGCAAGTACAAGCACTCGAATAAAATATGTCGCAAATTGAATAAAATGCAAATTAAATAAAATATTTGCGCTAAAACACGACCGAAATGTGAAACGTCAAAATTTGTAACTGTCAAAATTTCATCGTCCATTTGACACAGCAAAAAAGACAAATTTTAACACACACAAATTTTATTCAACCTGATATTTTCTATCCTACCACGACTGAAAACTTTCCTTTCGACACACACCCTTTATGAACAAATTTATTAAGAAAACAATGATAGTTGACAACTCTGAAAATAAAATGCCGCAGTGGTGAAAATAAAAAGCCTCTGACAAATACAACAAGTGTGAAAATTGTCAAACTTTGTTTGACGATATATAATAAAATAAGAGCATGCATGTAATAATTTGAATGTTCAACATATTCCTTTATCACAACTTAAAGATTAAAATGTTAAAATACTCAATCCATACATTTTTTCTTTCTTGTTTGCAAACGAAGTTCCAGCAGAAAAAAACAGAAAAAGAAGAAGATCGTTCCATTTTTTAATCTCACCATGAATAGCGGCTGTTTGAGTAAAAGCAAATTATTCAAAAATGTTGACAAATACAACAACAGAAGAAATTGCCAAACTTTAAAAGCATATGTAGACCAATATAAAGCGAATTAATAATAAGTTTTGGTTGCAAACATCTTATTGCAACCTAACTTAACAACAAACAGATTATATGCATTAATTTGAGGGATTGCCAAGTGATTTCTTTGTGAGCTTGCGGCCGATTAAGAACAAGAGTGACGATCATTGTTGATTTTTTTATGCACAAATACATGCAAACATTTTTGAGGTTATGTTTTCTTATTTTTCTATCTTGTTATCTTTGCTGTCTGTATTGATGACGAGAGTTTCTCGGAAAAATGCGATGACGCAAACCAGAGATATACCCTCTACCAAAATCGTTCAACGCGCCTAAAGAAGTTTTCACTTAAAAAAAAAAACAAATCCTAGAACACGTGTCTCTTTTTTTTTTCGATGTAGAACCTGTAAAAAAATTTCATGCAAATCAAAATGGGCCTGTCATTTTTTGTTCAAATCTGTACGGTTTGTAAAAGAATGACCTATATATGTTTTATAAAAAAGTTTATTTTTGTTTTCTCCCAATCGGGCATCCCAAGCCCTCTCTTAGAGGGGTCCCAAACTCTTAAGAGCTTTTAAACTCTTTAATACATTCTATTAAACTCGAAGATGTAATTTGTAATAGCTCCTGAAAAAAGTGTTAAATTTCAAATATTAACCATTACAATTCCATTTAATTGCGAAACACTTTCTAATTATTTTGACTATTATTTCTCACGTTACTGTAGTGCAGATAAATTGCTTATATTTTGATGATGAGCAGTAAAAGTACAGATTATCTGCGTGAGGTTATAGTGTCTGTGCACTTTTTTTTATGTTCACACAACAATCATGAACATTTATTTTAACACGCCAGTTATGATGACTTTGTTTCACTGTGCGGTTTCCTTACTTAAATCTTTTAGTTTGCTAAACCAGCACAAAGCTACCGGCACTGCTGAGCATTGACGACCGGCTTGCTTTATTTCATCGACTAAAATTTCCAATATGTATATATTTTTATACTTTTTATTTCCTTTACTTCTTTTTATTTACATTCGAAAGAACCAAACAAAATTTTCCATTTTCCAGTGAACCCCACACGTTATGTTATTTTATGGCACAACTAAAAATAATCAACAGTATTTAAATTGTTCGTCCTGGACAGCCATGGAAATAAACGTCCTTTAGATGTGGTCAAGACACAGTACCGAGCGGTTGCAATCTAACAACGTTAAATTCAATCCCTGCGTTTGAGTTTTTGTTGTGGCATGTTGATTAAAGACGCGTCCTTATAAGTGATTAAGTGAAGATTGAATTATTCTACCGAGGTGAAGTTGACCTGAAAATATGAATAGAAAAGCGATTAGCTTACCGCATATTTAGAGCTTCCTTTAAGAAAAAATATATATGTTGAATAAGTGAACTAAAAATATTTCTAGCCAAAATTATAATCTTGATTATTAAAAGAACGAGACGAAGTAAAGCAATGATTAAGGATTACAATTTGAGTGGAGTACAAAAAGTGAGTATTCAAAACAACACATTTCGCGTTTCTAATGTAAGTCAAGGTCTATAAAATCAAGATTTTATTTTGTGTTTATTTGTATCTAAAAATTAAATTAGGACAGATTGCTGTGGGTGATATTTGAAATGTCCAACACGTTATAACCATGAAAAGTAAAAGAAAACATGAAGTGAAAATGACCTCAATTTCATCAACTCGGATACAAAAGCTTTAACCACTTTAAAAATGGGTCATTCTTTTAAAAACTTCACGAATTTTGCAAAAAATTAAATTTGACATTTTTAAATCCTGTGAAAATTTTTTAAAATTTTCTTTACGTAAAATAAGCTTACATGTGCATCGGGATTTTTCTCGGAATACCGTAAGATCAAAATTGTGAAAAATGGCAACATTTATTTAATTTCTGTGTTACTTAAATCGCAATATCTCGGGTTGTGCTATTTCGATTTAGTTCGTTTTGGGCCCGTCAGATAGATAATTTGTTTTTCTTTAATGTTACGGAAAAAGTTATTTTTATTAAAAGTTATAAAAGTTGACTGAACTTTTCAAATGGCTTCTTCCTGCCTTTTACCCAGGTAAATGACATTTTTGGCAGCACCAATCAACGCGCGTTATATTTTTACAAAATACAATTTTTTCAAAAGAAAAGTGCGATTTTTAATAGGTTTTATATAAAATTTTGTTCACCGCGCACTTTATGTGTTTATAGCAGTGATGGCCAAATGCACACAATTTAAACAGCTTGTAGGTATGTGCAGTAGAGGTTTTAGGGGTTGGCGACAGGGGTGACTGCCTGGGGCGCCGGGGTATAAATGCGCTTCGATCGCCAACTTAACTTAACTACTTAATTCGAATACATATTTCTATCGATAAACTGAATTCGTCTTATCAATTTTTATGAACTTATCTTGTAGGAATGAGTATGAGCATCAGCATTTATTTACAACGATTTGTAATTTTGTTGCTCTTCTTATCGTATCCCTTTCTAACTAGGCCAAAAGAGAGACGCACTGCTGCTGACAGGCGAGAAATTTCAACTCGTATTAGGATCACTGTATAATTTCCAACCTTCACTTTCTTCAACTCGAAAGTTGTGAAGGGCCCATTAAAGTTTTTTAACCCTTCATTACATTTTTTTCTCCTATAGTTATTACACAATTTACAGATATATAAATACAATACATTACATCTAGAATATTATATTACAAAATAAATAGGTTAGATATCGGACTTAGTTATCAAACGATTTGTTTAAAGAAAAACTGCTAGCAAAAACCTTCACAAATATGCAACTATAAATATATTGTAAGTAAATAAATATAAAAAAAAAAAATAAAAATTAACTAGAGAGTTAATTTGCAGCTCAAAGAAATATGAAATAACAGCATATCAACCACTGATTAAGGTTTAACCTGGTAAATTTGTTATAAGCTCATTATTCACTATGATACATTTTGAGTCGAAATTGTTTGTAATTTCTTCAATTCTATCAGAAATAAAGTTCGCTTACGCTTTTCTGTGAAACTCTATCGTGGAATAATACCAAGGCAAATCAAGAGCCATTTTAAGCAGCTTATTTTGGCATATTTGTAGCTTTACTTTTCTTTTTATTTTGCATGCTTAATATGAAATTATAAGCTTTTAATAACTTAAATTAAGAGATAATTTTTATTATTTTATATATTTTATATATTCAATTAAAATAAAGAACTAAAATGCATCTTCATCTATAACTAAGACAATTTTAAGCACAGGATAGTACAAAAATATATAGGATATCACACTGATCTGTAAGGATTTTTGTTTCTAAATTTTAAGTTCATTGCAATTTATTAGGGACATTAAACATTATTCAGTATGAAATCGTTCAAAGCAATATCTAACTTGATTAAATCATAGTCTATTCTGACATTTTTGGCAGCTAACATGAGTGTATCCATTGCACTCTGGTTATTGGCATGTAAAACTATTGTTGTCCCATTGTGGGCAGTGATTTAAATGGTCTAACCGAACTTCTGTTTGAGGCTGTGGGAAACTTCTTTGATGTTTCGTCTTTTTTTTTAAGTTTTTTGATAATTCGGAAGGTCTTCCACGTTTTGTGGATAGCTTTCCTACTTTGCAAAGACTTTCTGCCACTTGCAAACGAAAATTGGCTAATGTTATGTTTTCATGATTACTGCTTTGTTGTTCCGCACGCTTGTACAATAGCCATGCATTTACTAATGTGGTTTCTATCAAATGATAAAAAATCTCATACACCACTTACAAAATTTGTTGTCAAGTCGTTCAGCTATAATCTCAGGACTTTTACCACAAAATGTACCTTGACATCATTAATATTAGAACACTCGGTAGTTTTGAGTTTTGAAATATATTGCGACGATTTGTACCCAATGAATGTATTGCCATTTTTGCTAGTTCAATCACTGGTGGTAAAGCTGTATAATAATTATCTTAGTGTTGTATAATAACTTATATTTCGTGAAACGTAACTGTTCGTCAATGGAAAGGCAATTTTCATAGACTTGAATTGCTCCTGCAAATTGTTAACTATTATAGATATGGATCATCTCTTGGTTTCATATTAGCACTGTCGTTCAAATGCAAAGATAATTTTTTTAAATTGATTGACTGACATCGTCTCCTGTATTAAAGTGTTTCCTGCAATTTTTTTATTTGTTTATTTATTCTATTTATTTATTTAAGTTCATAGGTTTCCAATAACGCCGATTACTGGGTATTTGAATAACTGACATTAGCCCTGGATAACCAATGTTAGTCGGGCCCTTTTTCTTTTTTTGCTCACAACCTTTTTTTCTCTCATCTGATCGTGTTCATCTGATTCTCGACTTTTTATTTTTTTTTAAATTTTTCAATGAACGATTTTTTTAAGTCGATTTTTTTTACATAATATCTCTTACATAATGTTTATACACTGAGAATAAAAGAGTTCAAAACTCTTTTTGAACTCTTTAACCTCAATTCAATGCATATTTAAAAATAAACATATTTTTTTTAATAAAACTTTTTTAGTATATACTGTAATCCTTGTTTTAATAGAATTTATTAATTAAAAATAGATAAAAACAAATTAAGAGAAAACACACATAAAACTAAATAAATCCTTTTTGACTAGATTTCAAGAAACACTACTGTACAAAAATAAAAGTGAATTGGAATTGATTTCACTTATATTACGATTATTAAATAATTTAAATTAGGTAACGATATTATTTTTGTCAAACTAGATGTACCCACCAATTGAACGCAAAAAGACTAACATATTGAAATGTTTTGGTGAAAGACGGTTGCGTAATTGGTTTGCCATAATACCTGCATCCAAGAACAAGAGTTTCGGCCCTTTTTGTCAGTTTCGGATATTCAGCCTCAATATGGCCGAACAACCGAAACTAGCCAAAACTTTTGGTAAACATTTCTGGCATCAGTCATTTAATTCAAATATAAAAATATTTACAACGCATTGTAAAAAACAAAAATCTCGTGTTAGCGCAAAAAATATTGGTTAATTTTATGCGTTCGATACTATTATTTTCGATTCTATCATCTTTATTGCAATTAATATTAAGTTTTTATAGGTACTGAAGCCAAAAATTTATAATTAATTTCTCGAAAGAATTCTGTGTGTGTGGAATCGTTGGAAGCGTTTCTTTTTAGTCCGCTTATTATAGGTTTATTTCTAAAAAAAATTTTTAAGTGCCATAATAATCATCTTTGTTTATTAATTGATCATCAAATAATTGATTAGTAGTTAATACTTACGACTGTATACTAATTGTATCCCCAAAATAATTTACATAAAAATAAGTTCAAAAAACTAATCTTTCCACACAGCATACAAGGTGTGATAATTATAATGTTAAAAAATATGTTAAAAAAACTAAAACCCGACTACTAAAAAGCGCTCTCTAAAAAGTATGAAACAAGAAAATAGTCTCACCTGAAATTTTTATGTAAAGACTATTAAATTTTTTTTTTGTCTATTAAATAAACAACTTACACATAGTATATTTTATTGCATATAATACTAATTTATAGTGATGTTCAAAAGATATCCGTGGTCGTATGCTATCTACTCTAACAAAACAATACATTCTAACAGTAATAAGCGACCAAAGCTTTAGGGCAAAGAGTATTATACATCTAGAGGGCGAAATATGACAATATATATGAAGTGGCATACTACCACGTATATCTTCTGAACATACCCTTCAGGAATGAAACAAATAAGTCATAGGTGAAAAACTACTTTAAAATCAATTACTTAGAAATTAGTCTAAAATATATGCGGAAAAAGTCAGTTCGGTGTGAGTTTTCTCATTCTCTTTTGAATATTTGTTGTTTTTTTTTTTGTGTTACTTCATTTGGCTGCAGTTTGTCGATTTATAATATCCCGTTTGTTTTGTTGCGTTTGTTGTTTCTTTTCTTAGTTGTGATACTTGGTATTTAAGTAAAGTTGTGTTTAAAGTGATGAGATTTAAAAATATTAAAAAATGTTTAAAAGTGAGTAGTGGTTTCGGCAAAAGACATACAAAACGATTAATAAAAAAGCAAAAAAAAAATTTTTGCATTACTGGAAAAAAGTGAAATTAAAAACTGCACAAATTAAAGAAAATTTCAATATGTCCCAACAAACTGCGTTCAAAATTATTCTCAGGAAAAGAGAATCTAAAGGAAGAAAATTTAGATGTTTCGCTGAGCGCAGCAAAACTTATTGGTAAATCAGAAAATATAACTTTCAGCAAGGTTAATCCAGGACTGTACTGTCACTTTGGTATTGAAAAGCAGTTAATCAAAGTTGCAGAAGAATATTTGAAGTTATCAGAAATAGTAGTTGTTATTAACATCGACGGCCTGCCGCTATTTAAAAGCTCCAGAGCACAGCTGTGGCCTATACTCATGAAGATTTTGGGCGCAGACAGCATATCTGTTTTTGCAGTTGGAATGTATTTTGGACACAAGAAACCAGATGATGTCAATGACTATTTAAAAGATCTGATAAGTGAACTAAAGTGCCTATTAGGAAATGGTATTGCCATACACAGTGCCATTTAAAGTAGGAGCTCTCGTGTGGCACTAAAGCTAAAGCTTTTGTGTGTGGCACTTTGGGCCAACGTCCAGCCACGGATGTAGCAAATGCAATCAAGTGTTAACTTATTCCACTGAAGCAAGTATTTTAATAACAAATGAAGATTTTGTTTCAAGTAAATATGAAAAAATCATCAAAAAACATTTTTTAAATAAAAAATCTCCTTTTGAAATTATTGATCTGAATAAGATTACTCAAATACTTTTTGATCCATTACATCTTTTAGATTTTGGTATTATGAAAAATTTTCTCACTAGAATCGTATTTGCTAAAATATATTTTAAAGTAAGTAGGGAAAATCAAAAGGAAATATCTGATAATTTAATATAAGTTCGAACTTTTATTCCAAAAGAGTTTGTTCGCAAACCAAGAGCCATCGAGGAGTTACTTAATTGGAAAGGAACAGAGTTTAGGTAATTTGTCTTATACACAGGCATTCTTGTTTTAAAAGATAAAGTGTCTACTATGAGTTTCTTCTCCTGCATTGTTCCTACCGCATGTTATCGTGCTCTATTAAATGCAGAGAAAATATTCAAACTGCTCAAGCAATGCTGCAATTATTTGTTGAAAATTTCGCGATTGTGTTTGGAGAAAAATAGCATATCACATAATAGTATCACATAGTGTAAAACAATTTGGGGATCTTGCCCAGTTTTCTGCATACCCATTCGAAAATTACCTTCAGATTTTAAAAAAGTTTGTCAGAAAACCCGCACAGATTTTACAACAAATTTCTAAAAGAATAGATCAAGAAAATATGATTGTAGAACAAACGCATTTCAAAAGTAAAATAAAGAACTCTGAAATCGTAAGCATATCATTACGCATATATTACTTTAGCACAGCATGCCCAGACAATTTGTGTAGTATTGAACCAGACATTGCAATAAAGGTTGTTGGATTTAAGGAACTAGATGGATCAGTGTTTCTTAAAGGAAAAAATTCCTCACATCTCTTGGTATTCGACTTGTGCATGCAGAGAATTTAGGTGAAGAAGAATACTTTGATTTAAAAAGCATCCAATGTAAATTTGTGGGTCTGCCGAATAACCAATTACTGCTGTTACCACTACTTCACTGTTCATTTTAATAAATAAAACTGCCGTATATTTTGAAACAAAACTATTATTTAATTTATATATCCTATAATAAATCATAATTTTAATTACTTTTATTGAATAAATCTAAAGGAAGAGAAATAAAGAAATCTATGATAAGAATGACTACATTGAAAGGCATAACTGAATGCCAAATCCCAACAAAGATTAAGCGTTTAAATTTTCAAACTGAAAACAACTGTAAAAACTGCACAGAGCTTAAAGATATCATTTTTAAAGAAGTAGCTGATCTAAAAGGTACATATAAATCATTATTAACAGCGAATGGCTGTAATAAATTTTCGTAAATAGCGATAATAATCATTATTTTATAGATCAAATAATCAGAACCATGCCATTATGCTGGTATTTGTTCAGCAAACAGTACTTATAAAGTCTTTGGTTCGACAGCAGACGGATTCAAGCTCTCTGATGAAGTCCCTTCCAATAAATTAAAAATTGTCATTATCAGCTGTTGATAAACAAATCAAAGACGATAACATCCTTTTATGTAAGTATAATTATGTAAGAGCAATGCAAAAATACAATGTATTTATTTAAGCTAATATATTAATCTAATGTATCAATCAACAGTCTAATTTATTAGATTTTGTTAAACACCTTTTAAGCAGTTGTTTTGTTATATATACATTGTTTAGGGTTTAACGCAACCTTGCTTAAATTGTTATTTATAAACGCTTTAATAACTATACACGCTTCAATCAAATTTTTGTTTACTCGTAACTTTTAGCAAGTTACCTGCTATTTCAGACCTGAACATATGTTCCGTCCCTAATATTTTTCACAGCATGAATTTTTTGAACAACACGAAGCGTTCACTATATTTTCTCTTAGCTCCTCCGTGGGATTATATCTTATTTTGAATATTTTTCGCTGTGTTTTCATTAAAATAATCTAGGATTTCTCTATCATTCATAAAAGACTCCAAATCAAAAGAAATTTTAATTAATTCAATTAATAAACAGCAACTGTTTTAAGTTAATGCATGAAATAGCACCAATAGTTTTTTCAATACGAAAATTTAATTACATTTGCTTAAAACTGCAAATTTAACAATAGAAATGCCAAAATAAAAATTTATGTTAACTTTAAGCAGCCTTTAAACGCTAATTTCCGCGTTTTAGTTACGAAGGCTTTAAGAAACTGTGAAAAATGTTTATAATTCACATTTTCGTGTTTAAGTAATGGTTAAAGTTAAACACACCCTGAAATGTGTTTATAAATAACACTGTAAATATATATTAATAATATATTATTAATATATTAATATATATATATATATTAAATCTATTTACCAATTTTGCTTGCAGATTGATGGACTGAAATCAATAATTAAAAGAAAAGCAAAGAAAAAGTTGCTGGCAGTACTGACACGGGAGATCATTATCGAATGCAATATGGATGGAACTCACGGAAAGAAGCGGTTAAAAAACTTTCCACAATTTTATTCTGTTCTAAAAGGTAACATTTATGGTTATGTTAAAATAATACTTCATGGATTTTGTATTCTTGGTTTATTACAGCTGCTTTTATAATACAGGCCGCATCGGTACCAGAAGAACAAATTCGAAAAGCAATGCAAAACATCAAACGACAACACTTCCATTCTGAATGCTTAAAAAAAAGGAACTTCATCAGTCAAGCTAAACCAAGCGCTTTATGCTTCCTTTAAAAAAAATTGCAATAATTTCAAATGAAAGCAAATAATGAATTATTTCGTGCTAGTTTCGATTGCAAAAACACCTAATTTAAAACTAGTTTCTTTTATGAAAGTTCGTACACCAATTTAAGATCAAATCTTTTTAAAGTAATTTAAAAAAAAAATTTGTTTAAAAGTAGTTGAAAAGATATGCAGAGTAGCACAATTGACTGCCTGTAAATACTTCGCCGTGCTAAACAAATTAGTTCATTGCAAGGGAAAAAATGAGAATTTCAAGTAGTTGAAACTGAATAAAAATTACATTTTATATTACTTTTAAAGTAATTAATTTTAAATTTTTTAAAGCTATAAATTAGTATTATATGCATTAAAATATATTATGTGTTAGTTGTTTATTTAATAGAAAAATAAAAAATAATAATAATAATAGTTATTTAAAAAAATGTAATTCTGTGTACATAACAACTTCAGGTGAGAATATTTTCTTGTTTCATACTTTTTAGAGAGCGCTTTTTAGTAGTCGGGTTTTAGTGTTTTTAAAATATTTTTTTAACATTATAATTATCACACCTTGCATATTATCTTCTCACGCGGAGAATATTCCATGATATAAAGAACAATTCTGCATCATTGGGTCGTATTAATAAAGCGAATCGAGTGGAGTGAACACAGCTCCTCTTGCTTTTACTCTGATCGGTATGAATAAAGCATATTAATAAAAATAACTAAACTCCACTCCATAAAAAAATTCATGTATTCGTATGAGAAAATTACAAGCTGCTTGAGTAGCTGCTTCAGTAACTGCTTATGCTGTTGTTGTTCGTTTGGTTCGCAATCGTGTCGTTTGTTGTTTTTCCGCTTTTGTTGTGGTTGTTGTTATTAATATATATATGTAAAATGTACATATATAAATACACATTAGATGTTTTCGTTTTTGTAGTTCGTTATTGGTTTTGTTTATTTTCAGAAAAATAAATACAATAGAGAATACAGATGCGTGTAGCTTAGCCATAATAAATTCGAATTATTTCTGTTATGCAAAATATTTTTTTTCATATGAAAAATATATTTTGTTAACTAAAATTGTAATTTTAAATTACTTTTAAAATATACATATATGTTTATTTTCCTTACTTCAGATAAATGTATATTTATTTCCATTTATTGGACATAACTTTGAATTATATTTAGTTTTAACCAAAATAAAAAATGAACTAGAACAACAAATTTATCACTAAGATATCAAACGAAAACTTTTTATAAAATAAAAAAAATTTTACATGAATTTAATTGTTGCAACAACAACAACAAATTTGTTTTTGAATAACTTTTATCTAGAAGATGAAATGTTTTAAAATAATTTTGAAAAATATAAATGAAAAAAACCAGAATTTTTCTCTATTACTGTATAAAAAGCAATTCTACATCTATACTTACTATACTATTGAAACTGTGTCTTTTGTTTTATTAAATGTTTTATGATAAACTGACACACAATACAGCAAGTACGTTTGAACTAGGGAAGTCAATCCCGGGATCCCGGATTATTTAAGCTCCTTAAATACCCTGGATATTAATTTCGGTATCCCGGGATTTAAAAAAATTTATATTAAAAATATTCGTGTAAACGCAACCATTTCAATTTAAGTTGAGATGAATAAAGAATAGGAAAAACCTTTTATTTAGGCTGAAAAAGATTGTAAAGACGATGAGTGTGAATTACTGGAGCAAATACTTGTCAAAGTCTTAGAAGAATCTGCAACACTGGGAGTCAGCTAAGTACTTAAAAATTGTCAGATATTCTGACTTGGGAAATTAATTTGTTTCGTGGTGGAAGCAATCGTGGTCGAAACTTACACAGGGTAATATTTCCGGCAATGAAATATTGCTACAATGTCAATTTTCTAAATATTGCCCGTGGAGACGCTAAATTGCCATCAAGGAAATATGTCCGGCAATATTGCCAAACGATTGAAGAGCAATATTGCCTTGCATAGAATATTGCTGTTTTGAGCAATAATAATGGCGACAAATGAAGATTGGAGAAAAGATAAAACTATGAAATGAATAAACTTATATGTTAAACAAGAATGTTTGTAGCAAATGAGTAATAAGTTGTATGAGAGCATTTTACATAACTTTTAAAGTTTTTTAGAGCCTTGAAAGTTTTAATATTAATATGTCTCTCCTTCGACGCCATTACACATTGCGGCAATATTTTGGCCACCATGGAAAAATTACCAGATCAAGCAATATTTCCTTGCTCGAAATATTGCCCGAAACATTGCTCGTGGAGACACAGCGTTAAAGATTGCTTACGATTATCGTACAACTATTTCTCTAACTAGCATAGAATCATAACGGTGCTTCGCATTAGCGGGTTACATTCGTAATAATATCCGAACAAATCCCTCTAATAAAACATTACACGCATTGATCAGGTTAATTTACTACTTTAAAAATAATTTAAAATAAAAAACTTTATTTTAAAAGTCTTTTCTAACCTTAATTTGCCTAAAACACGATAAAACAGAATACTGTGTCCCAAAAAGTAATAATTTACATTTATGTAATTGTACCTTAATCTGTTATGTAATATATATGGCTAAGAATCGCATGCACAAAAAAATCGAAAATATGCGTATGATGTGTGAATGCACGTTAAGTGACGTACGTTAAAACTCTAAAATATGCGATAAAACTGGTTAAATATTTAATTAAAAATATTTTTTTAATTTTTTATTATCGGTACAAAAATATATATTCCATATAATTTAACAAGAACAGAAAAATAATTTATTTTAAAATACATATAAAATTTACTTATCGAAAACAACAAAAGTATGAAGTGAACATCAAAGTAATAATTATAAGCTATTTTTCCCAAAATATGTCGCATTAAATTTACAGGGTTGCAAGACAAAAAAGCAAAAATATGCAAAAAACACATGCATTTATTGCAAAATATGCAAAAATATGCACTAGCGTTCGAATGCCGTATTAAAGAAAATTTCGTAAATTGTAAATATAGCTTAAAAATTTCCATTTTAAGAATCCTAGTAAAATGTGTATTTGCATGAGATTCCTAGCCCTAGTAATATATATTATTATTTTTTATTCTTTAAATTAATAAAACATTTGTAGTCATTATTATACTATTTAAGTTTTTTTGTGTTTCCTGCTTTACAAAAAAATTGAATTACTTTTTTTAGTTTTATTATTAATATAATAAATAAAAAAATAAATAAAACGTATTAAAAACATTTTGAATTACATATATAATTTTTGAATTTTTCGATCATGAACTAGTCCCTAGTATGCATATTTCTTAGAACATGAATGGGTAAAATATGTTATTATTAATAATAATAAATACACGTTTATAGTTTTCTATTAATTCAATAATAAATATGATGCACAATTGAAAATTAGTTTGTAAGAATGATAATGATGTATATAAATGGGCTCAAAATGCATAACTTTCCCGGGGCGCCTAAGTGGTGCAGGCCGGCCCTGGACGTTTCAAACTTACGGTTCATGCATGTGTTTATGCTAATTTGGCTATATACTTTTAAAGCGCGCGGTGAACAAAAATTTATATAAAATCTTTAAAAAATCGCACCATTCTTTTGTATGTTGTAAAAATGTATGGCGCGTTGATTAAAACTGTCAAAAATGTCATTTACTTGGGTTAAGGTCACGAAAGAACCGTTTGTTCTTTAAATACATAAATTTTAAATAAAAAAAAAATAGTTTTTATCGTAAAATTAAAGAAAAACAAATTATTTATCTAACGGGCCCAAAACTAACTAAATCGAAATAGCAAAATCCGAGATATTGCGATTTAAGCAACACAGACAAAAAATGCTGCAATTTCTCACAATTTTGACCTAACGATATTCTGAAAAAACATTTTTCGAGAGAAAAATCCCGATACACGTAAAAACTTATTTTACGTAAAGAAATTTAAAAAATTAAATAAGAAAAATTTTTTATTTCAATTTAGTTGGAACCGGTTTTTTTAAAAAAAAGCTTAAATTTTTTTGTGTGAGTCAAATTGGCTCACTTCAGTAAATATAGGTGAATAATCAACACCCGTAAACCTAAAGTTAAATACACAAGATTTGCAAAAATGTTGTTTTAATGTGATAATTAATAACTATGCAAAGGCCATGTAGTTTTTTAGGGATGTGGATTAGAACGTAGATTAATTTTTCTCAGAATGTTTTTCAATTGAAATTGAAATATCTAATCGCTCTGGGAATTTCTGATCACCGCTCTGAAGACAGTGGCAAGTTACAGAAAATAAAAGCTGCCACATAAAGCTTCTTGAGAAGATGATTTGTTCAGAACGGCATTAAATTTGTAGGTTGACTTCTCCACTTGCGTGAACATATTTAATAACGTCAAAGTTTTTTCACAAGCAGAAACGATCAATTTCTTTTTTTTGCATTTTCGAAGACTCCAGGTACTACATCTTAATGTGATCAGTAAGATCGGTTTTTATTTCCTTCATATTAAAACTGGGTACACGTTAATGATCCTCAGTGACACTCAAAAATTCAACAACAAAAATTTCTGTAGATGACTGTTGAATGACAAAAGGCCACACATGCGAACCTACGTAAAAAGAGAGAATTTGAGCATGAGTGTCACTCACGAATAAGTGATTCATGAGGCTAATAAAAGTTAAAAGTTTTTTATTCTTTAATTCAAATTTATATATTTATATGTACATTAACATGTTAAACAAATAATACATTTTAATTCAGATCTGAGAATTTCAAATTAATATACACCTTAAGTTGAACGAATTTTCAGCGCAATATTAGGTCTGTTTCCGTACTCGATTCAAGTAACTTGAAGTTGCTTGAAAGCTTTATTTTACAAATTTTTGAAACTTGAGATAGAAGAATAACATTCAAAATGTCACACTCTATTCTATTACTTTTATTTGAAGTAATACAGAAGCAGACCTAATATGACTCAACTATTAGAGGTACAACATTATATCCTCGACATATTAACTTTTATATGATTATCAAAATATTTTAAAGAGGTCTTCTTGTATATCGAAGTCGTGACAACATTTTTTAAGTCAACTTCAGCGTTACTAAATGTGTAAATTTATAAAAGGTAAGTTATTGCTCTGTGTAAACGAGTTATTGCTCTGTGTAAACGTAAACATGGAAACGATCGACGCAAAAATTTTCAATTGTTGTATTCAATACAGACGAACACGCACTGCAATGCTAAATTTACATTTCTTTTTAAAGAAAAAGTACAGGAATTTTAAAGACTCCAAGAAAAAAAATAAAAAAAAATAATATTCGGAATTCAGAACAAAAATACCAAAAACATATAAAGAAAAAATAAAATCTTTAATAAAATATTTTCAAAACAGCTAAAAAACGGCTAAAGGCTAAATTCGATTTTTCAGGCAAAATGATAAAAAAAAGACAAAATCTAGCCTGAGAGAGACTAACTTGGCAACACTGCTGATGCTCGATAATGTGTACCCCGCTTAATAGTCCAATTATGTTCGCGTAACGCAACGCAAGGTGGCCGTCATCAAAAAGCTTAAAACTGCTTTTAACAACAAAAATGGCATAAGTCAAACCGAAGCCGCGCGAAAATGCAAATGCTCGCAGCCATATATTTGTAAAAAATTATAATCACTTAATATTAACATTAGAAAGTAGAAGCGGTCTTTAGAGAACACTGAAGAGCAAATTCAATTAGGAAAATTTCATTGTCGGTGGATAGTCAAAAATTACAATTTAAGATCGTTCATCTTTTATAACGAGAGTTATTTCACACTAAGTGCTCCATAAATGTCAGGAAACGATATACAGTCAAATCTGGATATAACGAACCCCCGAAATAGAGAACAACTTGAAATAGTGAAAGTTTCAGTGACTGACATTTCAAAGAATCAGAAGCAAAAAAGGAAAAAAAAAGTTTCAAGATTTAAGCCAAATCATCCATTTTTTTTGAAAAAAATGCGGTCTCTAAAATGCGAACCGTCTGGATACAATGAACAGTCCTTGCAAAAATTAGTTTACTATATCCAGACTCGACTGTATTTTCACAAATGATATATCCTCAAGCTCTCTTGATGTAAAATATAAATTCATGTAAATGTTTGAGCAAAAAGATATGCTTTATATTGCTGTCCCTGACAAAGTAATTTGGAGCCTTACTTCAACCCAAGAGGTCTAGCTATAAATCAAGTGATCTATCAAAATGATTGCTTAGACAAAATTTTGCTTCCATTTATTCAGAAATATTTTAAGTGAAATATTCAGTGGAACGCTTTCATACGACATGCAGCCATTAATAGTAAACGTTATCGGAATGCAATGAAATTTGGTATATATGTTGTAACGATGTGTTTTCGTGCTGAGGTGTGGCTCGCGGGAAACCAAGGTCCGTTACAAAAATTTATATCTTTTGATTTTGAGGACACCAAATCAAAACTTGGATTAAATTCAATTTCAATTGTTTTATTACACGTTTAGATTTACGTTACACTGAAACCTACGACAGCTGTCGAAATTTAGATATGCTTATTTAGATGTGGGGGTAATTTACTTATAGCCATGATTCTACGTTAATACCTCTTTCTTTTAATAAACTTTCAAACTACGTTAAATAAAAAGAAAACCGTTTGTCTGCCCTTTCAATCCAAAGATAGTGTAAGCTTTGGTCAGTTTGGCGAGACTTTGTACTACACACAAACCGATCAAAGAAGGTAGATAGGAATTGGGATACTGCGCGAGACTTAGTACTACACAGCAGTGGAATTTAGTGAGAATTCTCAATCGATCCGACGAGACTTTGTACTACACACGAATCAATTGAGATTTAGGGATAGGGTAGGTGGAATTGGACGCTGAGGCAAACTTGGTAAGTTGATAAAGAAACTACGTTATGGATCAAACAATAAAAGAAAGATATAATCTTATTTAATAAAATGGCAAACAAAAGAAAACTAAATAAAAGATTTTATATCACCAAATCCTGTGTTCGTTTAAACTTAGTCTATTCGGCTTCAGTTTCATCGTCGTTGGCGTCACAGCTGTCGCTTAAATCGACGCCGCTCGGTAGACGCTGACGTCGCTGCTGCCGTTGGCGGTACACTTCTTGAAAGCCGCTGATGTTGCTGCGGTTGACAATTCCTTGGCGTGTATGATAACTACTGCGTTTGATAACTTAAGACTTCGTGACTGCGTTTGAATTTATGGTTTTAAATTCTTATGTTGCTTTGTCTTTAACTTATGTGACTGAGTATTAAACTTTATGACTACTGCAAAAACACACGTCCGTGCTCGTTCACTGCTAAAACAAGACTTTTTACTGCACACGTCCGTGCCAGTTGGCTATCAAAACTCGACTCCCGACTTCAGAACTTTTCAATGTTCTCGATGCTTCAGTTGTGCTATACATCTGGCGTCATTGCTCTCATCTCTTCCTTCTTACAGATTCGTTTCGTTCCTCTCATTCGCTACTGGTCACACACACGGTGGTTGACTACTTCTGGATGTGTTGTTGTTGCGCCTTTTCGGAGTAAAACAACATCCGACTCTACCGTTGTCGCTGTGTGTGCTTGGTGACCGACGGGTACTCCGTTGCACATGCAAAGACATGAAAAACAAACACTTTAATTAATAAGACGCAATAAACACCCCGGTTGGAAATGATGGTCATCATCATTTACCCAACTGAAGCGGTAACCACTTAAGTAATACCTAAATCTATTATTGGCTGAAACCTAATACCAATAACTTTCTTAACCCTTACATCCCTACTACTGCATTTTGTACCCACTGGCCGACACCTAACGCCAGTTGGTCCTAACTTATAAAGATAAACAAAATACTGCTTTGTTTTAATATTTTCAGTGTCTGTGTTTATTAAATAACTATAACTAACGTCTAACGATAATTATTCAATTATGTGATTGAATTTATCGTTTATTTAAAATAATGTACATTCCATATTAAATTCATTATAACGTTCATCCATTTCAACGTTGTTTTAAATCTAATAAAGACTGACCCAATGTGGTCTACCTGGACCATGTTGGGTCGAGCCCGGTACCCTACACTGCCCATATCCTCAAGAATCCTGTGAACCCGTAGATAAAACTATTTCCACTGAATGCGGGTCGTGGCAGGGTAAGGCCTGGAGCCCTTTACGATTTGCGTTGGGCCGGAATCGAAACCCACTTGTGGCAAATGACCCAGTTAGCAAACTGAAATAGAAAATATTAGGTATTACATATGCTATATATTTTGGTAAAATTTTAGTCCTTACAATGTGTTTTAGAGCAGTAGAACAAAAATTTGTAAAAATGGCTAAAATCGGTTAATTTACCCCTCCCATACAAATTTTATTCTAAAAGTTTCACAACTCTGCGACATGCGGACACACACCACTAAAACAGCAGAATATTATAGAATATTATTGAGAAGAAGATTTTTTAATCGGTAAAACACACGTATATCTCCCATACCAAATGATGTTTCCAAACTCTAAAGAGGCATAAAATGTTACAAAAAAATAAATAAGTATGAATTTGGAATTTGTGTTAAAATATTTGTGCCTGTATACATGCGAACAACTATTGAGAATAGTTAATCGTTAATGAAAATCAGAAAAAAGTAGAAACATTTGCCTTTATTTATAAGTAATGTAACAAAATAAATTAAAATACTACATGGCTACCCTTCATTTCCATTGGATACATTAAAAATAAAAGTTGTTGAAAAATCCCCTTCCTGTTCTTCCTTTCGCAGTACTTCGTCATAGTAAATCTAATTTTCTTTATCAATATCCTTACCATGTTTAAGCTTTAGATTGTTAACACAATACATTCGCGGCTCAGATGATATAAGAAGCGCAATCATCAGATTATAATTACATAGTTTTCTTGAAACTTTCGTTTGTCTTTGCGCTTTGCTTTCAAAAAATCTTCAGAAAAAAATCCGATTATCAAGGTGAAATTTTTAATAATTGAAGCACAGTCGCGAATAACGTTGCAAAAGAAACTTTTTGCAAAACCAATTTTATTGCAGATTACCGTTAACGTGACTCTCCTACATTGCCTTAACACCAAATCAGCCAAAAATATCGCTATCAAAAAGCAATAATAAAGTGCTTTCAGTGGAAGAACGTTTTAGGTTACATACAAAATTATTAGAGCTCAATTATCTAATGTAATTGATAAGTAAAACAGATGCACCACAAGGAAGTCCAATGTTGAAAATTGAATTGATAATAATAATAAAAATTAAAGAAATATAGTAATGAATATAAATTAATAAAAAAAAGCATAACTCTAAAAAACGCTCCAGAGCAGGTAAAATGGAATATCGTTGTAAGTTCACATTCCTTTCTTAGGTAATTGAATTGTTATTATATAGATTTCGGATTGTCTGCTTTTTTTCTTGCAAAAAATGCAGCATAAGTGCAATAACGGAACATTATTTTAAATTCTACAAAAAAAACTAATTTGAAGAAACAGCTTTTTTAACATATATTATTGAATTATGCGTGATAAGTCCATAAGAACTCAAAACTTGGCAAATTATACGATGCCAGCTCTTCAAAAAGAACCATTCAAGTAAGGGATGAAAAGAAAAAGGATCTCCTCTCAATGGCTTCATATTTTCCTGAAAAGTACGCAGAGTTCTACAAATAAACCTGCAGTTAAATTAAGAAAAATATTAATTTTGTGTTCGAAAGCAAACAAATATATTTTGTTGAAGGTTATCAAATATTTTCAGTTAAGTTCTTCAAATGAATTTTTGTTTTGACATAGAATAACGTCTTACAGCGCGGTTTGTATGGGGGTCATTTACACAAATTTTGTCAAGCACATTTACGAATTATAGTTGACACTTTGGGGTATAGCTACAGCCTTTAATATTCATCGTGCAAAAAAAAAATATATGCCAAAATATCAGTTAGAGTACGAATGAAACGAATATTTAACCTAGGGTTTTGTTACTTCTTTAATCAAGTCACAGATCAGCAAAATATAAGAAGAAGAAATTCATATATTCGTATAAGAAAAGTTATACAAGTTATGTAAAATGTACATATATAAATACACATCAGTTGCTTTCGTGTTTGTCGTTTGTTATTGGTTTTGTTTATTTTCAGCAAGATAAATACAATAGAGAATACAGATGCGTGTAGCCAGTGGCAGATTTAGGCATTTTGCCGCCCTAGCCCCGACATTAGCGCTATTTCTAACATATTTGCTGTTTTTCTTGCAAGAGAAAAAACCTATAAAAATTTTATTTTTCATTTTTTACTCACATTTCATAGAGGTTTTATTATATGCTCGTGCGAAATCTTTTATTACGTTATCATAACATAGTTTTTGTACTAGATTTGTTTCAATTTTTAATAAGGCATAATAGTTGCCAGTAAATAGTTTTTAATTCGTTTTAATGCAGAAAATGAGGGTTTTCCTAAACAGTTTTTCTCCCTCTTATTCTCAATCTTCATAAAGCATTTTTTGAATGAGTACGAATGACTTATAACGTCCGCAAACAAACGGATGTATGTGTCAACAAAATAAATTTGTTTATAAAAACCAGAAACAACATTAACAGTGGAACGTTCTGTCTTTGAGGAAACATCGAACAGATGGTACATCGAACAGAGTTACCACCAACACCATATGGAATACGTTTTGACACGAGCGCTTTATGCCTCACTCGGTCAAATGCCTTTAAAATATCAAGAGCAACAACCTTGTTCTCTCCAAAAAAGTGAACACATAAGTACCATTTTTTGGTTAAGAACTCTATAAGGTCACGGATATTGACGATCGCTGGTTGTGCTCTATATAGTTCATAATGTAAAATTTTATAACGCTCTTCATAGCTTTGAAAATCGTAGAGCATATCGTAATGGGTCGGCAGCTCGCAGGGTTCAGGGTATCGCCATTTTTAGATACTGGCTGCACATTTGCAACCTTCCCTTTCAACAAGATGGAAATATTCCTGTTATGTAGGAGATGTTTGAAAGGTAGCGCAAAAGCCGAGCCAGAGAAGAAGCACACATTTTAAGCACAATTGGTGTTATTCCATCAGGACCAGAAGCTTTGTTTATGTTTAAACTTGTTAGAAGCCTTTTAACTGCTCTCGTTTGAAAGTAAATTTCTTGCATTGCAGAAGATCCACCCTCAACAAAGGGCAGTGGCTGATTGCTATCCGAGAGAGTGAAACTTTGTGCAAACAATTCAGCCAATAGGTCCGCTTTATTAGCCGAGTTAGGAAAGATTTGGTCATCTCTTAAAAGAGTTGGAATCGATGACAATGTCTGATTCTTTACTCTTTTGATAAATGCTCAACAGTTTTTGCTCACTTCGGTGGGAAGTCTTTTGTTATTAGTATTCTTGCAGGAACACCAATTCAGAATGGCTTCCATTATTAGACATGACTGCAGTTCTTAAAGTCTCATTAAATCATGAGTGATCTTTTGGTTTAATATTTCTCATCTTATTGGCAATTAAAGACCGCATATCCCATAAAATATTTCTTCTACCATGACAGTGCGGCATTCTCTTTTATTTCAGCAAAACATAATTGAAGTTGTTATAAAAACTATTTAAGTCAGTCCAATTTGCATTTCCGTAAAACCATGCAGTCCTCTTCGAAAGTTGTATCGAAAGTTGTCAGGAATACTTAAATAAATTCACATTGATATTTCTTCATTTCGATATACATCACAAAGATCACGTAAATAAAAAATATTATTTATTTTTGGTTCAGAACTTGTATTTTGTTTATCTTCTTGCAATAATATTTGAAGAAAACTTTTTAAATGAACAAAAAATTTTTGAACACAAAACTTAAAGTTACATTTTAAATAAGCTACGATATTGTTCAGTCGTCTTTTAAATTTTTCTGCCATAATAATTCCGCCCTTTAAATACACTCAACAAAACATTTAAAAATTGTTTCAATAATATCTTATATTAAGTCAGAAAGACCAAAAACGTTATTCATTGATTTTTTTAAATTACCACCAATGGCATGCCCATATTAAAGTAATACTTTCTGTTACCCAAAACGTAATCGGTTGCAATAGTGTTCTGCAACATTTTATTCATTGCCTGTAAGCGAAGTTTTTGCTTGTTAGTTTATCTTAAACATCTGTCGCTCAACATTTGGCCGTCCAAAAATTTACAAAACTCGTCAAACTAGTTTATTGATTTATATTGAGTTTCTTTATAATTTAGCCACGAAAATATTTTGCCGCCCTGTCAATTCGGCTGAAACCAAATAGATTCCGTTTCTAGCATTTTTTTTTCTAAAAATTTTTCAGCCCACAAAAATTTTGCCTCCCCTAAAATGTTGCCGCCGTAGGCCCGGGCCTCACGGGCCTTGGCCTAAATCCAGTACTGCGTGTAGCTACATAGCCAGTATGTATTACTACTGCGCAAGTTTGCACATGCGTTACTAAGCATGCGTTCTGCTTTGAAAAATCTATATATTTTTTGAATATAATAAATCCCAATTCATTATGCAGTACATTTTTTTCATATAAAAAATAGATTTTGTTAGCTAAAATTTTAATTTAAAATGACTTTTAAAATATAAATATATTTGCTCTTTTAAGTACAGGAAAAATAAATATTTCATGTCTTTCCGAAATATATATTTCTATTTATTAAACATAACTTTGAATTGCATTAAAGTGTAACCAACATAAAATGAACAAGAACAACAAATTCATCACTAAAATATCTAACAAAAAAATTTTTTAAAAAAAAATTGTTTTTAAATAATTTTTATTTAGAAGATTAAATGCTTTAAAATAGTTTTAAAACATATAAATAAAAAACCATAATTTTTCTATATTACTGTATGAAAAGAAATTCTACGTCTATATTTACGATACTATAGAAACTGTGTCTTTTTATTATTAAGGGTTTTCTTCATAAATAAATTTTTAGATTCTATTATTTATATTTCATATATCGAAAAGGATCCAATCAAATAAGTCTTCTTATATGCGTATGCAAATAACGTTTTAAATGCAATGGCACTCTCTGCTTTGCAACGTGGAATAACGTTTTAACAACCAATGGGTTTTGGATATGTAACGTTTTTCCATTTTAAACAATAATACTTCATTTACTAAGGAAATATTATTATTAAACAATTTTTTTTTACCAAAATAGTTAATTTACCTACGTATTTCCATAGTGTAATAGAAACAAGTATCTAGAGATTGTATGCTGCATTTAAAACGTTTTTTACGTATTGTGAAAAATTTACTTTTTGTCGCTTAAAACGTTATTCGCGGCTGTGCTTCAATTGTACGTGGGTGGAACGAATTTTTTTTTTATTTAATTTTAATGTTAATGTTGTGTGGTGGAGATGCGTACTGCGACCTAAATGAGATCTATTGTACCTCCTTCTCAAAGCTCCGCTGGGTTTGCGGATTACAGAATTTCATCCAGCCCTATTTCTCTAATGAATTTGAGAATATTCTTAGGTTCAAGGGATGAGACCTGCTCTAGACTCAGCTCACAATTCCCCAATGCTAGTTTACGTCTGCGAGCCACGGCGTCGCAGTTTGTAAGTAGGTGTATTGGAGTCTCCTCTGCTTCTTCACAGAAACGGCAGTTACTATCGGTCTCTATGCCCAATTTCATCAGGTGGTATTTCAGTTTACAGTGTCCTGTAAGGAACCCCGTTAGAATCCTAAGATTCGGTTTGCCTAAGCTTATGCAAAATTTTGCTCTCCGAGTGTTAAAATCTCTGAGGAGCAATTTGGATTGTCTTAGCTTTGGGAGGCTTTTCCAAAGGTTTGAACGTTTATGCCTCTCCTCCCTTCTTAGTTCTTCTTTATTTAGATATCTAAAAGTGAAAAAAATTGTCTCTTGACGTTGCTTAGACATTGCTAAAGTATGGTCACTAGGTCGGGTCGATTTGTGGGGAGGCAAAAAAATCGCCCATTGCTCAATGAAAATCGTATTCTAGGGATCAAAATAAGAAACTTTGCCCAAAAATATACCTCTAAAACGAGTTCTTATGCCCCAACTTTTGACTTTTGTCCTGTAAGGTCAAATTTTGAAAAATCCCTCTTTGACCCATTTAGAGTGCCCCAATCGAGTCCAAATGTATGACCGACCCGAGAAAATTTTAAATTTTTTCTCTACTTTAGTTTTGAAGTTTGTTAAGCAAAAATTGATTTTAAAAGCAATCAATAGATACTTCTTTTCTGTATCAACAATGGTGTTGAAGGAAGTTCAACTATAATATGCTGTTTTTTATTTCATTAAAGCTTTATTGGATATTTTAAAATCTTTTCACTTTATTTAATTAACTTAATATTAGGAATTGTAATTTTCATCATAATCATTCCGCTGATTGTAATTTTATTAGTTTAAAACACACTTATTAACAAAGTAACATGTACTAAAATTAAATGAGCGTAATATTAGTACATGCGTAACATCGCTCTTGTGAGCTCAAAACCAGTTTTGTTTATTTATTTATTTATTATTATTATTACGGCTTTCATGAGCCTAATTCATAACAATTTAAGGAATTTTTCATTAAAAAACAATAACAAATTTCAAACTTATAACTAAGTGAATATATAAAAATATTTAAATAAGTTAAAATATTCAGAAATGTATCACAGAAAAACAACATCTATCTTATATTTAACATTTAGTTTATTGAACCATGTAATTTATTGAAACATGTATCACAAAACAAACATCTATCTTATTTGAAACGCAGAACAAACATCTATCTTATTTGTAACGACTTGGTGTACTCATACAGTTTAGTTTTAAACACATTGATATCACAGCTTTTTATGTTTTCAGGTAATTCATTGAAGCATTTCAACCCTTTATAAAAAAGACTATTTTTTTCAGACTCTGTTCTATAGAGAGGTAATTTAAAATGATTTCTGTTTCTAGTATTAATTCCGTGTACCTCGTAGTTAAATTTAATATTAGTTTTTAAATAATCCGGCAAAAAACTATTAGTTATCTTGTAAATAAACATCATTGCTTGAAAAAATATCTGTTGTTTAATGCTTAGCCAATTTAAACTTTGCAGCATTTCATTTATTGAGGTGTCGTAAGGCTTGTTTAATATAAATCGCATTGCTTTATTTTGCATTTTCTGAAGCTTAGCAATTTGAAAGTCTTTCATAATATAAAATATTGTTGGACAATATAGAAAGTGAGGTTCAACTATAGATCTATACACTGTTGCCTTGTAGATTTTACTTAAATTTTTACATGTTCTTTTTATAAACCATAATTTTTTTGCAATTTTGTTGATTGTGTAATCAATGTGGTCATTAAATTTCAATTTATCATCAATTTGTATACCTAAATATTTTATTTTGTTGACTCTTTCAATAGTTTTATTATTGATTGCCAAGCTTCCAAAATTTTCGATTTTCTTTCTTGATATAATCATATATTTGGTTTTATCAGTATTAATTTTGAGTTTATTTGCACAAAGCCACAAATAAACGGCATCTAAATCAGATTGAAGTTTTTCCATTATGTCATGTTTATTATTACCACTTATAGAAATTAATGCATCATCAGCAAAAAGCTTTATCGAACTAAACTTTAAGGTTGATTTAATATCGTTAATATAAATATTAAATAGAATAGGAGCCAGAACTGTTCCTTGTGGCAAGCCTATGTTTACCTCTAATATTTCTGACCTTTGCTGTCCAATAATTGTACATTGCATACGATTCATTAAAAAACTGTTAAACCAGGCTAACTCGACGTCCCGAATACCCATGGCTGTTAACTTATCTAATAGAATTTGTCTATCAATCGTTTCAAATGCTCTTTTTAGATCGATGAACACTGCTATTATCGAATTTTTATTGTTCAAACATTCTTTCCATTCAGCTAAAACCATATTAAGTGCAGTTTCGCAAGAGTGTTTTTGTCTAAATCCTGACTGTTCAGGTATAAGAATCTTATTTGTATCTAAATATTTTACTAGCTGAATTTTTACAACAGTTTCTAAAATTTTTTCATCGCAGGGCAACGTATTTATTGGTCGAAACTCTTCTGCTTTTAAAGTGTTTTTTACCTTCTCGAATGCCACGATAGTTGAAATTTTCCATATTTTTGGAACTATGCCACTACTAAAGCTTTCATTTATTATTTGCGCATAAAAGTAACCCATATACGGCATAATATCTTTTATAACCCCTTCCGATAGTAATTTTTTCCCGCCTATCTTAGATTTGAACTTACGAACTAAAACTTCGATATCATTCGATCTAACTCTGCTAAACTTAAACATCATGTTTGAAGGATTTGCTGAAATAAATTGTCTGCTAACAAACTCTATGTTGTTACTTATATCTGATATACTATCCACAAAGTATTTATTTAAATTGTTCGCGATATCTACTTCGCTTTCGAAGATTTGATCGTTAATCACCACCCTTTTAATAGAGGAACATTCCTTCACCATACATATCGACTGTTTTAAATACTTCCACATTAATCTACTATCGTGACTGTTTCTGTCTATTTTATATTGCATATATTTTGCTTTTTTAATTTTTACTAATTTTTTATATGATTTTTTAACATTTCTGTACTCTTCCCAGTCTCCTGATATTTGTGCCACTTTAAATCGTTCAAGTTTTTCTTTATTCAACCTAGTTAAGTCACTATCGAACCATTTGTTCATTATCTTTAATTTAATTTCTTTTTCAAATGTCAACCTTCGCATAATATTTAAAACATTTTGGTTAATCAACGACACTTTGCTCTCCAGGTCCATTAAATCAAAATTGCTAAAGTCGCACATACGCAGTTGATCGAAAAGCATGTCGACATGATAAAACTCCCAAGATATTATTTTTAAGCTACTTCTCATTTCGAACTTCCTATTAAGTTTAATTATAAATTGAATCGTTTCATGATCAGATATTTGATGCTGCTCTAATTTTTCACATATAATATCATTGCTATTCGAAAAAAGTAAATCAATTTTTGTTGCCGATATATCCGTTACACGAGTATTAAAATTAACTTTTTGTTGCATAGAGTGTGATCGAAACAATTCAATTAATTGTGTGCTATAAGTAGATGGATTATTTAAATTAACATTAAAATCACCTATAAGGAGAGTATTTTCAGACGATTCACAAGTATTTCCTAATACATTACATAAATAATTAATGAAATTTGCATCGCTTGTGCTTGGAGAGTGATAGACAACTCCAATTTTCCAATTTGGGTTAATATGCTTCAACTTGACAAAAATACACCAAAGATTTTTATCTATTGATTTATTATATTCGATTCTAAATTCAATCGAACTATGCACATAAATTAAGACACCACCAGTGTGCCTGCTGTGAGAGTCACAACGTACTAATGTATAGGTCTGAATAAAAAGCTCTGGATCTGATATTTCAACTGTGGTACATGTTTCAGCACATAGGATTATAGCTGGATTTTTAATTTCAATAAGTTTTTCCAGTTCGTTTTTATTAGACAGAATACTATTTATATTAAGATACAAACATTTTAAGTCTGACTTTATTGATTGCTAATACCGAGCTTTAGTTTTATTTTCGAGACATTTTTTGTATGCTGGACATTCTCTGCTAAATGCAAGGTGGTTTACGTCGACATCTAATAATTTTTTTTGAACTAATTCACAACAATTTACACATTTAAAAACATTTGATCTACATTCTTTTACATCGTGATTCCCTGCACATTTACTGTTTTGTTGCTGCCTTACAAATTTTGACTGCATTAGCTTGGTCTAGCATAACAACTTCTTGTTACCATCTTTTTAATTTGGCAGTCAACGACAGAGGTTATTACAAAATAAATTTTACTAATCATTATCTTTGCATTTTTTTCTAGCTGCTGCGTTTGATAATCTGTTCATTTCTTTTTATATTAAATATTCTTAAGCTTAATCTGTTTAAAGTTTTTGAATAATACTTAGCTTTTCATGTTGTTAATATCAACAATATATATTTTGATAAATTACAACAAATGGTATGAATACTAGGATCTTAAGTTTTATGCATCGATCTTCCGCAAATATTGAATAAATGGGCATTTTTTAGACTACAAATTTTGAAAAATTCACTATAAAAAATTAAATATTATTTTACATATCTAACGCCTGTTTTAAGAGTTGAAACTATGCATATAAAATACTGTGAAGAAGATAA